>BSBN01000025.1:23000000-23337533 GCA_027924645.1 Cunninghamia lanceolata
GTTTTACTTGGTCCAAGAGCTATTTTCAAAGGAAAAGCTTTTGAAGAACATATGGTTCTAAGTTTTTAAGTTTTCAATCATTGTGTTAGTATATTTTGTTTTTAGTATAATAAGCCTGGGGGGGTATTAGAATATAAGGCTTACCATAGTCACTTAATGGTTTGTTAGTATTGCTATTTTTAGCATTTGGAATCTAGGACAAGTTTCGTGTTTATGTTTGTCCCCTACATCTCTTAAACTCTATATAAAGAGATGAACATCAATGTAATTGTCATTCCAATATCTAAAAATATTATATTGTGTTATTAGCTATTTTTCTAAGAACCTTCCAACTTGCATGTACCCCTCTGTCATAGATTCTCATTCACGCCCATTTGTAACTCTCATTATCATACTCTTACAATGTTATACCCAACTTTCCAAGTGACAAGTTGTATCATCTAAGGAATCTCATGGATTTCTCCAAGTGTGGCACCCCATTCCATGAGGGCCAAAAATTAGAACACATCATAATATTAAAATATTTACAAGGCTTGCAAGGTGTACAACACACCTAACCTAATATTCTAACACCCTTTTCAACTTAAACCGATTTGGGACACTTAGTGTATTGGAGCACTCCAATGCATTGGGGTGTCCATTTTTGTGCCTTAAAAAGATTTTACACCTTCTTTCATGTCCAAGCTCTAGTCTTCATCTTGTTTGATGCATTGGAAAGCTCCTTCAATCAGCTAAGCAAAGACACTGATCAGAGCTTGAAATTCCAACATTTACGACCAGGATAAGCAAGGATCCAACAATGTCTCACTAGACAAGGAATGAATTTCATTTAACTTGAAAATTGACACTATACAAAAAATTATGTATGGGTAGAAGTTAGAACAGAAGTTAGGACTCTTATGTTCGGGCAAAGGGCAAGACTTAATATATTAAAGAGTATTTCTCCTCATCCCCAAAGAAAAGAACTTGCAGATTTTAATTTCCTTAAGAAATGCAACTTATATTACTTCAGGGAACAAAGAATTACAACAATCTAACAACAGGGATACAAGGAAAGTCTATCACTAATAAATAAAGAAAAGCTAAGTTCCCACAAGCATTCAACATCTTTGTGGATATACTTAAACTATTTAGGGGATGAGGGCCCTACTGAAATTTTACTGAGTAATGGGGTATTGGATATAAAACATTGGACTGATGAAGCAATTGGAGTAGCATGGGCACCCTCCCAGAAGAGGAGTCAAAGGCTTACCCGCAAGAGGAAAAAAAAACTTGTATATGGTGTGAGAAAGAATAAATCTCCAAAAAGACTTCCTGTTTCAGCCCAGTTGAAACATTCCATAACCAAGAAAGCAGCCAAATTCGAACTCAAAGGACAGCCTCAATTCATTAATAAGAAAAGATATAAAGCTAAACAGAAGAAATGGGAGGAAATTCACCACATGAACCATAAAGTTAGATGGGCCCACAGAATTTACCAGGCTATAGAGGTAATTTGAGGCATGGAAGTTATCTTTGCCTCCAGGGAGACAACTAACCAGCAGGGTAACTACATACATCAAGGAAACAAACAAGGAATACATAAAACTAGCATAGAATGAGAAAGTAACACCAGACACAAGGAAGACAGTGTCAACCTTATGCCCACCTAAGGAAAAGGAGTTTGGGCATTAAAAATATGTGTAAGAGAGCTCATTCAAGCACATTCATGTTGCCATTTGATCTCACTCCAAACCCATTAACTGGAGATATAAAATGACACGGAATCATATTTTGGTGGTCATCTTTTGCTTGTTTCTAGGATAAATCTGTTGTGATTATTAAAGGGAAAACTGGAGTCAGGGAACCTTCTGTTTTACAGATAACAAGTACAGGAGAATGTTAAATAATCCAATCCCCAACAAACACTCAGCAGTAAAATACTCATTGATACATATTACAAACTTATACTACATATTTGCCATCCAAAGGTACCATAGCCCTTGGTGTGACAAAGGATTCAAATGTTGCATTCACCAATTCTTCCTTTCAATAAGATGCATAGAGGCAAAAGATAGAAAAGGAGAAAACATCCATAGCTAATGAAATAATTCAAGATTGTGCTATCTGGTACCTAAGCGTTCTGAAAACTTCTTTAGTTCCAGCTCCAAGTTCTGAATATGTCTCTCGTCTCTTTCACGAGCTTTAGTCAGTTCATCCACCTTGGCTTCCGCATCCTAAATAAATTGAGGAATAAAAAATAATCAGTCAATGCAACAAGTTCCAATAAGAACAAGAATTTTGCAATAACACAATACCCAAGATGGGAATACACATAGGAATATAAATTCCTCATCTACTTCATATTGTTCAGAAATGTTCTCAAAACTTGAAAACATGTTGTTACTGAGAACAAGGATTTATGAGCAACCTGTAGACTCAGACATTGGAACGGAGCCTGTGGATGTAACTAAAAACAAATGATTAAGGAAAAATACCAGTGTTCCATGGGGATGCATCCCTTGCCCTTTGGGTACATCCCAGATATTTTGGGGCCAAGGAATGCGTAGGGAATGTAACCCTCATGTCCTCTTTTTCCAAAAAAAAATTTGTGTCCCTGAGATGTTTTGGAATTGTTTTGGCGTCACATGACTGTTTCCTGTTTTAGTGGGGTTACTTGGGGACATCTTGATGTCTACGGTACATTGACAAGCATCCCCAATATACTGGGGAGATCTGGGAGATGTCCTGACATCCCCAACATCAAAAATTGTTTTTAGAAAAATAAATAAAAAATACATTTATAGAATTATAAAAAAACAAAGAGGCTATTTCCAAATGTTTACTTCATGGTCATCAACAATATAGCAATAAAATATTCATATTTGCAATTTCACATTTGTATTTCAGTGTTTCATTCAAATTTTGATTTCAATTTTCAGAGGTCAATGTTGAATGTTTCTTGTTTAATGTTCAATGTCATGTCATTTTTATTTGAATTTGAGCTCTTCAGAATTTTTCATTATGTTAAACAGTCTAATTATCTGACCAAAAAGATTAAATATATGCATTTTTCAATCTTCGTGTATTTTGCATGCACAAAGACACGTATATCATCCCCCCTTCGTCTCCTGACCATCCCCAAAATATAGCCAAATGTTTTGTTGTCCAGGAAGCATGTCCCCAAAATCTAGCCAATGTATTTGCTGTCCAGGAAACATGTCCCCCTGTCCTAGAAACTCAGTGAAAAATAGGAAAATACTCAAATTGATGAAACTCATATCATATCTTGATCCATAAACTGACCAAGATATTCCTAACTAGGTCACCAAATACGGATTCTATCAATGCTATCACTCAACACAATCACCAAACAAGCAAAAGAGTGTCTTAACAGTCCTCAAACTAGGGGACAGTCATACAAACGCATCTAAACATCATCAAGAATCATAGGAAAATGGAAACAGCAATGAAAAAGACCATGACAATGACTAAGACGAGAATTTTAACCTCGACAAAACCCTAAGAAGGGAGAAAACTCCAGTTGAGGGGCAAATACCACCTCATCTCCGCATGTAATCAGCCAAGTACAGTCAATACAATGTACAAAAAGGTCTGAACTCAACCTAAGAAGCTCAACAACTCATTACAACAGGTCCCAAGTACATCAATATGCTGCTCTACTCCAACGGTGTCTTCCAATAGAAACTCCCTTACTTACAATGAGAAAACTAAGTGCCAACCTTGTGCAGGCACCAAAACCTAGATATGTACCTGTTAAGAAAGATGTCTCAACCTTTCTCCTAATGTTAAGAATGTTAAAATGCAATTTTCAGGCTATAGAACAGAAAAAATCAATTTCTGGGCTATAGAGGTCATTTCAAGCCCCAAAAATAATTCCAAGTTGTTCGGCATTGCTTCCAAGGATGCCTGGTATGTAGATCTCTTAAAGCTCCACAATTTTAAAAAAAGGCTGGGAGGGGGCAAACGCCCTCTCCGATCAAAAGATATGGCCTCCGAAAGCTAGGCCTCCCACATTGGAAATGTAAAAACATCTATGACATGTAAAATAGTTGTAAGAGGGAGTTACACTTATTGAACAACTTATGACGCATGTTATAACACATCATAAGATATAGTTAAATGGAGATAATGGAGCCAAAATGGAGCACCTACGTTGGTGAGTGGATTATGACGAGCTTATGGCAGGTAGAAGGAATATACTATTTTTAGCATCTAGACTCATCTTGGGATTTGGATGTTGGATTTCTAACTAGAGATTTGGGCACCACATTTTGGGTGGTTTTAACTCATGGTTTCTTAATTACCATTTAATGGTTTCATGTATTGCATCTCCTATTTATTGGGTGCTTGAGATGGAGTTTTTGATAGTGAGTTTTATAGGTATTGTTACGCTGCCAAAGTTACTCCATATCTCTAGTTGGTGATACTCTTATAAAGGCTTAGACTCTACAAGTGTATTGTAAACTTTGATTACTAAATAATACATTGAGTTGCTTTGGAGTGTGGGGTTTTTCTACCAAAAGGGTTTTCCCCACGTAAGTCAATGTGTTATAGTATATTGCTTTTGTGTTTATTTCCTTGTAACTATGTGATTAGTTTAATTTTTGCACATATCTCCTCTCATAGATTAGTGTTGAAGCGTATTCCGCACCTCTACATCCTTTCATTACCTTCCCACACACCTCCCAAGAGTTAAAACATGCATTCCTATGCTTGGAAGTGGAAAATGGATAGACAAAACCTTTCAAATTCCTATTTTTGCACACAATGATAAGTTCACCAGTTAGCAAAGAAAAAGTTCACCACTTCAGACAAATTCACCAAGGCAAACAACTGTTTGCCACGATGGCTAATGAGTTTTATGTGGCGAACACATGTTTGTCGCCTTTGTAAGCAGCAAACTCACCAAAAGTAACAAAATGTCAAGTTTTTTAGATTTGCACGTAAATCCGACTTCTTCCCCAAGATGCTTTGGGTCACCCTTACTCTTCAACAACCCTACATACAAGTCCTCAACGTGCCAAAACCAATTAAAACTGCCTTATCATACGACATGGAAATTTCTTTCCGACATCCTCTTAAGGGTACCATTTTGCCTAGGTTGGGAGGTGTCCTTTCAACCCAACCAACCATGTCTCATGTCATGTAATCCCCTATGGGTTTACATTTCTTTCTTCTATATGACCTGGACCAATTGACCTGGACTAAGATCTTCAATTGATGACAAAACCAACTCTTCTTCGTCCAACATTGAAGGCTCAAACCATAAATTACCAAATCGCTAAGTACTCTCAGATTTTATTGCTAGGAAAGTATTCGCTATGTAAACTCACGGATCTGTGAGCTCGTGCTATTGGCGAGGCGCAGGGGGGAAATTGTGCAAGTACTTGCAAAACTCAGCAAGTCTGTGCCGAATACTTGGCCACATGCAACAAATGCAAAAACACGCTTGAACACGAAAAAATTGTGTTTTTTCCTTATTTAACCCTGAACACCCATAGCTAAAGCTCACACAACAATTGAGCATCCTCGAGAGCGATGCAAAAGGATTTTATAACAGATTTGAAGAGCAGATTTGAGGAATTTAGGTTTCATGGTTAGTTTTTTTTTTCTTTCTTTTTCTCTTTTTTTACAAGCATGTAAATTAATTCAGCTTTTATCTTGTTTATAATAGATTTGTAAACATTATTTACAATTTTATTTGCATTGAATTCGATTTATGAAAATTTTATTGCTGATTTATACTAGGTTTTTTGAATTAAATTGCTATTATTGTTTGAACAAAGGGTTTTAAGCTTTAAAGTAAAAAAAGAAGGTTTTTTAGTTTAATTAATTAATGACAATGCTACTCAACTATCGTACTACGTTTGTAATGTATCTTATATATGAATTTTATTTGATTTTTCATATTCAAATCATTTTTTTAATGTTATTTTTTTGGTATTTCAACATGTTGCACATTAAATACGATGGCATCTAGCTCCGCATCAAACTCAGCATCAATTAGTGGAAGTTCTCCCGCTAGAAGCAAAGGCCCCACTTGAAAATGTCGTAATAGGACCAGTATGAGGGAGTGTGATTTACCTCTTATGCACAAAGAAGCTTAATGGAGGCATTAATCACCTCCAATACCATATTGTAGACATTCCTAACCACAATGCCAAGCCATGTGAAAATGCCACAAAAGAGACAAAACAAGAGATGCAAGCAGTTCTTGCATTAATGGATTAGAAGAAACTACAAAGGATGAAGACACAAGCAGCCATAGCAGCAACCATTAATCTTGACATGCAAGGGGAAACGAAGGCAGATATGGTAGGCATTCTGGGCTCTAGTCATGGTCCACACGTACGAGGCACATCCACCTCATCCAATTCAAGCAAAGCCTAGTCATCGAGATTTTTTGTACCTAGAAACATACTTGGAGCACAACTTTCATTGCAAGGTACACATGTGCATGATGGAAACATAATTTCATGATCCTTTAACAAGTCATCATTTCTTGCTTGCTTAAGATGAGACACTGGGCATAGTACTGGATCACAAGAGCATGAAGAAACCTAATCTACTCCTACACTAACAAGAGAGACATGATCATAATGAAATATCTTCGACCTCTAACCAATTGGTCAATTAAGTCACAACTTGAAAGAAAGGTGAAAACATGCCTGCAAATCAGCAATGGAAACAAGCTTGCACATACATGCAAACAAAAATTAAGGACATCTGCAAGTAAACATACTTAATAATCCATCTCAAGTCAACAACATCCCATGTGCACTAAGAACAACTAGGTTTAACAATTTCCCTTGAGATGCTACAGCCTACCATGGAGACATTCATTTGCAGAAAAAACCCTACTTGAACTACCTTCCCCTGATTTACAACACATATTCCACCCCTTACATATTTAGACATTATTCATTTGATGCCCTAGAACTACTTGAGACACTTGTAGTCAAGAAATTGATTCAAGGACCAACCTTTGTTACAGTCATGAAAAATTACATATATAGCTTGTTGTATTGCTCTAAGACTCATAGGATGACGACACATGGCAAAATCTCATAGCACAAGAAGACATTGCAGTTCAATAGTTCTCTGCAGCGCCATTAAATTCATTTACAACATGGAGATACAACTTGATTTGATTTTGCAATGAAATAGATCACCTTAGGATCAACAGCTACAAAAAGCAGAGAGAACATTCCATTTAGGCCCTAAAACACTCGCATATAATCCGTTACAAGCCCCAAAAAGATATCCAATAACTACAAGAGCAGAGCCAAGGCAGAGGACTTTGAGTCTTGTAAAGTACTCCCAGCTACACACAGCAATGAGCAAGAGAAAACAGGGCAAGGCACACTACAAAGAGCATCATCGAATTCAATGAGCATCCCATCTTGCCACAACCACCCACCATGCACCAACACAAGAGATCCTCAGTGCATTCGAACAAGGCAATAGAAACATCAAAAATAGCACACAGACCTTTGAAAACCATGCGTAATGTGCCGTACCTGTTTGTATTTTTTTAAGATCTTTTTATGTGTGATTTTTATTAATTTTTTGTGATCTTTCAGACTAGAGAGAAGAATGCAGAAGGGGTTTTCAGTTTTCCTGCAGATGTGTTGCCGGAGCATACAATATATTGCATATAACAGAAACCCAGAAAATATACAATGAATATGAAGAAACTATCAACTACCCAGATAGTAAAATGACCAAAAATGAATTACTATGACATACCCATGTTCATTTTTGCAAAGTGGTACATATGCTGAGACTGGACCAACAATGGGTATGGCTGGAAATGCCTCAAATCTCCATGAAAAGGTAAGTAATGAACATGCGAGTGATATAAACAAAGAATAAGGCTCTAAACGCCTCACAATGGCCAAGTATGAAGCTGCAATGAAGGGTGAAAAGCATCTAGAAGTCCCACGTCCAAGCTGGGACAAGTACAGCCATGGTTGGAGGTGCTAACAAGAGCAATACCTCTCCAATATCTGTTGTTCAGTGCTGAAACCAGACTGCAAACACCATATTTAGCTGGGTGACCAAGGTATAGTAGTCAAAATGCAATGAAATTCCCAAATCGAGCCCCCAACAAGTAGTATGGCCTCGCTGAGTGGTACGGCCAGCAGCTGATGAAAAATACAGTCCCAAACAGTATGAAATCTGCTCCTCCTTTCAATGCAAACTGATCTCTCCCATCCTCTAATGAAGAACACAATGAATATGCAAGAAAAAAGCCAAGTTCCTCCACAAATCCTCAGATTATAGACTCCATTGAAGCACTGTAGTGAACATTGTATGCATCCACCTCGAATGGCACCTTTGGGTGATCTCACACACCTGTAGAATGTCGTTACTCAGGGTTTTCGTCTCCAAGAGCCTGGTTTGAATCCTCAACCCCTTAAAACCCTAGCAGAGCTCACAAAAGAAGAATATCAAACATGGCATACCACAAATGAGCCTTCATTTCATCTTTTATTCCTCCTCCAAGATGGGCGTTGGGTTTTAGGAGGGAATTTGTCATTTTAAAACATCTTCATTTTCCTAGGGATGGGCGCCCAAGGTCATAACTTGCTTTATGTCTTCATTTTACATAAAGTCACTTTTCCCCTCAATATGTTATAAAGTCCAAATTAAATATAACATTAATAATCTTCGGACTTTAAAATAAATATGCAGACGGTGTCGGAATGAAGTGATCTATAGCTTGTCCGAGAGGTCTCGACGAGACGAATCTAACCCCACCCTGAAAATCTCGAACCGACATTGAACCCAAACTTACTAAAAATAGTAAGTCACAACCAAGAGCAAACTAAGCCGACTCAAAGGGTGCCAATTGGATCCATTGAATACGAACCACATCTCCATCACCGACAAATACCTCCAAGGCCAAACTAACTCCAGTTCCCTAACCAAACTGCTAGTCCACAGGAACTCAATGATGGACTAACCATGTATCATGAAGGGGACATTACAACCTGTGCCTCTCCCTGACTATCCTCAATAGTGGATTGTGAATCCAAATCAACAAGGCTGCTATGTCTTTGCTCAAGATCAGCTACATGCAATGTGAAATCCGATTTGTTCTCAAGATCAAGAACAACATTGTCAATGCCATCAATGTCATCATTCTTGCATAACTGTTGAGATGAAGTTAGAACAACATTATAGTCAAAAGGAGATTCATCCCAAATAGGATCCTTGTCATACCTAGGTGCCATCACACCTGGATCCCAAGTGCTAAAACCTTGATTGCTCTGTTCAAAAAAATTGTACTCACTGTACTCCTCTTGGGGTGTTGTCTCTCTAAATAAGTCACTTCCCAACTCACCAATACAGATGTCAACATAAGTATCTCTCTCCACAAGTTGGGTCTGGAAGTCCAAACCAAAACTACCTATGTTTTCATAACTGTAATCTTCACTTTTTGTTGTTTCGAAAGCTTCACCTAATTTAGCTGCTTTGAAAACTTCATCCTTTTTGCCTACCATGAGCCCATCATCTAAAGGTATATTGCTGTTCTCAACCCTGTCAACATTGCTACTAGTGTCAACAACTTCATTGGATAGCTCAAGAGATGCATTCAGGGCTGATTTTATGTCCTTTTCCTCATGCACTGTCTCATCCATGGTAGCCACATGCATGTCAAAAAGGTCATCCTCGGTTCCTGATATACATTCTTCGTGTGATAGCTTCGTTGTATTGCACAGATCCTCAACATGAATAGATGCATGCACAATCATAGAGTCATCTTGAGGCTCTGTAACATATTCCTCGATATCCAAGAAGGGTTTCAACCTCCCCTCAATTGTTTGAACACTCTGTCAACCAACTCATAAGCAGTTGTAGAGACATCCTGTTCTTGCCTCAAAATAGCTAATAGAGAAGGTAATAGTGATTCATAACTCTCATTAATAATCGAAGTCATAATGGTTTGGATAGAGAATATAACACCTTCCATTTGATGCTCACAAACACCAACCAAGAAATGTTGAAACATTTTAAGAATAATATCTTCACAACCCAAATCCAACATAATGACACAAGATCTGATTTTTTTAATATTTTCTAGCATTAAGATCTTTTTGGTCAAAGTTGGGCTGTTAAAATCATGCAAACCTTTGAAGCTTTCTACAATCAACTGAAAAACCTTCTTCATGATACTGTTGTTATAAGGTTCTTGTGGAAATGTTAGTTTCATAATTTTGTTAACACAAAAAGTCACTGCAAGTCTTACCTCATCTGGATATCTCATGAGCTCTGGCTTAACCAAAAAATTTACTGATGGAGCCCAAGCATATTGCAGTCTCTTAGAATCTCGTTGATCTATCATGAATAAACATATCCCCACTTCTTCCAAAAGACAAAGTAGATCATTCCTAGACTGCGGCAAGTGTTCAAGTTTCTTACCTGCTCTATAAAGCTTCCTTCCCATATCTTCTTCACTGAATGATGTTGTAATTCATACTCCTAAAGAATCAACTTTTGACAAACCTCTTAATGATAACTCATTGCTAAAACTGATATACCAACTACCCAACAGGCTGGCATCTGTGCTCTGATACCACTGTAGTGAGCTACCCTTTTTTTTTATTTATTATATTATGTTATTTTTTATTTGTTTTGTGATCTTTCAGACTAGACAAAAGTTGCAAAAGGGGTGTTTTTTTTTTTGCATGTGATTGTTTTGCCAAATAACAATGAAATATATAACATGCAATGATAACCCAGAAAAAAAACTAAACAGCCATTCAATATTTAAAATACCCACATTCAACACTAACTTCAAAACAATTTCAGAACTAAAAATATTCAATATTTCATCAAGATGGGAATACCCAGATAAGGAAATCACATTACAATGAAATATGAGGCATACCCATTTAATTTGAACAACATGCAAGTCTGATTTTGTAGCAACAACAATTTCTAGAAACCCTAGGCTGGTCGTCACACCTCCAAAGATGTCAAAACAACTCCAAATCACCAAACAATGATGTGCAGATTTAGGCGACTCCAAAACAGCAATAAATCCATTTAATTTGAACATGCAAGTCTGATTTTGCAGCAACAGCAATAAATCTGCTAACAAACCCTAGCCGCCCTCACCACCAAGTTTCTCATGTCCTCACACAAGCTGTGCATCTAGACTGGCAACCTGAATGAGCAAGATAATAAGAAAAAACTCTCCTTAAAATCCGATAATATCCCTTCAATCTATATTCCTGTTAAATTCTTCAAACATGCAATGGAGATTGAAGCTCAAATCTGAACATATAAACAACTGTGATGCACCAAATGTGACCCCTGTAGGAAGCCACCACTGAATCCTCCAGATTGGGTCTCTCACCAACGTGGAAGATGTTGCCTGCAAGGGTTTACACCCTCACAAACCTTCAGAAAGAACCAACTCCTCCAACAAGAAGAAATACAAATATCAAGTCATGAATGAATAAAATGAACTTCAAATGCCCTTTTATAATTCTCAATTTACATTTGACTTTCATTTCATTTAATTTAGTTTCATTTCCCGCCTTTCATTCTTTTAATTTTGGTGCACAACTTTATAATATAAAATATACTTTAAAAGTCACTTATATCTCCCCTTTTAAAATGACACTTTAACTTATATTATAAAGTATACTTTAAAATCACTTATATCCCCTTTATAAAAAAGTCCCTTTTTAAAATATTTTAATAATGCATAAAGTTAAATTATTTAATTTAACTTTATTATTTGACATTATTAATATTAAATGCATAGGACCAATATTAACCAATATAACTCTAGGGTATAATTATGCCACCATGCCAGATATAGAAACTCTGCCAACTAACCATACCAATGACTTACTATAAATAGTAAGTATGAGCGACACATCCGAGTGATTTACTAAAAATAGTAAGTGTGGGTCAAAGTGTCCAGAATGGCCCAAAAGTCCGAAATCGCCTGGAAAGACATCACCGTAAACCATCTAATTATTAATATCATTGAGCTCAATGCAACATCTGAGATAGCCAATGGTTGTCTGCCAAGTCACCAAAACAGCGCCAGACTAACACTTACTATAAATAGCAGTGTTCTTTGAGGACCAAAGAGAACAAACCAAGAAAAACCCAGAAAGACTATCGCCATGCAAGCACTTACTATAAATAGTAAGTATGGACAAGTTGTCCGAAATCTCTCCGAAAAGTGTCATACAGCTCCACTGGATCACCTGAACACATTAGTGACATCGAAATACTCCTCTGATCAGGTTGTCACCAACCCAGAAAGTCAGCTCCGACTGCACTGCAAGAAAACCCAAAAATGGGGACATTACAGTAACCCACTTTGCAACAAACTTCATCACGTTGCAATCTTTGCTTCAATTAAAGGCTAGTTTGAGGCGCATGTTTGTTAGTGAGAAGTGATCTACATCATCATATTCTAAGGCCAATGCAGGGGTTGATATGGTTGATTGGGTTTTGGCTTCTAACAAAGGAGATCATAGAGGTAAATTTTCATTATATTTTTGTTCATTTTTGTTTGTATTTCCATTCTATTTGCTCATTTTACTTCACACTTATTTATATTAACGTTTAATAATAATTGCAATTCACAAAGCCTTTAGTTATTTTCCTTTGAGTTGTTGATAGGAAGAAGCCCACAATGGGCTATATATATGAGGGCATGGATAGGGCCAAGGAGGCCATTAGATCCATTTATGTTGGGATTGAGATAAGTGTCATCCCATATGGGACATCACTGATCGAGGATAGCACCTTCAGCTTCACAAGCCCTTACATGCAGCTACTTATTCCCTCAATCCAGCATTCCAATTCCACCCAGATTTCTTTTGAGTGCGCTCTACACAATCATAGAGCGGATGGCACTTGATCCTCAACTTGGCGCAAAGATAATCTCTAAGATTGAGATATATAGACTTGCATAAGGAGACCTCTTTGCCCGAGATATATGCAAGGCAACTCGAACATCATTGTAGTCAAGTAAAAATCCATTAAGACTTGCATATTTTTCCTTTTTCACATTAATATTGAAACTCAAAATTGGACAATGAGATTAATTTTCTTCTTCTCATTTCAGATGCATAGTGGGAAAGGTTTGGTGCTAAGGTGCCAAATCTTTAGAGGATTGCAATTCATGTCTTGAGCCAACCATGCAGTTCTTCAAGATGCAAGCACAATTAGAGTATGCTTGAACACGTATACTCCAAGAAGCGCAATAGGTTGTCAGTGCAAAGGTTGAATGATCTTGTTTATGTCCATTACAACCTTCGCCTCCATCACAAATTTATCTCCCATCACTCTAGAGAAGGTTGATCCACAATCAGATTGGATCACCGAGGTTGAGGAACCCGTCTTCAATGATGAGGACCTTGCATGGGTTGATCAAGCAAATCGAGAGGCAAAGGCAATAGCCATGACAAAGGAGGATAGAGCATGAGCAGACTCCTTAGATGTTGATGTCACTGAGAAACAAGCAAATATCATGGTTGCATCATCATCAAGGACCTATCTTAGATGTCTGCGCAGGACTTGCCATGATGTTGGGACAAGCGATGTAGGCTCCTTTGAGCCATAGACTTATAGTTTTCATTTTTATATTTATTTTGATGCCATGGATTTGAAAATCCATGAATTTGGTATACACTTGACAATATTTATATATCTAAACATGATGTTTCCTTCAGCAAAAATCCACTTTTATCATGTGATTGATGTATACTTGTGTATGTGATCAAAGTAGCTTTTATTTGATTAGTTTATTGTGTCTTTAAAGTTTATTTAGTAAAGGGTGCATGAAACAAGTTTTAAATCCTTAAAAATCTCTATATTTCATGGTTTTTTCAATTTTCCAAGTTTTTGTTGAGTCTTGGCAGAGTTTGAGCATCAAGTCTGAGTCCGGGTCAAAAATCAGCTTGCCAAGTCTCAATTGAGTCCGAGTCCAGGTCAAAAATCAGCTTGCTGAGTCTTAGCCAAGTCTGAGTCTTGTAACTATGGTTGCAAAATACCATCTGCCTAAATTATTGGACGAAAAAGCAATTCACATTTCAAAATCTTTATAAGGGTCTTGTATGAAACAGCATCGAAGAAGAATCTCAAGAAATCCAAGAATATTAGCTGTGTGGAAATAACACACAATCTCTTCAAAATACATCCATTTTCCTAAAGTCAAACTCCTTTTTGGTATAAGATGACATAGCAAAAAAAAATTGATTTTACCTTGAGGGTTTGACGATTCTTGAGCTGTTCCATTAACAGTGATGTTTGTAATGTCTCCCTCTCCTCTCTCAGCTTTGAAAAAACAAAAGAGATGAGGTGTAATCAGAGAGAAGAAAAGCTGAAAGCATCAACATTATAGGCAAAACAGGTTAAACAGCGCTTATGAAATATATTTTCCCACATAGGAGAGCATTTAGCAGGCATCCATAACAAACTAGTATATCATGGGATGACATGATACCTCTCTACATGTAATTTCCAGATGTAAAAGTTCCTCAATATAAGAGCCATGATAGAAAGATCCACTGCTGTCACTTGCGGAATGATTATAAACCTGAACAAATATTGAAAGTTTGCAAGTCAGTTCTACAAACACAAGATTGAATCATTCTCAAATAAATATGTTTTTCTTGCAACAAAACAGTAAATGTTTTATCTTTGACAAAAGAAACAATGCACAAATTTCACAGATTTTTGTTATCTCAAAGTATAGCCAAATGATTCAAAAAATGATAGTGTGAATAAAACTATATTATGATTTTAGCATCTTTTTAACTGTATCATATTTTTGCAGTCTTCATGCCAACTTTGTCGCAGTAGAAGAGTGCAATAAAAATACATTGGTGATTTGAAATCACAATGCATAAGCATCATTACAGAAATGACAATCAATCAACTACTTTATTTATTATTGATCAACTGTGTGAATGGTAAATACATTAGGTTGCCTACATTTGGCTCACTCCTATGCCAATTTTCCCATACAATTTTTATACCCAAAAAACTACTTCAACTGTTGAAGTAATACTGTAATTGTGAAACCCTTACAATAACAATCAACTGCAAACAACTGAGGCTGGCTAATATGCTACTTAACATATATTCATTACTATTTCACTAAGTTGGGAAGCAAGTTCTATTACAATATGGAGTAACTGTGATAAAATTTGTAATTTAAAGTGACAAAGTTGTGATATTGAGCCAAACTGGGAACCATGCTTACTTTGTATCTTTTGTCAAATGAAGTCATTTGAAGAATTAAAAGATTGGCCATGTACAATGTATTTGTGTAGTTACATTATATGATTCTGAATGAGGAGCTTATTGGAGTGTCTTCAAAAGATATTTCTCCTACTGTTTATGTACTTACTTACGCTCTGATGTATTTGTTATTAGTATTTCTCTTCAAAAATTCAACAAGGTGTCAAAGCCAGCATTTCAAAGGCATTTGAGCTCTTGGTACCAGCTAATGGAAAAATAAAGTTTTGTGGCAGCCTGAAGGTAATTTGAGGAGATGGATGCCATCATTTGTCCCCTGTATTGAGTCCTTGATTACTGCTCTCTCTTACAGTGGTCTAAGTTACCTTCCAAAACAGCAGCTTTGGCATCAAAAAATAGGTGAAGAGGTATATATAAGGACATTTTTGTCTGCAATTTGCTCCCTCCATTGGTAACACTCTCTGGCTATATTTTGCAGCAGCCCAAACTTGTTTAAGCTTTGGATAAGCAGTATTTTGGCCAAAAATTATTGTGTTTGTTAATACTTCCACGTTGCAGGATTGAAAACAATGGCTGACCAGAAACTGATGAATGTGATATAAAAACAACAGATGCGATCATTCTCATAATCATATTGAATATAGATGATAGCAAAGACATACTCTATGAAAGTTGATCTATGAGATAGAGTTACTCCAACACAGTAGAGCAATTATAGAACTGACAAAAAGTGCAATATCATGAACTTCACGGCAGTTAATACTGAACATCATGATGTCACATCCTGTGGAGTGACGAAGTTGGTGAGTAATATATCAAATGATGTCTGTAACTCCAATTTCTCTTTTAGTATAATCTTTATCATTTCCAAAATAAAAAGTGAGTAAAATGTCAAAGTGTACAAGCCGACAGCAGGCATCATACAGCACCATCAATATCCAGTAGGACTTCAATGGTGAGATATAGTCCAGATTTATGAAAGCCCTCTTCAAATATTTATTTGATCTGAAATGGATCAAAAGTCTATGTAATGGTTTGTACACCAATCAACTAGGCCTCTTAAACCAAAAACTGACAAAGACATCAGTGCCACATCGCAAACATCCATTAGACAAGACAAACCAACTGAATGATTATGTTCCTTTACCAGCACCTTGAAGTACAGCAATTTGAGTATACCAAGTTGATCAGCAGAGCTTCAGGATGGTGTTCCAATTGTCAGAAGCAGGCAAAAGGTGACCAAGATGGATTTGTCACTTGAAAATTTGATAAATGCCAAGTCACGCTCTGGCATGCATTTTCGGGCAGAAAATAGCAGGATGGATTTGCCCTGGCAAACTTGTCCAGGATGATTGTACACCTTCAAACTCAGATCCAGCATGCTGGGCACACAGATCAATCAGTCCTTCCACTTACCTAGCTGATCAGTTTGGTGTTTTTGTATGAATTTACATTTACAAGAGAATTTATCCATGGTTCAACTTCAAACCAATACTGACCTGTCAAGAATAAGGATAAGACAGTTTTTCATTGGTTTGAACTTCTATTTTCCCTTTTCAAGCAGAGTTCAACAGCATAGTGATTAAAGCAGATTGTTCGTTACTAAATAGCACTAAGTGATGACTCATTAATTAGCTTTCTAATTAATGATTAGTTGAGAATTGGTTGGCAATCTCTCTCACATAAATGAATTCTCAACTTGCATTTTTCAATAAGAATGGTGAAAGTACAGCAATCTTTTCTCTCTCCACTTTCTGAGTTTGAATGTTTTCTCCTATCTATATTTTGTATTATTTTATGGTATCAAAGCTGTACAAGCAGAAGTATCAGAGGAATTGTACGGTCAAATTCTCAAGAACTAGACCTCCAATCAATATGTCAAACCCTATGTTACAGGAAAAAACAGCATGAATTCCAAGGCATCTTTGAGGCGCTTGGAAGTGAAATCTATGTTTTTGGTGGTTGAATTGCTGGCACATTTCCCAAATACATAATACTCATCAATGAACAAGTTTTGACGAGGAAGGCAATTTTCAGAAAGAAAGGGTGACTCAGAAATCAAGGATTCTCTCTATATATTTGTATGGGCTGTATGGACCATCAGAAAATATCAAAATTTTAAAAATATCAGGTTTAGGTGATTTCTCCAGTTTTAATATTTTTTTACACAAGCACAAATTCCACAGTTGTTTGAGCAGTTCCTGGCTGTATGGGGCAGTGTTCAATTTCCACAGAAAGTTC
This sequence comes from Cunninghamia lanceolata, assembly GCA_027924645.1. Classification (NCBI taxonomy): domain Eukaryota; kingdom Viridiplantae; phylum Streptophyta; class Pinopsida; order Cupressales; family Cupressaceae; genus Cunninghamia; species Cunninghamia lanceolata. The sequence continues at coordinate 23,017,488 of BSBN01000025.1, forward strand.
ATGAGTAATTTTTCATCTTAAAAAAGTCAAATTTTGATAGTAGTTTTTAAAAGATTAAGATTCAGGTCACAGGAATTTTTGCTAGATGCGAAAAAAATGGCTGAAACCATGTCACTTGGATTTAGCGCAGAAGTCTCTCGTAGTTTGTAAGTCCCAATTTTCATGATGTTTGGCAGTTATTGCTGGTTATGGAAAGAATGAAAACATTAAGTTGACAAACTCCCAAAGATTTAATGGCCAAAGGTTTACCTATTGGAAGAATAAAATGATGACCGTATTTGTGTACAAGGAGTTGGATCATGTTATCAATAAGGAATTACCTAAAGAACAAAACAGAAGAAATTGTGTTAAATTGAGATATGAACTTTGTTCAAAAGAATAGGTAGGCTTTGATGTTATTCTTTGTAGGTGTCGAAGAAATCAAAAACGTATGAAATCTCTGATGTTGCAATGGATGGTTACTTGAGGAACTTGGTGTCTTCCCTTGAGATATGTTCTCCCTAAAATTTGCCTGCACAAATTAACTAGGGGCAGTATGTGGGACTAAGTCCCTCTTCTATTGGGGAGGCTTCCCTTTATTTAAAACTTGCAGAATTTTACAAATGGTGGAATATACAAGAATACTTACATACATAGAAAGATTGTTTATAAAGTAAATCATTCAGCAAAATGTAATCATAGTATGAAAATAACACTATTCAGAGAAATACAGACAGTGTTTCCCCTTTTAGTGCTATATTGTAGAATATCAAATATCCACCAGCAATGATGCACAGAACCGAACAGAAATAGACCTGTTTTATCAACCAACAATGCAAGACAACTTGTAGAGATAAACCAAAGTATCTACAAGATTAGAATTAAAAGAAAGATAGACCATTCTCACAGCATAAAAACCCAGCAAGATGTCTTCACTCTTATTGCAAAACAAGTAGTTATGTCTTTACAAGCTTGGAAGCTCTCCATAGCTCTCCTCTTTGTTCATTGCGAAAAGATCCTTTACAATGACCAATAACTCCTATTTATAAGATATAATCAACTACCTACCCTAAAGAAACCAACTACCAACCCTAAGTGACTTAAGTCACTTTGAATATACAAAGTGGGCCCAAGCAACTTAAGTGATGACTTAAAGTCACATTAAAATTATAAGCCCATGGTGGGCCCCATGACCTCAATGTGAAAATATAACACAAACAACATTTCATGCCTTATCAAACTTGAATATGGCTTCAATCCTTCTTGAAAGAGATGGCCCGCTTGCAAAAGACTTACATTTAGCAATAATTTTGCCCATGGTGGCGAGTTCAAGTTGCCCAACCTCTCTCAAATGAAAACATTCCTAAAGGATGAGACGATCACTTTGCACCCTCTTCATTCCTAGATATTCCACACAAGTTTGCAAGTTGATGATGTGTGGAGATATCATATGCATCCTTTATGAATGCTTTGTCAATGATTGCATCAAGAATAAGAGAGGTGAATCTCTTTGCATTGTTGTTGATCTAAAGGAAGATAGAATCTCTACTCCTATCTAATGGAAAAATATTCCCCAAATCATCTTCAGGAAAAGTCAAGCCATAGAGTTGGAACTTGGAACATCAAAGCCGTTTCACTTAAATTGCCCACTAAGGATGGCAAAGAACTAATAGGACCTTTCAAGAACATTGCAACAATGCTTGGGAGTGAAGAACCATTCCAATGTTGCCTAAAGACTGAAACCCATTTTGATCTCATCAAAAATGTGATCAAGGGGAATTCACTATCTCCCTTAGGGAATATCTCATCTAACTCCATAATCCTAAGGTTCGGAGGAAGTCCTAATGCATAGAGACTGTCTTCTAAGAGCTTCCTACAAAATCTGAGTTGCATCTCACAAAGACAAAAGCAATCCCTAACCAAGTTGAAGGTTGTCAAAGATATACCCTTTGAACCGTTGGTTCTCAAATCTGCAGTTTACCAAACCCTAAAAGGATGCCAAACTTTGTGATCAGGTCTAGTAACCGATTTGGCCAACTAACAGAATCAATCAAGATGATTGGACTTCCCTGCACTTCAGGATCTGCTTCGCCTAGGTGGGTGTACCTTCTTATCACCAATGAATGTGAACTCAAAACAAACTGGTGATGATTAAGCAGATTATGCAATTTTGTCAATTAAAGCACCTTTTCAAACTATGGCGAGATTTGATAAATCCTGTAGCTGTGCCATTTGCTTGTATTAACTCCTGCGACACTTTCCATCTGCAGAACCAGTTATTATCTTGCTCGTAATAGCAAATGCAAACACTTTTAGCTCCACTTCCAACAGCAAATTTGTCCTCTTTTATGGGGCTCCTCAAAATGAAGAGATTGCCTTGAGAAATTGAAACATTCTAGAAATGCAAATGTCAAAATATGACAAACTGCATTTGCTTTTGTCCTTGAAAAAATACCAAACTTAATCCTGAGGCTCTGAAACTAGACCAGGGAGCATATGAAGGTTAGGGGAATATAGAATACCAATCCATTTGTCATGACGACCACCCAGCTGTGAAATACCAAACTAAACAAGAGGCCACTTCGCAGGCTTGAGAATATGCAAACAGTAGAACAATCCTAGAATCCTCCAACTTAGCACTTCAAAAACTCATCAAATCACATCCTGGGAGTCTGAAATCAAACATACATGCTTACATATGTGAGATGAGTATGTTCAACAAGGGGTTTGGCATGAAAATGAACAAGCTTCAAATTATGACCCTCCCAAGTAGGCTACTGAGGCAGATTTTTCAAATGCATTTCTGAGTGTGGTAATCAACTTTTTCATCACAGGCACTTAATTTGCAAAATTTTACAGTGCCAACATGAACATTGCTCCATAAGTCGTCCATTCACTCACATGAGTGAGTTTGTCATACTGTTCACTGGATGTTCACAAGGCATTTCCACAGCAAAAGAAGCCCAAAAACTCACTATTGACACACAAACTATGTCAATGTGATCATCCAAGGCTCCTTTTTCAGCTTTGAGACAAGTTACTTCAAGTATCTTTCTGAAGTGTGCATTTCCAAATTCCACTACCTGCCCAATCATACCTGGAATATCTTGCTACTCAATTTGTAGAAAAGCATAGTGATGAACTTCAAATTCTTCAACCTGTGCCTTATCCAAGCTTACTTTGCCCCTAGGCACAACTATATCAATCACCATTCAACCCATGTGAGCATCAAATTTGAATGGCGTTATGGGATTTGCCTTGGGTTATACATAGCTTGAATGTATTTCATCAAAGAAGTTCAAATTGAACTTAGGGAATTGCCTTCTTTTTTGCAACATAGCTTGAAGAAAATCTAGATCAATTGAAGGGATAGTTGGCCCTTCAAGGATTGGTGGAGAAGTTTCAACTATCTCTAGAATTGGCACGGTCAATTCATTGGATTGATCTTTGTCAAGAGAAACCTCCTCATCTTTATCTTCCCTTCTAATTCTCTACAAATCTCGAGGAGGACTGTGAGGGGGAGTTCTTGTTTGATTTGGCTTATCATCACCTACTCTTCTACCACCACCAATGGGTTGTTCTTCAAGACTACGTAGTTCAACCAAGAAGTGGCTTCTTGGTTGCCTCATTGTTGGATGACCTCTATTGTGTATCCATAGTCGCTTCCACCTACTACTTTTGGAGGAGTATTTCGAGTATGAAGATGTGGAAGACCCAGAACGGGTCAAGTTTGCAAAGACAAAGTTGAAGGGCCATGCCAGTATTTGGTGGAAGGAGGTCCAGTTAGAGAGAAATAGAAGAGGAAAAGCAAAGATTACCGGATGGGATCAGATGGTGGAGAAATTGAAGAAGTAGTTCATTCCTGTGGACTATGAGATGGAGTTGCTAAAAAAGCTGCAAGGATTGAAGCAAGGTAACAAGTCTGTTAAAGAGTATACAGAAGATTTTTATAAGATCACTATCAGGACAAGCCATGGAGAGGCCAACAAGGAGAAGGTAGCCCGTTACATTAATGGGTTGAGGCCAAGTATTCAAGAAGAGTTGAGTCTAGTCAGAATGAGCACCATAGAAGATGCGTACCAGTTTTCCCTGAAGGTGGAAGAGAAGTTGAATAAGAGATTTGAAAGCAAGCAAAAGGGAAGAGGTCAAGGCGGAAGGACTGGTGGAAGACACTATGGAGGCTGAAATGAAGATCCAAAGAAAAGTGAATAAGCTGGAACCAGTCGAAATCAGAGAGGAGATAATACCTACCGCCCTCGTGACCAGAATAATGGTGAGCAAAGAGGAAGAGGAAGAGGTAGACTTGGGCAAGGACCTAGAAGAGGAGGTTTCAGAGGAACATGTTTCCAATGTGGCGAAGATGGGCATCGAGTATATGAGTGTCCGCAACATCAAGGAAGGATGAATAGAAGACCTGAAGGTAATGCACAAGTTGCACATGTAGATGAAGATGCACAATCTGAGCGCTCTGAAGATGCTAAAAGGGGAGAAACCCTAGTTGTCAAAAGAACTTTGTTGAATGAGGAGAAAGAACCCAATCAGAGGAAGAGTTTATTCCGCACAAGGTGCAAATGTGAAGGTAAGTGTTGTGATATTATTATTGATAGTGGGAGCACTGATAATCTTGTTTCAGAGGAGATGGTTGACAAGTTGAAGTTGACAAGAAGAAAGCATCCACATCCATATCGGATTGCATGGTTGCAGAAGGACCATAAAGCTTTGGTCAATGAGCGGTGTTTAGTGAAGTTCAAGATTGGAGACTCCCATGATGAGGTGTTGTGTGATATCATACCAATGGACACATGTCATATGCTGTTGGGGAGGCCATGGCAGTATGATAGGAGCGCTGTCCATGATGGCCGTGCAAACACATATTCCCTAACAAAGGATGGAGTTCATCATAAGTTGAAGCCCTTGAAGAAGGTGGAAGAAAAGGTATGTAGTACTGCCAGAATTTGCTTGGTAGATGGTAGAAAATTTTTGGAGGGTATGAAGCATGAGGGTCATTACTTTGCATTGATTCCTAAGATTAGTCAAAAGAAATGTGAAGATGTACCGACAGAAGTCTCAGATATGTTGGAAGAATTTCAGGATATTATCTCTGATAATGTACCAGAAGGTTTACCACCGGTGAGGAAGATAAGTCACCAAATGGATTTGATACCAGGAGCTAGTTTGCCGAATAAGGCAACCCACAGAATGACTCCTACAAAGAGTGAAGAGCTAAACATACAAGTTCAAGAGCTATTAAGGAAGGGACTAATAAGGGAGAGCCTAAGTCCATGTGCGGTACCTGCAATACTAGCACCCAAGAAAGATGGAGAATGGAGAATGTGTACAGATTCTCGGGCCATCAATAAAATCACAATCAAGTACAAGTTTCCATTGCCAAGAATGGATGACATAATGGACTGTTTGAGTGGAGCCAAATACTTCACAAAGATTGACTTGAAGTGTGGGTATCACCAGATCCGTACCAGAGAAGGAGATGAGTGGAAGATAGCCTTCAAGACAAAGGAAGATTTGTATAAGTGGTTAGTCATGCCATTTGGGCTAACCAATGCACCGAGCACATTCATGCGGCTCATTAATGAGGTATTAAAAGAATTTTTTAGAAGTTTTGTTATTATTTATTTAAATGATATTTTGATTTTCAGTAAGACTTGGGATGAGCATATGATACATATCAGAAGAGTTTTGGAGAAGCTTAGGGAGGAGAAGTTGTTGATCAATATGAAGAAATGTAGTTTTGCAAAGGAGTTGGTATACCTAGGATTTGTTGTCTCAGAGGAAGGTCTTAAGATGGACCCAGAGAAGGTGAGGGCCATCATTGAATGGCTTATGCCAAGGAGTGCTTTCGAAGTAAGATCTTTTCATGGGTTGGCAAGTTTTTACAGAAAGTTTATCAGGAATATCAATAGCATTTGTGCACCCCTAACTAAGACAATGAGAGGGGATAGAAAAGAGTTTAGATGGACGAAAGAAGCAGACGAGCTTTGATACATTGAAGCAAAAAGTCGTAGAACAACCTGTTTTGGCACTTCCAGATTTTAATAAGGTATTTCAGGTAAATTGTGATGCTAGTGGTAGTGGTATAGGAGTTGTTCTGAGTCAAGAAGGTAAGCCCAGTGCCTATTTTAGTGAGAAGCTTAATGATGCCAAGAAAAAGTATTATGTTTATGACCAAGAGTTTTATGCAATAGTTCAGGCTTTGAAGAAATGGAGACATTATTTGTTGCCAAAAGAGTTTGTTTTATATACTGATCATCAGGCTTTGCAGTATCTTAATAGTCAAGGAAAGTTAAATCAAAGGTACTTAAAATGGGTTGAGTTTTTGCAGAGTTATACTTTTGTTTTGAAGCACAGGAGTGGGAAGTCCAACAAAGTTGCAGATGCCTTGGGCAGAAGGCAAAATTTGTTGACAGAAATGAAGATAGAGGTTGTTGGGTTTGATGAACTCAAAAGTTTGTATCCTGAAGATCTAAATTTTGCAGAGGCTTGGAAAGCTTGTTTGGAACCTGTTACTTTGGACAGGACAAAATGGTTGGATTCCATAATCCAAGATGGCATGTTGTTTAGAGGAAGCCAGTTATGCATTCCAAGGAGTTCCATGAGAGAGAACTTAATTAAGGAGAAGCATAGTGGAGGATTGGCTGGACACTTTGGTCGAGATAAGACCATTGCTATTATTGGTGAAAATTATTATTGGCCACAGTTGCAGCAGGATGTGAGGAAATTTGTGCAGAGTTGCAGAGTGTGTCAGATGGCAAAAGGAACAAGTCAGAATACAGGTCTAATCAACCACTACCTGTACCAGAGAAGCCATGGGATGATATTAGTATGGATTTTGTTCTTGGTTTACCAAGGACACAAAGAGGACATGATTCCATTTTTGTGGTGGTGGATAGATTCTCAAAGATAGCACATTTCATTCCTTGCAAGAAGACTAATGATGTTGTTCATATTGCTGAATTATTTTTCAGGGAGGTGGTGAGACTACATGGTCTACCTAAGAGCATAGTTTCAGATCGAGATACCAAGTTTGTTGGTTATTCTGGAGGACATTGTGGAAGAAGTTGAAAACAGATTTGAAATCCAGTTCTGCACACTATCTACAGACTGATGGACAGACAGAAGTGGTGAATAGGAGTTTGGGTAACCTGCTACGATGCTTAGTAGTGTTGATGTGTTTTTCTTGCACATGCAAACTCAAAATAAAATACTAAGTATTCTATCCTCTCTTGAATAAAGTCTCTCGAATGCTAAACAATGTGATTAATCGAGACAACTCCAAGGTTCCTTATTCGTGTTTTTGCTATGGATAGACTCAGTAGTTGATGTGATTTGCTGGTAATCACAAAGGGACTTACGCTGAATATGCTCCTTACTCCTACTCAAATATGTTATTCTCCTTCTTTATGGAATGGAACTATCCTAACTTCACAAAATAAAGAAAATGCAAAAGGGCAGGGGTTTAAGAAAGCTAATCTAAGGACAATGAAGTGATGGATGATGTTTCAATAGACAAACTCCTTGAACCAAGCCTCGCTTCGCCGTGAGAGCAACAACTACACGAAGCTAGTGCAATCTTCAAAGGAAAATGAAAGATTTTCAAACTGCAAACATGCATCCAAATACCCACAACTGGCGCAACTTAAATGAACATTCACAATCGAACTAAAGCACATGAAGGTTCAGACTAACTTTGCATTGTGAATTGCAAGCCACAAATCACAAAAAGTATGAACATAAAGGAATTCATCAAATATCTTAACATATTGGCATCACATCAATGAACTTCTAATCTAACTCTACTTGGAAACATTTCTCAATCATCTGCGAGAATTTGAAACCATGCCAACATCCCACCATCACACAAATCACCATGAAAAATCAACAATGAGCTTGTATTGATCCAAGAAGTGTTTTTACAACAATTTCACAATATCTCTTCAATGACATCGAAGAGTTTCCTCTACTCTACTTGCTATTCTACTCTCCTACAGCAACTCTACTCCTAATGTATCCCCCCTTACAAATGAGAAGAATGAGCTTTATATAGAGCTCAAGAATTACAATGAATGGCCAGGATTGATTTGCAAATCAATGGCCCAGATTGAGACAAGGCAGTTTGTTGCAACAATTTGCTATTTTTAGACATGAACGAGGGAACAAAGGCACGTTTCCCAATGTGATAAGTAACATGTCAAAATGTGATTGGCTTGATGATGTGTACATGCCACCTCAGCATTGGGCGAACTAGTTTGATTTTCTCCCTATTCACATTGCTTGGAACAACTTCCCAAATTTATCATCTTTCATGGAATAGTCTTTGAACTTGGATTTTCACCTCTAGAACTTTGCATCTTTCGAACTTGCAAATTTGGGATTTTGGATTTCTTCTTGTTGTTGTCTTGACATTTTTTAGTTTGAATGTAATTCATGGATTTCTTGATAAACTTACTCATTTCTCATCTTGTGACATTCTCATTTTGTGCAGGATTTTAACTTTGGATGGTGCATGAAGTAGAAGATGTTTTATGCGTGAATTCTTGGAGTAGACTTCATGATGGATGTAGATGGCTCATGGAATAGATAACTCTGGAGCTTGAAGATGCAAACGAATTCCTGGAAATGGATTTTTGGACGAATGTTCCTCTCATGATGCTGGATTCTTGAACATGCAGATGGAATGATCTTCTGGATGCTTGGATGATGGCAAACTTGATGATGCAATATTCTTCCTCCATTCTAGTGATGTCGCCTTCTTTGGAGCAAGGTGAATCAGCTTGATGACACTTCGACCCTCTGGATGGTTTGCCTCCACATAATTCGATCTTTCACTTGATGTCACTCTCCTTCAACATTCGCTGCATACATTGCAAACCTACAAGCAAAATACCTCAAGTTAGTACATCAACATGATACATGATATAAAACAATTTCCATATATTCATCAAACAATTTTCAATTTAAGCCAACTTATTCAATAATGCAAAGTGATTTTTCATGAAAACTTTCAAAAAGTGGAAATTGTTCTGGTCCATGGAATATGCGGCCCTTCTAGGGTGCAAAATGCAAGCTCTAGAACATTTTCCCATTTTGCAACTTCAATACTTAGAATTTTTCTTGTTCTCTGCTTCACGTTTTGCTTCTTCTTTGGTAAATTCTCCTTCAATTTTAATGATCTTACATTCAATTTTGCATTTCTAATGAGTGAAATTTTCCGACTTGGCAATCTTCCTTCAATACTTAGGCAATTTTGTAAACTTCCACCTTGTATCAACCTTTGACAAACCTTCACTTGGAGCTTCAAAACAAGACTGGAGTCTTCAAGATACTTCTCACTTAGTTCATCTTCTTCGTGACTATCTGGGCGGAAATTGCATGGAGTAGAACAATTTCCTCCGTTGTAGGGCGGATTTTGCATGCTCCAAAACATTTTCCACCTTTTAACACTTCCACACTTAACACCCTTAGTAAATTTCTTCCAAGTTCCTTGAGGCAGAGCATTTTCCACCCTCAAACTCACTCTCTAGCTAGGGCGGAAATTCCTTGAGGCAGAGCATTTTCCTTCATTTTGACACTCATCTCCCAAGCGCAAAATGCAAGGTCTAAAACATTTTCCTTCATTTTGGGATCCACTGTACTTAGCCAAATTTTCACAAGTTCTTGAGCGCAAATTGCAAGAGGCAGAACAGTTTCCATGTTGGGAGGGCGGATATTGCAAGGGGCAGAACAATTTCCGCCCAAGGTCCAAGACTTCAACTTTTTTCGCCTGATTTTGACATGTCCTGGATGGAAGTATATTTGAAAATATATTTATACTTTAAATATTTTGAAATATACTTCCAGGATGTTTGAGATAGGTCTCAAATCCATGGGATTTAACATGCAGAGTCTAGATTTTTGAGGATCCACCAAATTTCAAACTTAGTCAATTTTTAGGATCTCAGAACATCAGGATTCCAGACTTAGTCAATTTTCAAGATCTCAGGATATGCATCAGGATGGGAAGATACAAACTCCTTAGCCAGAATATATCGAGACTTGGGTAAAACAACACTACCAAAACCTTACACGATCAAAGAAAACCTAAACCCTAAAGCAAAGCGACGACAGAAAACAAAAAAAGAGGGGGTCCCCATTTGCAATGAGGCGATGTGTGAAGACGTCACAACAAGTAGGAGATAAGCCCAAGAAATGGGATTTGATTTTACCACAGGCAGAATTTGCTTACAACAATTCTGTCAATAGGAGTACTGGTAAATCACCTTTCCAAATTGTATATGGGAATAGTCCAAGAAATGCTTCAGAGTTAAGGAATCTGGACAAAGGAGAAAAGACAAGTGCCGAGGCTGAAGACTTTGCAGAACACATGAAGAATTTGCATGAAGAGGTGAAAAAGCGCATTAATAAGATGAATAATCAGTACAAGGCTAAGACAAATCAGAAGAGGAGTTATAAGGAGTTCCAGGTAGGAGATGAAGTCATGGTTCACTTGAGAAAAGAAAAGTTCCCAATTGGAACATACAATAAATTGAAAATGAAGAAATTTGGACCATGTAGAATCCTGAAGAAGCATGATTCAGGAAATGCATTTGAGGTAGACTTGCCCAATGACATCAATATTTCACCTGTGTTCAACATTTCAGATTTGACAGAATATCATGATGATGGACTTGATAAAGTAACACAGTGGGACATTCCAGCATCTACTTTAGAGAAGGAGGAGATAGAGGGCATTCTGGATAGCCATGTGGGTAAGAGTACAAGAAATAGGCAGTATACAGAATACTTGGTGAAATGGAAAGGAAGGCCTGTTGAAGATTCATCATGGTTATCAGAGACTGAGGTTAACCGTTTTGGTTTCCCTCTAACTCATGAGAAGTGACAGGGTCACTTTTCAAATTACCTCAGGTGTTTGATACAGAACCATCCAGGGTGTAAGAGCAATCTTGCATCAACCAAAAAAAAAATGTTGTTTCTTTTCAATAAGGGCTAAATTTGGCAGAGTTGCTATTTTTAGTAAGTTTGCATTTGTGCACGGTTGGATACAAAATCTTACACGGACTTCCAGAATGGTGAATTGAAGCTAATGGTGAAGAAATCACTTCAATATCATTTGTCATTTGTGAGATATTAAAATTTTAAACTCCAAAAATCCTATTGAAATATTCAAAGTCAAATTTGAGGCACCTAGAGGCTCCGGATGCGCCCGAAATTTGGTGGGAAACCCAAGCAGTCTACCTTTAGGTATTGCTTGTGCACAACCATTTTTTCGAGAGTTTTCCGAAAAGGTATTATAATTGAAAATCTAACGGTTGGATCAAAAGTTATGGCCCCGCGAAGTCGACCTATTTTTAGAGGGAGATGCAAATTTCGAAATTAAGCTGGTGGCCGCCAAAAAGGGCTATATATGACCATTTTCGAGAACCCTTCGGGTAGTAGAGTTAAGGGGGAAAGTGTAGGATCAAGAATAGGTTACAAAAAAAGGCAGATGATTCCAGAGTCTTGAGAGAGGGAGCTGTAATGTGTTGTAGCCTATAGGGGATTTATCCTCTAATTGTATTTAAGCTTCTGTAATGTAATGTTTTGCCCATATTAATAAAATATCATTCTATTTTCTGTGTGCAATTTCTGTTATTGTGTTTTTTATGATTTACCCCCTTCATCACAAATAATATAGTTTCTGTTTTGCTTTCATTTTAGATTGAGAAATAGGTATGTTCACGATATATGCAGAAGAAACACAGCAGCAAAGAGTTCCCAAAGGAAATGACACAGAGGGTCTCTAGCTGTCTCAAATTCATGAATGTGGATGTTTGCAGCCCAGGAAAGGTTAAACAATATTTAGTAGTTAAATGCAAGTAAAATCAATATCTGTGTGTTCTATATTTCCTACTTCTTGTTGATAATTATAATAAGATAATGTGGGTGATGCAAGAGCATACCTGAATGAGCTCAAAATCCTAACTCTTCCTAGTCTTGTTCTCTTTGATTTTGTTTGCAGGTTTATTTCCTTCATATCTTTCCGGCTGTTCTAATTTGGAGGTGTTCAAGTTTTTCCTAGCCAGCAGCTAATTTAAAGCTGGGCATTGTAATTTATGTAGTGGCGGTTTAAGATGACGACTTGACTGGCAACTTCTCCACTATTGGCATCAGCGTATAGCATATATAATTGCTGGCGGCTCCTTTAAATATGGCGATGGCGGTTATTCTGACGAGATTCTTGTTTTAGCATTGGCAACTTAATTCACCTAACCATGGTGGCTTCCTCTATCGCAGGTCTAAAAATAGAGTTCTTTCACTCTTTTGGCCGTCGAGACTCTTGACTGGGGAAAGTGAATTGGTAGAAGAGTCGAGAGTCATATTTGGGAGAATAGAGAGTGTTGTGTAAGTCTGGTCATAAGATTTAGCGGAGGTCTGAGTATTTTCTTCTGTTAGTATCATGAAGTTTCAGATTATAGAAGATATTGTAGAAGTCCATGACTGTTCTAATCTATTTTTCTGGTAAAGGCGTTGTAATAAAGCATTGAAATACCCTGAGTCAAAATTGTAGTCAAAGTCGTGAAGATTTCAGTTGGAGGTTGGTATTTGTCAAGTCGTGAAATACATGGAATTTTGAGAAGTGATAAACACAGTTGTCTATAACCAGAAGTTGTTGCATTGGATGGCACCACAAGAGTCTTAGTGAGGCAAGGAATCAAAGCTACATTTTCGTTTCAATTTTTACTTGTACTACATATAATCATGTTCCAAATCAAGTTTGTAGTAAAATGGATCACAAATCCAAGAAATTCTTTTTTGTTGGCTAGAGGAGCAGTCAAATGTATATAGACTCATGAACGTCTACTAGAAAGGAAACTATCAATAGGGACGTTGATTTTGATAGGGATAGTAGTCTTTTCAGTTCTTATTTTCGATCAAAACAATTGACACAATCAGATTCTCCATGTATTTTAAGTTCTAATGACTTAGCTTCAGATAATACTTAGAATGTGTACATGAGGTTCAAGATGGTGTTGGGGCTAACTGAGGATAAAATACTGACAAGCAAAGCCAATTTGGCTATGCAGAATATACTACTGAACAGTTACACCAATAAGGATGCCAAAACAGTATCATACTACAGTCTTACTTAAAGGGATTTAAAGCAAATTGATTGAACATATTGAATGTTGTTTTGAGACCAAGGAGAAATGTCAATAAGGTATATGACTTTCTCACATTTGGTTAGATGATGAACCTACTTTTGTCACTAAAAGTGTGAGTAAGCCTTCTTTTTACAAGAAAGCACAAGGAAAATTAGCATGGGTCATGAGGGCTAAGTATGATTCATTGAAGCATAAAGACACTTAGGTGATTACTGATTTGCCACCAAGTAAAAAGGCAATTGGCTATAAATAGGTTTATATAGCCAAATTGAAGGAGAATGGTTTGATTATGATAGACAAACATAAAGCAAGGTTTGCAATGAAGATTTCCCTCAACATGAGGAGATAAATAATGACACATTTGTGCCTATAGTTAAAATTGTAACAATTAGCTTGGCGACTGCCATTGCTTAGTTTCACTTTAAAATATTTCAGATGGATATTAAAAGTGTTTTTTCAAATGGTAATTTAATGCAGGAGGTGTCCATTACATAGCCAAAACATTTTGTGGTTGGTGGCAAGGAAAAACTTATGTGCATGCTTGTAAAAGCACTCTATGGAATGAAGCAAGCACCAAGAGAATGGTAGAAAAAGATTGATCTTTGTCATCATTAACTCAGGGTTCAGGAAGAGTCCTATTGTGATTCTTTATGCCAAAAGTTTTCTAGATGATATAGTCATTCTTGTTCTTTATGCAGATGACTTAATTATCATCAAAAGCAAGACCAACAATATTAACAACTAATATCATATCTATGCTCTCCTTTTGACATGACAGACTTAGGTCTCATACACTATTGTTTAAAGATTGAATTATTGCAAACAGATATGGGTGCAAGAGAAAACTTGGGAATTTCAAGATGGTGGATTGTAAAGCTATGATGAGCCCTAAAGAGGCTGGTCTAAAACTGGCTGCCGCAACTAATCCTGTTCAATAGGTCAATGAATCGCTTCAGTGAAAACTGCTGGGCAACCATATATATCTTTCTTCCTTTCCTTTGTTGTTATCTATATTAGCAGATTTCTCAATAAGAACAAAGTTGATCATCAGAGGGTAGCAAATAGGATCACCAGGTACATCAAATGCACAATGGATTTTGGAATTGGGTATTGCCATTTTTTATGATTGTCATCTAGTCGGTTACACAGATTCAGATCATGTTGGATCAGTAATGACAGGAAGTCAATAACACGATATATTGCTAGTCTTGAAACAAGTGCAGTTACCATGGGTAAGCGAGAAAGAGCAATCTATTTGTTTTCTCTTCAACCAAAACAGAATACAAGGCTGCTGTGTTGGCTACAAGTGAAGCAGTTTGGCTAAGGAGGAACTTAGCTGAATTATAATTACTTCAGGAGTAGACTACAAGTATATTTTGTAATAACCAAGGTGTGCTCAAACTAGTAAAAAAGCCAATTCTCCATGCGCATACTGACCACAGACGTTACTCTATTTTTTTTGTTTGTTGGTCAAGGAAGGTGTTATTGAGCTGATATTTTGTCCAATTCATGAGCAAGCCGCAGATACATTTTCAAAGCCCCTTTATTTTCTAAAACAAAGTAATTTAAGGGTTAAACTTCTTATATTTTCATATATGACCATAAGGGTGTTAGAATAGTTAACATGATGGTAAAAAAATGTAAGTCATGTATTTATGGTATAGAAGATACATTGACATAGAAAATAAATGAACAATAGTAAAACATCGTGCTCTACAAAAAATGTAATAACAAGGGGGGTTTCACTAATCAGCTTTATAATTAACAATTTATTGAGAACTGGTTGGTCACTTCTAGCTTAAATGTATTCTTCAATTTCATTTTTCAATATAATTGGTAAAAGTACAACAATCTTTTCACTTTCTATGTTCTGAGTTTCAATGTTTCCTCCTATCCATGTTTTGTTCTCTTATTCCAAGGACGGAATTCTTGTTGAATCAGCTACAACCTGCAAAATATTTCACCAAGTTGGACTTGAAATCAAGCTACCAACAAGTTTGTGTGAAAAAGGAAATATGGAAGAGCATAATAAAAATAAAATAAAGGTTGTACAAAGTAGCATGTGCTACCATTTGGGTTGTGCAATCACATGACACTTCATGAAGATGATTATTACACCAAGTTCACCATTTATAGATACTTGTCTGATTGTGTACTGGATGAAATCTTTGTTCCCAGCAAGACATGGGGGAAACATCTACTCCATCTGCACCAAGCTTTGGAGACTTTGAAGAAACAACTTCTTCTGTTAAATAACAAGAAGTATGAATTGGCGAGGCAATCAATAGTTCATTTGAGCTAGGTGGTTAGAAAAGGGAATTGAGGATTGACACGACAAAAATAGAGGTCATTTCCAAGTGGCTGAAGCCTTCTAATTTGACCAAAACAAAGAAGCTTCTTAGGTACTGTCCAATACCATTAAAAATCCATAGCCTATATCTCTACTAAGTGATATGTCTTTCAGTTGGGGTTCAAATCAGCAAAGTACTTTCGATGGACTAATAAAAAAATTAGTGCTGTTCTAGTGTTGACTTCACCTAACTTGCAGCAAGTGGATATGCAATGGGAGTGGTCTTGATGCAAAGAAGAATGGTTTGTTAACATTTGAAATTATTCTACAGTGCTGTTCCAAATTAACCAACATATGACAAGGAAAAGTGGTTTAAAAAAGATAGAAGCATTACCTGCTGAGTAAAGAAACTATTTTCCATACTGATCACCAATGACTACAATCAATGCAAACACAAAATAAACTGCAACATGTGTTTCCATTACTTGATTGAATTGTTGCTTTAATGTGAACCTGAAAAGTTCTTCCTTTAAGCAGAAATTTTATCAAATGAAACAATTTCATCCTTATCCTCTGTTTCTGTGTATAAAATCATTCAGAGGCAATTTTCTATTTATTCCTTAAAACTATAAAGTTTTTCTTGCAATAGTAGACTGTGGAAACTTGCTGACTATATCATTGATTCTTTGCTTAACAAGTGCAAGACGAAAATTATATTGAAAAAATCTAATATTGAAGCATATTGAAGAAGCATGGAGAACTATTATAGTTTGCTTGTTTAAATATTTGCATCCACTCTCAGAGACCAATTGAAATTGATATGCTTTTTTTTAAATAATAGAGAAACTTAAAGAAGACTGCAAACTTTTGTGGTTAGGGCAATGCTAGGTTAGATATAATGAAAGATTGACAGAGAATAAACAAATAAGATCCTATATCATAAAAGGGGGCAATGAAGGGATGGAGAAAGCTAAGGAAACTTTTTCCCCCATTGACAAGAATTTGCCAATGCAGAATAAGCACATTACTGGAAGAGTAAATAAATTTCTTTTTCAAAGTGAAACAAATATTTTTGATGGAGATGGATTACACCTTAATATCTTCTGCTTCCATGCTTTTATACAATAAATTTGCAGGTTCTGAACTCCTAATCAGATCATACAATTCAAAAGTAAGAAAATAAACAAAAAACCACAACGGTTGTAGTTATTATAAGCTCCAATGTACATTACAATGAAACCAAAGTCTCTATTTGAAAGATTATTCTCTGATATACTATGCTTACCTTTGAAAGTTGGACAGCATATGCAGATCTTTTGACATCACAGCAATATCTGCATTTCGACCATTCGTCTGGCAACAGAGTAAACTCTTAAGAAACCTTGTTAATGCAATTTTTCTATTTGCATTGACAATCAAGTTAAGAGATTTATGGTGTTGACCAGCATGCTATAAAAGAATATTTTTTTAACACATTCTGCAAATAGGAAATAAACATCCATTTCTTGAGAAAAGAAAAGTCAGATGACAGCCAAAAGTGAAACTACTATAATAGAATATTAAACAATTGAAACATACAGCAGCTAAAATTTCTTAGCAACTAATTTAACAATTTCAAGCCATTACAAACTACACAAACAGGCATGATTGGCATAGAACACAATAAAAATTGCCTAAATGGCAAATAATTTGACCCTAAAACTGCTAGCAGCTTTCTAGAAGGCACATTTACTGTTGTAAAGCTGGGAGCCAAGACTTAGACTGAGACAAATGTTGAATGCTAATATGTTAACTGGCAGCAAAGAGAAGTGTCTCACTGTCATGCAAGTATGTTAACTGGCAGATGTGATCTATGGTTATCCGAATCCTAGATGGTCCTGGGGACAACACTTGAGATGAGGACCTAGATGTGTTGTAAGGGTGTGGAAGCGATGTGGGGACAAGAGGTCTTGAAAGAGAAGAATAGGAGGACTGGAACAGACTGTTTTATTAATTTGCAAGTTCTATACACGGCATACTCTCTCGAGATGTATGGTTGTGTATTTACTCCCATCTATCTTACTACTTATGTTATAGATCTACATTTATAATTTACAAGATCATGAAGACAAAGATCATTATGGAAGTTGAACCGGTTGGCCTTCCATGTTTGGCGCTTCACCTTCAGACAGTTAGTGTTCTGGCCACACAATATGCCGACAAGTGGCATGTCTTGAAACAGCTCCAGATGGTCCGAGGGATTAATGCATGGTGCTCTGAGATGTTGCACAACATTTTGCATTGGATTCTGAACTATGCGCCTTGTATGCACTAACATGTGGTGATGTAAGTGTGGCATGGACCACAAAATACCTGAGAAGATATGCGACATGATCCTTGGCATTGCTTGGATACGACATGACGCGAAGGGTTGCACACAAGCTAGGGGTGACTTCTGAGTTGTGCAACATGGTTCCTAATGTTGCATGCATGGCTCATGGTGCAAGGAATTGCACACAGGGTTGCGAACTATGGTGCATATGTCTGGGGTTGCACATGCTTGTGCAATAGCATGCGGATCATTTGCCCCTTCTTGAAAGGCAATCATCCCAAATGTGTTGAAGGAAACTTGTGCAATCCGTCGTGGAGGTTGTGTGGCATGATTAACTCATGGAATCATTTCTGGAATCCAATCTATTACCACCCACTGATATGGTCATGCTTTGAGGATTGGTTGTGTAAATACCTTGGCAATAATGCAGGTGTTCCAAGAATACCTCAGATAGTCTTCTTCAGTAATAACAATTCCAATTAGCATGCAACATCAATTAACAAAGACTAAGTTCCAGTTAAGGTGTAGCATCAGTTAACAAAGACTGAGGTTCAGTTCCAGTTAGGACGCAGCTTTAGATAGTTGTTAATAAGACTTAGTTAATCCATGCGCCAGTTTTAGAAACCCACCAAATTTAGATTGGAGTTCAAGTCCTGTGCGCCAACTAAGTTTAAGGCAAGATTATCTTCCATTTAGTTTGTTGTGTTTCAGTTGAACTAAGATAGAGTGCAAACTAAGGTAAGTTTATCTTTTATTTAGTCTATTCAATTGAGATAGGGCGCAAACTTTCCCTTCATGCAGATCTTGCAAATCATACATATCTTCAGATAACTCCTTTGTACACCCCTTTCCAAGTCTATAAATTGAGAGGGCAGAGGTAAAATTTAATTAAAAAAGTTTTATTAATTCTGCAGCACACTTATGACTTGATATGATAGTATTTTGACAGTCATTAGGATTGATTTATTGTATTCTATAGTTTAAGTTAAATAGATTCTTGCATCTATAAAGGATATTTCTGATAGTTATTAGTTTCTGTTTTATTCCTGTAGGAATTAGGATATTCAAAGTGCAGAATCTGTTTACTATGATTTATAAAATTTATCATGGTATCAGAGCAATTTACTGAAACCTTCTGAGAAAAATCTTTGAATGCATAGTAGGGCTGCTACCTATGAGAGGGAGTTGTCGGATGGTTTCAGAGGTGAGATGCCTGTGATCTGTGCTTGAGAAAAGCACAGTGGACCTTTGATAATATATAAAATCTTTGTTAGGTTGCTAATCTGTTTTGTTTAACAGGATATTCCAATGCAGTAGTATGACTAATTTCAATCTCAGATATGAGATAGATTGGAAGGTCCCTCTAACTTCATCCCGTGGAAATGTCGAGTACAGATGTTGTTAGAGGAGCAGGGTCTATGGGACTTCATTGAGAAATCAGTTGTAGAGCCTACTGATTCCGCGTTGTTGGAAGAACATAAGAAGAAGATGGCCAAGTCTAAATGTGTGTCATCCTTGATTCTGTAAAGAATCATTTGATCCCTCATATTACTGGAAAGAACATGTTCGATGCTCTAGTCACTCTATATCACAGAGAGAATATCAATCGAAAAATGTTGCTGCAAAATAAACTTAAAGACACGCAGATGAGCAAGCTAGATACCATAGCTGCCTACTTAATGAAGATTACTGAACTCCGTGATCAACTTGCAATAGTTGGAGAGGAGGTCAAGTATGAAGAGTTAGTACCCATTGCATTAAATGGGTTCTCTTCTTCTTGGCAACCTTTTGTTTGCGGGATTTGTGCCCGAATTCAACTTCCCACTTTTGAGAGGCTATGGGATGACTTCATTCAGGAGGAGACGAAACTAGAGACTGTTGCAAGAATAGAGAAGTAGGAGCAAAATCGGAGGATCCGAGAAGGGTCAAAAAGAGAAGAAAAAGGATTCAAGTTCCTCTAACCAGGAAAAGAACTTCAGCCATATTAAGTGTTTCAAGTGTCAGAAGTTTGGGCACTTTTGCTTCTCAGTGTCATGAGAAAAGGGGGAGGGGCAAGCAACAGCAAAAGAAATAGTTTGTAAGTGCAGAAGCATCAGCTAGAGCAGATGAGATTTCATCAAAGCTTGAGACACACTTCTCTATGGTTTCATGCCTATCATCTAACATCATGTCTGGTGTTGGCTGGTATGTGGGCAATGGAGCTTTCAAACATATTATCTCTAACAAGAGGGCCTTCAACAAACCTCAGGAGCAAAAGGAAAGCATGCAAATAGAACTTGCTAATGATGCCATGTATCCACTTGCAAGAGTGGGATCCATCTCATTCCAAATGTCATCAGGCGATATCCTTGAGCTTACTAGTGTTTTGTATGTACCTGGTTTAACTAAAAATCTTCTTTCAGTTTCAATATTGACGGATCTTGAATATATGGCTGGGTTTGATAACCAACAAGTTCTCATCCAAAAGAGATGGCCAAATCCTGGTCGATTATTGGCCAGAGGTGTTTACAAAGGTGGTCTATACAAGTTGCAAGGAGATCCTGTGAGAGCTCTAGAGCATGATAGTGACAACTTGTATGAGCTTTGGCACAAAAGACTAGGTCACTTGCACTATGGAGTGTTGCCAATCTTGAAGGACATGGGGCAAGGATTACCTAACTTCAAGGTTGAAAAGAAAGGAGTTTGCAAGGGCTACGCACTTGGCAAACATGTGAAGGCTGTTTTTCCTAGCAAAGAGAATAAGATCGAGAGAGATTCTTGATCTAATCCACTCGAATGTATGTGGACCATGTCTTCAGCTTCCTTATCACGTAACATTTACTACATATCTTTTGTTGATGATTCCTCTAGGAAATCCTGGATTTACTTCATGAAAACCAAAGATGAAGTCTTCGAAAAGTTTCAAGAGTTTAAGGCTCTTATAGAAAATCAGACAGTAAAGAAGATTAAGGTATTAAAGTCTGACAATGGTGGGGAGTATACCTCCAAGGAGTTTGACACTTTTTGCAGGGAAGTAGAAATCAAGAAGAAGCTAACAGTGGCCTACAACCCCCTGAACAAAATGGGGTTGCAAAGAGAATAAACAAGTCCATCATAGAAACAGCCAAATATATGATCCATGATCTAGATCTACCCATGTATCTCTAGGCAGAAGCATGTCTTACAGCTGTCTATATTCTTAACAGGTGTCCTCACAAAGTGTTGAAGAACAAGACACCAAAGGAGGAATTTCTCAGGAAGAAGCCTCAAGTAGCACATCTTCATGTTTGCAGTTGCCCTGTTTACATTCATATTCCTAATGATACAAGGACAAAGTTGGAACCTTCTAGTTTGAAGGGTACCTTTGTGGGTTATAGTAAGACCTCTAAAGCTTACAAAATCTACATTCTATCTCAGCGGAAGGTAGTTGTGAGTAGAGATATCAAGTTTGACAAGGATGCATGGTCCTCCATGTCTCAGGAACCTCCAGTAGTGACTGAGGAGGAAGAGCTTGCTGCTCCAAAAGATGATCTGTAGAAATCAAAGAAATCAGAAAAATCAGAGAAAACAGAAAAATCAGATTTAGATCAGCAAGCTTTTGGAGGTGTAGGGGGTGCCTCTTTTCCATCCAATTCAGCTAGAAAGCATAAGTGGTTCCCCTAGACACTACAAGAGGCACAGGAGCAAGTTGGAGCTCCTATGACTTCAATTCGAGTAAGTCATCCTCCCAAGGAATTTCCAAATTATGTAGGACTAATGTCTTCCATCATTAATGATAGAGCCTTCTAGTTTTAAAAAGGCAACAGGTCAGTAGGTTTGGCAGGATGCCATGTTGAAGGAGTACAACTCCATCATGAAGAATGATGTGTGGGAGATAGTACCTTGACCAAAAGAGAAGTCAGTTATTGACTCTAAGTGGTTGTACAAGATCAAGCATACAGCAGATGGCAACATGGAAAAATTCAAAGCTCGGTTTCTGGCTAGAGGGTTTTCTCAAAAAGCGGGAATTGACTATGAGGAGACTTTTGCTCCAATTGCTAGGTATACCTCTATCAGATTCATTATGTCTTTAGCAGCAATCTTTAAGTGGAGTTTATATCAAATGGATATGAAGAAAGCATTTCATAATGGGTTAATTGAGGAGGAGGTGTACATAAATCAGCCAAGGGGCTTTGACATGCGTGAGCATGAGACTCATGTTTGCATATTGAAAAAGGCCCTTTATGCCTGAAACAGGCACATCATGCATGGTACTCGGATTGATGAATATTTTTCAAGTTTGGGTTTCACTAAGACAAAAGCAGACTTCAATCTTCACTATTTGATTGGTCATTCTAAACTGCTTGTTTTAGTCTTGTATGTAGACAATTTAGTACTTATTTGATTGGTCATTCTAAACTGCTTGTTTTAGTCTTGTATGTAGACAATTTAGTACTTATAGGAAGTTCAAAGAAACTCAAAGAATGGTGCAAAACAGAGTTGGCAAAAGAATTTGATATGAAGCACATTGGCTCGATGCACTACTTCCCGGGGCTAGAAGTATGGCAGAATCCAAGTAAAATTTTCCTTGGCCAGGGAAAGTACAAAGGTAAATTACGTGTGTTAATTTAATAAGAACTCGAAAGTAAATCATAACAAAACAAATTAGATAACATAATCACATAATCAAATTAACATCAAAACCCATGCATATAATAATTTCAATATCCTTCGTTAACAACAAGTTCAGTAATGCCGTTAAGGGCGTGGTCCGGTGGTTAAGTCGCTCGGTTGTAGTGGCGGCCACCAGAGTTCAAACCCTCGCTGGGCCAATGAGCTCGCAGACTTTACGCCTTCGTTGGGCCAACGAGCTCGCGGGTTTGAAGTGTTCTTGCTAGGGGATGAGGTCCCTTGTGTTGTGGCCTCACCGGTTCATAGCTCCGGGCAAAAGCGTTACCGTGGAGCCGGAGGGCGTGTCACTCCAGCGTCACCGGTCACGTTAAAAAGTTTACCAGGCGCATTATCTTTAAAAAAAAAAACAAGAAGTTTAGTACTTATCTGAATCATTGAGCACTTGGATCGGCCACTCTCACTCTAGGAAGATTTTAGTGGTCTCGGCCCTCCTAGCTATGACACATTCCAAGAGGAACCAGTTCTTATTCAGAACCAACACACGTGCTTTCCAAGCACACAAGCCTTGACCAAGACAATCCTATGTGTACATTGTACCTCGAGTTGCACACACACTGTGTGCCCCTTCTCCAATGCCCAAAGCCCACCAAAACCACCTTCTTCTTCCTTGAGTGATCTCCGCGTCCTTTCCAAGTCTCACATAAATGCCATATATAACCTTTTAAGGGGTGGTTCTAAACCATCACACCCTTTCACAAAGGTTATTATTAATAATTATTTAATAACATAAATATTCCTCCCTTTTAAAAGAAGTTTTTATAAATATTCTTTATTTATCTCTATTTTAACCAAAGGATCATAATATCCTTTATTTTTCCATCTCCTTTTAATTATAAAGGGTTAAATAAACTTTATCCTTTTATAATTTTAAAGGGTTAATCATTAAATGACTTTCTTTCCCATTTGGGGGAAAAAGCCCCATAACATTTCTCCCCCTGTAAATCAGTTGGTGTCCTTAGTAGCTTAAGTTGAATCTACAACATAATTCAACAAAAATAATTAGTCAAGTAAGTGTGGATGTAATATTATCAATATCACAATTAATCTATTTCATTTTAACTTCATTTATAATTATATTTCCCAAATATTAGATCTATTCAATAACTCTTGTCTTTTAACTAAAACCACAATTAGATCCCATAAAAATACTTTGTTAATCAATAACATGATAAGAACTATAAGTACATTTCCATATCCATACTATGCAATCACTCATTGTTGAGTATCATATAACATATAGACTCAAAATCCATTCCAAGATGATAGTCATGCATTCCGGACTACATGAATATCCTCTTTTCATATACCAAATACAATTGAATGGAATCAAGTGCACAATTACCCTTAAACAAAGTTCATATCATTCACACAGTTACTCAAACAAAGTTTTGAGAAAATTTTTGAATCTCCAACAAGGATGTAATATAAATTATCTTATTGCTATCAATAGGATGCTCGTAATAGCTAATCTTATTGCTATGTAATAGGTTAGTGGTGGAGAAGAGCCAGCTTCGTTCATTGCACCCCTAGAAACCATAGGGGGTGGTCCAACTGCAAACAATTCAACCTTCCCCGTTGCCTCTGCTTCACCTGGGGTCGCTATCGATTATCTATGGCCCTCGCGTTTAGTCAATAGGTGAGGGGTTGCTACCAAAAGAAAGTAGGGAGATCGGGTATTGGTCTCTCGACTGACTGTTCGTGGACACCAGAGTCTCCTGTGACCTCTAGAGTTGTTAATACAAATACAATAGAGTGATCGAACCTCTCCTTTCAATTCCTTTCTGTCGAGTGCCTATGTCTTCAACTAGCACAGTCTTAATAGTTTTCGTTCCTCTACTCTCCTAGCCACTTGGATTGAGGATCGACCATGAGGATATAACATTTTAGATAGGAAGATTGAGGGTCATGAATGGATGAAATTGCTAGAGATTTCAATGGTTTCGAGAAGACAAGGAGCTATTGATTGGATAGTGCCTTGAAGTGTTTTGTCTCTAGGCCAACCATTGCCTCTTTCAAATACAACTACACCATTTCTACCATTATATTTTCCTCCAACCCACAACAATTAGATCATGAATCCCCTCCACTTAACAAAGACTAGTTTGGATAATTTAATATGACAAATTGACAATAAAATGAATTAGATTTGCAAATGCAGATTTTTGAGTGATACCTTGCTAATGGGATAAGTATGTGGTCAATAAATTTGAAGGAATTATAGCAAAATTTAATGGGCCACCAAGTGATTGGAATAGGAATAGAAGTTAGGGGAGATGATCAAAAATAGGCATTAATCTTCTCTCTCTTTTGTTTTGAGTTCATAGTCATATATATAAGAACCCATAGCTAAATTTTATTGAACTCACAAACAAATGTAAATTATAAGGATGAAAACTTACATGCAATACTAGTAAGCAAGGAAAAACTAAAATTGTTTTGGATTTGTTAAGACATAGAAAGTTTCAAAAATAAAATATTTGTTGAAAATCAAAATAGAAATACCTATATGTATTTAGGCCCATAAATTTTGAGATATGATAGTCAATGAAAAAGAAAATATCTTCTAGTTAGAAATATTTCATGTAACTAGTCAAATAAACATTCAATAATTTATGTTAATTTGGCACAATGGAGTTAGACTTTGGTCTTAAGGCACTAGGAGTTGCACTTATCGCAATGTTCTTGTTTCTCCGGTTATTAACTTTGGGAACCATCTTAAAGAAAGGTATAGAAAATATCACTAGATCAATAAAAAAATAGAATGGTAAAGGCTTCTCTAAAGGTTTGTGCATCCTTGCACTAAACTATGGGCATGACCTAGTTCAAGATTAACGTGATCTCTTTCCAAAATACATCATAGGCTCCACAATATGGATTCCTCATCAAATTTCTAATTGCAATAACTGATCATAATCAATTAAAATAATCTTAACATATCAATGGCACAAAATTGATAGAAGTTTAATTATATCTATTTTATTTCATCATATCATTAAATCCAATCTCAACTACAACTAATTTAAATTTAATTCTTTACTTATTATTAATTACTTAATTTAATTCCAAATTAAATCGCATCTCTCTAACTTGGCTCTGATACCAAAATGTAATACTACTTTTCTCCCGTCATTAATAAGTATTAGCAGCGGAGATGAAATCTCTCAATATTTATTAACGAGCGGAGCAATACCATCTTATACCACTTGTCTTTTAGTTGTTGGGTCTCCCAGTTTTTGGAATGCCCCAAATTCTACTTGAGCATCCAAATCCGGATCAATACTAGCGAAAACATCTCTAAATAGAGTTCTAGCACCATGCCAAATGTGTCCAAAAAAGAAAAGAAGAGCAAATGTAGCATGCCCAAAAGTAAACCAACCCCTTGGACTACTCCGAAAAACACCGTCCAATTTCAAAGTAGCACGATCTAACTCAAAAATTTCACCTAATTGTGCACATCTAGCATATTTTTTGACTATAGCAGGATCACCAAAACTAACCCCATCAAGTTCACCACCACAGAACTCAACAGTTACACCTACTTGTTCAACACTATATTTTGATTATGCTCTTCTAAAAGGAACATCGGCTTTCACAATTCCTTCTTCATCTACTAGAACGATTGGAAATGTTTCGAAAAAGGTAGGCATACAACGTACAAAAAGCTCATGTCCCTTTTTATCAGTCAAAACTAGAGTTAAAATAATATAGAATGTTAAATGATGTGTAAATAACAAAGGTAAATTACATGTGTTAATTTAATAAGAACTCTAAAGTAAATCATTAACAAAACAAATTCGATAACATAATCACATAATCAAATTAACATCAAAACCCATGCATCTAATAATTTCAATATCTTTCATTAACAACAAGTACAATACTTATCTGAATCACTGAGCACTTGGATCGGCCACTCTCACCCTAGGAAGATTTCAGTGGTCTTGGCCCTCATAGCTATGGCACATTCCAGGAGGAACTAATTCTTCTTCGGAACCAACACACGTGCTTTCCACGCACCCAGTTTTTATTCAGAACCAACGCATGTGCTTCCCAAGCACACAAGCCCTGGCTAGTTTAATCCCGAGTGGACACTATACCTCGAGTTGGACACACTGTGTGCCCCTTCTCCCATGCCCAAAGCCCACCAAAACCACCTTCTTCTTCCTTGAGTCATCTCCATGTCCTTTCCAAGTCTCACATAAATGTCGTATATAACCTTTTAAGGGGTGGTTCTAAACCATCCCACCCTTTCACTAAGGTTATCATTAATAATTATTTAATAAACATAATAATTCCTCCCTTTTAAAAGGGGTTTTTATAAATATTCTTTATCTATCTCCATTTTAACCAAAGGATCATAATATCTTTTATTTCTCCATCTCCTTTTAATTATAAAGGGTTAAATAACTTTATCCTTTTATAATTTTAAAGGGTTATTCATTAAAAAGTCCCATAACACTAGACCTGACATTTGTTTTGTAGTCAACACCTTGAGTCAATATATGGTGCAACCCAGGTAGGTTCATTGGGTTGCTGCAAAACAAGTCCTTTGATACTTGAAGGGCACAATGCATTTCGGACTATGATATGTTGGTGATGAAAACTTGATGTTTGTATGGTATTTCAAATTCTAATTGGGCAGGTAGTGCTAGTGATAGAAAGAGCACTTCAGTGAGTTGATAGGAAGAGCACTTAAGGGTGTTGCTTCAATTTGGGTTCAGGTATGGTTTCCTGGTACAGCAAGAAACAGACTTTTGTAGCACTCAGTTCAATAGAAGTAGATTATATGGCAGCCAGTTCTACTAGTTGTGAAGCCATTTGGCTTCGCAAATTACAAGCAGAGTTGACAAATCAAACTTTGGACGCTATCGTGATTTACTGTAACAATCAGAGTTGTATCAAACTCTGAAAATCCAGTATTTCATGATCGATCCAAGCATATTGAGATCAGGTACCACTTAATCAAAGTCAAGGTTAAAAAGGGAGTTGTGATTCTGCAGTACATTCCAACAAATCAAAACGTTGCTAGTATATTGACTAAGCCTCTGGCAAGTGGAAAGTTTGAGATATTCAAAGAATAGCTTGGCATGATGCAGAATACTTTCCTCCATAAGAGCGAGCGTTATAAGAGTATCTCGGTAGTCTTCTTCAGTAATAACAGTTCCAGTTAGCATGCAGCATCAGTTAACAAAGACTGAGTTTTAATTCCAGTTAAGGTGTGGCATCAGTTAACAAAGGTTGGGTTCAGTTCCAGTCAAGACGCAGCTTTAGATAGCTATTAATAAGACTTAGTTAATCCATGTGCCAGTTTTAGAAACCTGCTAAATTTAGACTACAATTCAAATCCTGAGCGCCAGCTAAGTTTACAGTAAGATTATCTTCTGTTTAGTTTGTTGTGTTTTAGTTCAACTAAGATGTAGTATCCCCTTTAAAAAAAAAAATTATTTTGCACAAATTCACCAAACCCTAGCCCAAATTGATCACAATTTTCACATAGGAATACAAATAAAAATCTGCAATACCAATCCTTATTTTATACGCTTGATTGCCTTCACCAATGATGAACAATTATTCTGAAATTAGAAGGTTAGAACAGCAAACCTTAGCACAAACTGAAATGTTCCTTGCATATGAATTTGACTATGAAACCCTTGGTCTTTATATCTCAAATCAACATCAATACATAAATCTTCTTGGCATGAATTTATTGTTTTAAACAAATCAGAAATTGCACAAAGGAAATCAGCAAACCCTAGCCTGGATATTTCGCAGATTTATCATCCTTAACTACCACAATTTATTCTCAACATGCAGCAACTGAGTCTTGAGATGATGACGTTATATTCAAACCCTAACCAGCAATGAATGGTAATTCAAAATACCTCCAAGGGCTGTGATTTCTTACCATTGAAAACAGCGATTTCTCCCTGAAATATGGCGCTGTTTTAGTAATAATTCTGTCCTTAATTCTGCCTTCAAAACTATCAAATTCTCTTAGGTTATTGAGCAGCGAACTGTCCTTGAATGGATGGTGCACTTTCCCAATCTTGGACGCCTCAAAATCTAATATAATTTGCAGAGATTTAGCCCTAAGTGTTGGTGCTGTTTTCCAGCCTGCCTTTGCCCTCCAATCTGTCATAAACAGATCCAAAACTGCCACGAACTTTCCCAAGAATGGAGCAGCTGGAACCCTGAACTGGCTGTGCTGATTTAAGTATAAATCTGATGGGGAGGCCTATGGGTTTAGCAAACCTATCTTGACACAACACTTCAAGACCTATGTCATACCCCAAGTCTCCCTACCAATTCAAGTGCTCATAGACATTTTCTAACCCAAAATGCCTAATTCAACCTAAACAGTCTATTACAGAGGTGAAAGATCTATTTGTCTGTTGTTTCCAATACAGACACTACTTTCTTGGTGTGAGGAATTCTTCTTCTCCCTCACTGCTTCCAAGATTTGTTGGAAGTAAGCCACACCCGGACCGACGATGGGCTGGCCACAAGGGGCCAGTAGCTCAGTTGGTAGAGCACTCCAGCAGCAAATGGAAGGTCCTAGGTTCGTGTCCTAGCTGGTCCATATGAGCTGTAGCTCAACAAATGGTATCAGAGCCAGGCTAGGAGCCCCAAGCACCTGCAGTGTGGCTTAAGGGGGGGTGTTGGAAGTAAGCCACACCGGACCGACGATGGGCTGGCCACAAGGGGCCAGTAGCTCAGTTGGTAGAGCACTCCAGCAGCAAATGGAAGGTCCTAGGTTCGTGTCCTAGCTGGTCCATATGAGCTGTAGCTCAACAAGATTCTCAACTCCAAGGCTTATAGCCTTCTTGAGCCCGTTATTAGCCCTCCTCTCTGGGTCTAGGGTTCTAATTGCTTGGTACTCAACTTCTTCTACTCTGTTTTCACCCCTGTCTCTTAGACTGTAACTTGCATACTAGCCGGGCTATAGCACAGCTCGCCTAGCACAAGTTCACATGGCCTCTCTCTAGCATTCCATTCACTGTAACAGAAAGAAAAACAAAAAAAGAGACTTTGTTTGATGCCCTTCCCATGACTGTACAGAGGATATGCGAGGACATCAAACCAGAGCCATTATCTACAAACAGAAACAAAAATACAGGAAAGAAAACTTCTTTGTTTTAAACCAAAATATGTACACTCTACAAAATTTCACAAATGAATCAGACAATCCAAGTTTTCTTTATTGCTATGGAAGTGCTTATTACATTCACAGCATCTCAAGCTTCCAACCAACCCCTTCACAAAATGAATCTAGCCTTTTTATAAATTTTACCCTTGTCCGTTATCAGACAGTTAGGGTTTCCTACATTGGTGTTGTTCCTGGCCGTTCCATCGGCCTAACACACTGGCATCGCTGGCATCCTTTCTGCAGTTAGGGTGATTGCCCGATCCCTTTACTAAATAACCGACAGTCTACTTACTGTGGTTTGCTTTTGCTGGCAGTCATCGGTGTGACAAACACCATCGGCACACTCCAAGAACTTCACTCCGATCTCACTTTTCTCACCGATCGGTTACTTAACCCTGTCTTCACCGTCACGGCTTTGCTAGTAGTCATCGGCAAGACAATGCCTATCGGCATCATCACATTTCGTTCCCCCGATATCCAAGCTTCCTGCCGATGAGTCCAACGTAACCTTGCTTAGTGTTACTTTCGCTCATCGGCAAGCTCCAAACACCATCGGCAAGCTCCAAACTTTTGCTGCCAATATACCATCTCTCTCCGATGGAAACTTCCCTTCGCCTTTGTCGGTATGACCTTCGACATCGGTGAAACCTTTCACCTCTCCTCTGATGCGCCAACTCTCTCCGACGGATAGAATCATCGGCCAGACTTAACCTGTCGGTGTAACTTTCCTTTTGTTCACCGATCTCAATACTCCTGCCGATATGTATTGTCTTTGTCTTGCTCTTCGGCGAGACTCTCTCCATCGCTCTGACTTTGGGCTTGTCCTCCGATCCTCCATCTCACGCCGATATGCTAACCCCGAACTTCTCCATCGGCCAGACTTATCATCATCGGTAACCTTTGAATTTGTTATCCCGATGTGGGATCTCTCGCCGATGAACATTGCCGATATATTGTTTTATCGGTGGGACACCTGCTATCGGTATAACTTCATAAAACTTCGCCGATGAGCTCTCTCACTCCAATGGATCCACTTTGTATATGCATAAACTTCTTCCCGCGCCTTCCTAATTTAAAAACAAAAGCATTACACCAAAATGCGTTATATACACATGGGCTCACTCCAAGCCCCTTGGTGCTCCTGCACCAAAATCTGCCTTTAAATCTGTTATAAACCAATTACAAATTGCCACAATCCTTCACCCACTTGAAACCCTAGACGGTGGTGTTGAAATCTAGAAAGATATATCTTGATTATCAACTGAAAAATTGAACAAATCTGCACAATGGTAATTTTTGTGTGAATGGTGATTTCTATGTGAAATCACTCCAAGGAATTGTGGGTTTTCGTCCTCCAATTCCAGACCTAGAGGGTTTTCGTTCTCAAGTTAATTGAACTGAAGCCCAATGCTCCATCAAGGAGTAGAAATCAGAAAATAGGATATATATACCAGATGGATTTGGATGTGAAGTGGTGTTGTTGTGTAGACAAGTGCGAAGGAAAGCAGAAGAGCAGTGTGAAGACAGTAAGACAGGTCCGGAATGTGACAGAACAGTAACAGCAAAAGGAGGTAGAATGAAGTGCAGTAGATCAGTGTATTGAGCCTAACCGGAACCGAACTTCAGCATGTGAGGATGCTTCTCATCAATTCAAGTTTATTATAACCTTCTTCTCTTGTAGATAGTGAGTCTCTTGTAGGCAGTGAGCCTCTTGTGAGCAGTGAGCTCGGGCAGTGAGCCCTATTTGGCAAGTAATTTATGAAATCTCGCATAAAGACAAAAGAGTATTCTACCACACTTCTTCTTTTCTTCTTATTTCAAGAAATTTTCTTCTTTCTCAATCTGATTATTCTATCTTATTCGAGTTTATATTGCCGATCCAATTGTTAAATTGAGCCAGATCTACTGATCCATAATTATCATATATATATTATGAATAATTCTTCGGTAAGGATTAATGGTACAAATTATATCATAAGGACTATTTATATATATATACTCAATATATTCTATGTGTTATAATGGGTATGCACACACAATGATTATTTCATTCTCATTGTGCAATGATCCTTTGATCAATATGCCACCTTCTCCTTGACCCTTGACTGATATTTGAGAGGAATTATTTACAACAAACTTTGTTTATAAGAGACCTTATTTTATATTTAATTTTACTTGAGGCCCTCTTTATTATAATTATATTTTATAATATTACTTAAGCAGCCCCTTTTGTGACATTATGAACCTCTTGAGTTATTACTATAATCCCATTTTCCTAGTGCAAAATTCCCAAGGCCCACGAGAAATGAACAATAGGTGTTCGGGTTTCAACTGGGCTTAATTTCGAAAAGAGGGCATTACATGAGATAGAGCACAGACTAAGGTAAGTTTATCTTCTGTTTAGTCTGTTCAACTGAGATAGGGCATAGACTTTCCCTTCATCTTGCAAATCTCAGATAACTCCTTTGTACACCCCTTTCCAAGTCCATAAATTGAAAAAGTAGAGGTACAATTTAATAATAAGAAGTTTTATTATTTTTGCAGCCCATTTATGACTTAATATGATAGTATTTTGACAATCATTAGAATTTATTTATTGTTTTCTATAGTTTAAGTTAAATACATTCTTGCATCTAAGATAAAAGATGTTTTTGATAGGTATTAGTTTCCGTTTTATTCCTATAGGAATCGAGATATTAAAAGTGCAAAATCCGTTTACTATGATTTTGAAAATTTATCATCAGGTAGGGGTGTCCACGGATTATGACACTAGAATTTGTTGTTGCCACATCACAAACTAGCTCCTCGTAGGAAGGATAAATAGCCTATGAGAAGCAGCATGACACATGACATGTGACCCTCTAGTGTTGCAGGAACTAATCCATCCCAAATTGTAAGGCTACGAATGAAGCATAGTTGGCAATTTCATGCAAGCAATAGTGGCTTCAAAAATGGGGTTCTTCATGCTACCACCATCAACCAGAAAAACCAATGGCTTTTGCATCTAGCACAAATGTCGTGGTTGTTGCACAGAGACAAGCAGCTTTAGAGTGTGATCTACACCTTTGGCTCATGGGAACCCTCTGCTTCTACGC
Source organism: Cunninghamia lanceolata (assembly GCA_027924645.1). Classification (NCBI taxonomy): domain Eukaryota; kingdom Viridiplantae; phylum Streptophyta; class Pinopsida; order Cupressales; family Cupressaceae; genus Cunninghamia; species Cunninghamia lanceolata. Next base: position 23,050,117 of record BSBN01000025.1, read on the forward strand.
ATGTAAACAAGTTCTTTTGTGCATGACACTCTACATTGGATTGGTTGTTGGATTTGTGTTTGTCACACCATTTACCTATCTTGGACAGTTTGTTCTCGTCCAAAGAAGGTGTTTTCTTTGACACAAGGATTTGTCCCATTTGCTCTACAATCTTGATTCCTCTATAATGACTGTCACATAACAAAAGGCTTTTCCCATCATCTTGACCTTGAACAACTTTAGTTTGGATTGAATGAATGGTCGTAAGCAACTACAATACTTGAGGACTCTATATTGCTCTCACTCGAATGTGCCCAACTTTGCATAGAGGTCATGGAAGGCATCAGTGTAGGCACAGACTCACTAGTCATGTCCTTGGCATAGTTATTGCCACTAAATGTAGTGGTCATCACAGACATTTTCGGGATAGTATTCATCCTTGAAGACTTCTAGGAAATTTTCCCAAGTTGACTCAGATCTTCCTTCAATCTGGTTTTCCTCCCAAAGTGCATGGCTTACCACCACTTCTTGATGGGCAAAGAGACTTTTAGAAGCGCAATCTTGATCTTTTCTTCATCAAAAAAGTCATTCATAGAGAAATATGACTCTAACTGATCTAACCAATTATCTACTACATCTGCATCTATTTTACCCTCAAACACAAGAATGTCTAAATTCACTTGAATCTAAGCGGGACTCAATCACCAAAAGCTTAACCTAACAATTGCACCATGGAACCACTCATTTAAGAACTTCTGTGAAATGGCGAAACATAATGTTTGTTGTTCTCGAAGAGCCTTTGCAATTTCATCTTTGATATAATCGTGTGGACTGCATCTTGCTCCTCTGCCATCCAAATGCATTGAAACAACATGGGAGGAATCTGATGGATCTCATGGTTTGATGACAAGGCTTATATTCTCCAATCTCATTCGATAGGACATGCAAGATAAACTACTCTGACACCAATGATCCAAATCCTAGGTTGTCTGGGAGACGATGCTCTAAATAAGGACCTAGATGTGTTATAAGCATGCAGAGGCAATGTCGAGATAAGAAAGTCTACACAGAGAAGAATACGAGAACTAGAACAAAATGTTTTATTAATATGCATGTTATACACATGGCATACTCTCAAGGAGATGTATAGTTGTGTATTTGCTCCTATCTATCATATCTAATCTTTGCCTATTAATGCCCATCTACTTATGTTACAAACATACATTTATAATATACATGATCATGAAGATAAAGATCATTATAGAAGTTAAACCAACTGGCCTTCCATGTTTGGCACTTCACCTTCCAATAGTTAGTGTTCTAGTCATGTGTTGTGCCAACAAGTGGCATGTCATGAAACAGCTCTGGATGGTGCACAAGATTGATGTGCAAAGATGTAAGTGTGGCACAAACCACAAACAAAATTGTTTGAGAAGTTGTATGACATGATCCTTGACGTTGCACAATAGCACATGATGCAAAGGGTTGTGCACAAGCTACGGGTTGACTTCTAAATTGCGTGGCACGGTTCCTAGTGCCACATGCATGGCACATGCTACAAGGAGTTCTGCACAAGGTTGTGTGTTGTAGTGCAGATGTCTTGGTGTAATGTCCCAAACTAGGGTTTTGACCAAAAATTCTGAATTTGCAAACTTCAATTTGAAAAACCCTAGGACTGAATTCTGATTTTATTTTCTGCACCTTATCAATTTACTTCACCAAGCATGAAACATAGTCTAACACACGTAAAAAAAATGATGGCAAAAGACAAGTATATATCTGCAGCCTCTTCAATTATGAATTACACCATGAAATACACATACAAGCATACAAAACATGAATGCAAGTCTGCTACTCCAAATTGTAATTATATGGAATGAAATGACATCAAATTCATAGGCCAAACATGGCCCTCAAACTCCCAAAACACAGCTGTTACAAATCAGAAATGAATGATGAATTCCAACATACAATTATGATGCCAAATTGGCAAAATAAGGGAGCAAACCTCTTCAAGTCAGATCTGCCCTCAAGAAATGGACAAATGATATCAAGAAGGTCTTCAAAGATGCAAATGGATGATGTCAAAGATCCACAAAGGCTGATCGCTCTCCTCAAATGCTGATCACCCTTCCTTGGCAAGGTGTTAAGATGTGAATTGAAGCTCAAATGCAACAAGGCGGCAGCTGCTAGGGTTTATATCAGACCTGCAACCAGCATATAACCCTTCCAAATCCACGCACAAGGGATGGAAATCCCCTTCCAAGATCGGCGCTCAAGAGTATGAAATGATTCCTCTAGAAATCGGCACTCCAATGATGCAAGGGATCCTCAATGTCTTCGCCTAGGTATGAGATGTGTTCACAGCTGATAGGAATTGCCAAGTCTGCTATGAAATCTGCAATATCTCCTCAATGGTGCTGCTCAAGGATACAATGACGCCTCTCCTCAAATCGGCACTCAACATGAAATACAATAGATCTTCAATATTATCAATATGTGGCGCTCCTAGGTGATGCCAAAGGTCTTCAACAATGAAATTCAGATCTGCAAGAGAAAATATATCTTGAAAGCTCAACGATCTTCAATTCCTCCAATGATACGCAAATGTGAACTCCGTATGAACCCACCTCCAAGATGTAATTGGGTTTTCATCCAATACACCTCCTTACACAAGGGTTTTCGTCCTTGGAAAGTCCTGCAATACAATTGTCAAGCAAAATGCCAAAGTTGCCAAAAGTTCGTGATCCCAAATGAAGCTCCGACAACCTTCTTTTATACTGAAGTTTCCTTATCCCTCCGATTAGGTCGACCAAGTCTAGTCGCCTAGATTTTAAATTCAAATTAAATATTTGAATTACATTTCCTTCACATCGGCCAAACATTATTATTTTATTTATTTTCTTTTTTCCCAAGTGACCACCCAAATTCAAAAAATATAATATTATTTTATTGATTTTTCCCTTTTTTCCAAGTGGCCGCCCAAATTGCATTTTTTATAATATTTATTTTTCCCACACTTGAGCGCTCCCATAATAATAATAAAATATTATTATTTAATCCTCCTTTTTGAGCACTCCAAATTAATAATATTATTTTCCATTTTGCCGACCTTATTCCTCCAATTGGGTCGCTCCACTTCATAGGAATTTATTAATATATTTTTGACCCTTTCAAAATTAACAAAAAAATATATTAAATCATTTCCCAAACTCAATTGGCCCAGCAAAAATTCTGAAGTATGAAAATTGGCCTCAATGTCCTTCTGTGAACACTCTGAAAAAGGGGACATGACACTTGGGATGCACGCACTTGTGGGGTAGTGTATGGATAATTCACCCCTTCTTTGAAGGCAATCATCTCGATTGTGTTTAAGGCCTTAATTAGGGATTCAAACTAATAATTTGGCATAGCCTTTAGGGATTCAAACTAATAATTTGGCATAGCCTTTAGGAATTAGGTATGGCCTCTTTGAGGCAAAAAGATGGGAACTAGACCATATATTGTTCAATATAGATTCTCAATCATATCCAAAGACAAAGTGAGTGAAACCACAAACTAAAGGATAGACAGCATGATAAAGAGATCAAGTTCATTATAAAATATTTTGAGAAACTAAAATCTACCACAACAATACAGAGAGAAATAAGGTTAACAAACAGCATTAAATTCTACCCTCCCTCTAGGTGCTCTCCTCTAACAAAAATGTGCCACAAGAACATGGATTAGATAGGAACCCGGATAAATTTACAAGCCTCCTTGCTTTGGATAATAATGTTATGTATGAAGAGAAATAAAAAATTATGGGATTGTAGACCATTCCTATTTCCCCTTTCACTCCCATGCTGATCACCCTTGGTAGTAATTTCTTCATGGGTACCTATAAGATTAACATGTTCGTGCATGAGGATCTTAGGGATCTAAATTTTCCCTTTCTTGGCTTTGTAATATATATCCACACCATGATATATATTATCAATGGCAATTACGGCTTTAATTTAAGAGTTGATTTGGCCATTTGTGTTATTATTCTTCTCATCTTTAGTTCACCCACTTCAGACATGGGTGGCAATCATTTCTCATTAAAAGTCAAAACAATTGCATCAATGCAAGGAGCATACAAATAATGACAGAAGATCTCTTACTGTTTTGCATCTTTTCCATATGGATTACCTTGAAAATGGAGATAATGGTGAGAGAATAGACAGTAAAGTATCCACTTTCATTATTCAGGGTGGAGACGACATGCACAACCTAGCTGGAAGCCAAACTGATGGTGATATTTCAAACAGACTTTATTACATTAGTGTGGTCCTAGTGAAAATTTGCTCCACTTGTTGCAACTTCTTCCTTAACGGTACTTTATATTGGGGGTTTGGTTGGTGGATTAACCTCTGTTATTTATCATTTCTCTGTTCTATCTATTCTCTTACTCATATAAATGTTAAAGCTGGCTTCTCTAGAAAGAACCGCTGATTTTCCAGCTAATTGGCAAGCTGGGAGTGGGTAGCAAAGCATTTGGCTGATATGAAACATTGCCAAGTAGCCTTCATGTCAGGAAAAAGAAAAAGCTACAATCAGGCGCGAGGGAAGAATGGACATAATTGTGGAGACTGCCATGGGGTTGGGAGTGATAGAAGATCCTGGAATGACCAAAGGAAAGAATTACATCTGCATGTCTGCTATTGGCATCTCAATGTTGCAAAGAAGATGGTGATTTGAGGTTTTTGTAAGGTGGTGGACAGGGTTGACTCCAATCAGTCCTGCGTCCTTAAGGCAATCAATAGACATTAATTTTTCATGTATTGGCCAATTTTAGATTTGTCTGGGAAATTGAGAATTGAGCAAGAATATGGGTGACAGTGAAGGTGGCTTGTTCAGTCAATTTCTCCTCCCTATCATAAATCAGCAGAACAGTGAGAACTTGGTGAAAGGTAATAACAGTCCTGGGGAAATGAAAAGGGAGGCCTTAAATCTGGCAGTGTGGAACAACCTCTTCCATGGCCATACATAACCGCAAAGCTCCAATGCCAAACATTACTAGTACCCACAGCCATATTGGAAATACACAAGTTATCAATTCTCCTAAGTTTTCCAAAGTAAGTCTAATTGACTCGCCATCTTGCCCATCGACTCAGCTAAGAAGAGGCCAGGTCATTTTACTTGTTCTGTGGGAACCAGCTCCAAACTCAAAAAGTTTTTGAACAACTCGCAAAGTCTCGCTCACTGGTAATGACCAAACAAGGAAGGGTCTATAGAATTCTCTGGAGCACACAGCCATATTGGAAATACACAAGTTATCAATTCTCCTAAGTTTTCCAAAGTAAGTCTAATTGACTCGCCATCCTGCCCATCGACTCAGCTAAGAAGAGGCCAGGTCATTTTACTTATTCTGTGGGAACCAGCTCCAAACTCAAAAAGTTTTTGAACAACTCGCAAAGTCTCGCTCACTGGTAATGACCAAACAAGGAAGGGTCTATAGAATTCTCGCTTAATTAGTATTGCACACCCGGTTATGAATTTTGTTGTGAGAAATGATAGTGGTTCGTGCTTTACTAGGTTTAGGCTAAAGAGGCTACCCAAATTGGACCTGAATGCCAGCCACTCATTCTGCACATATTTGGCAGGTGTTTGGGGATAAAATTTCATATTCAAAAACACAAAAGTGAAATTATAACGAGTTCTTGTAACTATAATGCTAATGTAATTAAATATAAATAACAATTGCCCTGAATGATTCCTTAAAAGGGCTAGGTGTAATGGTAAAGAGGACACTCATAAGAACGCCGCAGTAAGGCAGTGTTTAATTCTAAGGGACATGTAACGAGGGTATGATGTAAAAAATTGTAGGGCACATTTCAGCTTGAGCCATGTTTATATATCTAAATTAGAAAATAAATATAAGAAAACTGTTTGCAATCAAGGAATTGATAGTACTCATATAAATTCTCTGTATATACAAAGATAAAGCGAGAAAATACCCGTGGTTTACCAAGCAGCCAACTCCGTGACTTGGATTTACCAGACATTGTAGACAGCCTTTAGATATTAATTGAAACCCTTTGCTTCGTTTATTTCTTTTTGCTTTTGCCCCTTCTATTCCGATTTGCAGCTGGCAACCCTGAATTTAAAAAGCCCTGGCTATCTACAGTATATAAAGATATATATAGCATTATGAGTGAGGGCCCCTTTTGTGTGTTAGAGATGGGGAGTCACAACTAATATTGATGGCTCTGGTTTGATGTTGCATCCAACAATGAAATATTAGCCGTTAACCATCGAAGCTTGTCGTATGTTTCGATGGATTTGTGGTCGGTTTTGACGGAGAATAAGAATACCCTGATAAGCACTCCACCTCTCGCGAGCGATTTCCGAGCCTCTAATTTCGTAATTCAAAATAAATAACTAGCAATTTGACCCATAGGTTCACTAGCCAGGCTGATCTATTTTTTTTATGTTAAAATTTTATTAGAGAGATAATTTTTCATAGTTAAATCTTTAATTATATTTTTTTATGTTAAAATTTTGTTAGAGAAATAATTTTTTCATAGTTAAATCTTTAACTAGCAATCGCACCTTGGTGTGCAATGGGTTCACCGAAGAGTTGTGGAAGTTCAATTGTCATGTCTTTAAGTGAATGGTGATTGTCTTGTATACCTATGGCCCATGTTGTCTTTTTGTTTTCTCAAGTGTCATGAATTTATTTGTATAATCTTAATGGATTTGAAGAACCCTATGTTTTGGTTAGTAGCTACTTCTCTATTTACTTGCATCCATTGTCTAGATTATTTTTCATGCACTGCACCTAAGTTTACTTTCATTCCATTAGTCATCACCTAAGCATAGTATATATAAGCTAGGTTCCAGTGGAGGGATCCAAATGTAGTTTGCTAATTACACCATGCATTTGATTAAAGAAGCATCTAATAAAGTCATACATGACAAACAAGATAAGCTTAAATCAACAATATATTTGGCTTGGGAATGAAAAGAACGAGCATGCCCCATTGTACATGAGTACAAGATCAATTAAAAGTGTTTACATATGCCAAGCATATATTCTCCAAAGATGTGAAAAGAACAAGCATGCCCCATTGTACATGAGTACAAGATCAATTAAAAGTGTTTACGTATGCCAAGCATATATTCTCCAAAGATGGTAATGTTTTATGTCTTCTTTGGAAGAAGAGACAAATGACACATTTCCATACATGAGGCACCTTGCATGAAACACTAGTTAATTCATTGGTAGTTATACTTCTTTATATCCCTAGATATTAAGACTTGCCTTTTTCTTGTGGTTTGGGACATTTCCTATTTTTTCTTGAAACTTGTTGTCAGCTATGAAGAATTGCTTCATTTTAGTTTCTTTCAGGAAGACAAAAAATGGAACAAAAGATAGTGTAATCTACAAATGATAACCTATGTATCTTATTCCTCCATTTATAGTTGGATGCCCATAGATTTTCCCTTCTTGTTGGTGGAAAGCTATATTTCTTAGAAGTGTTTTTTCCATGATAATAAGTAGTCAGGAACTAAGGGGACCTCCTTGCCTTAAGTCTCTACAACTATTTAACCTTTTGGATATTTATCATGATGGAGAATGAGGGGATGCAAATACAGCATTGTATCCAATCAATCATTTATTTGCTAAATCTAAACTTTCATAGAGTCTTTAGGAGGAAGTTCAAATCACACTTGTCAAATCCTTTAGATATGTCAAGCATTATAACAATCCCTAACCAATGTTTTTTTGTTATTGGCGAAGATCACGTGCTTCATATTGCATGTATTGCAAAACCAAGGTCTTGATGAATAGGTTGCAAGTTCATCTTCATGTTATCTCAACCCACATTCAACAAAATAAGTTTTTGAGTTATACTTTATTTGAATTTATGGTGTGCTAGTGTGAATAAATAGTAGCGTGTTATATATTCTTAAAGGGAATGTTGGTGGGAGATGATTATCATGTCCTTGCATTTTCAAAAGGCTCTATACACGTAGGCCAATGAAGATTAAATGTGTGAGCGAAAAAGAAGAACTATTTATGCAAGTCTAGAGTTTTCAGTGCTCTACCACTAACTGCCACCAGTCACCTCCTCTACTTTCCCTATGATGGCAAAATGATAGCAATGAACAGTGAAATCAAACAACTAATGACATTTGAATTATCTTGCACACTTCTCGGTGAATGTCGACTGACAATCCTTTGTGCTAGCCCATCTGACTCGTTGTGGTAACGCTTTTGACATAAATATATCAAAGTTAATTAATTATAAAAATATTTAAATGTAAAAAAATAAGTTAATAAATTAATTCTCTTTCTATATCTCTATGTTTCTTTGTCTTTGTCTTTCTCTCTTTCTCCTCCTCCCCATCTGAGCTCTTTGTCTCTATCTCTATCTCTCTGTTTCTCCACCTCTCTATCTATCTATATCTATGTCGAGGTTGAGAATGAATATTCCTATGACCAAAAAGGAGTAAATACATCAAATTGATTTGCCTAGATTTCTAGATCTTCTGGATTGTTCATTCTCCCATTGTGAAGACTCAAATGTCTCTATGTACAATATAGATACATGAATGTTACAAGAGAGCAATTATAGAATATAGTTCATTTTCTATAACTATTAGTGTGCCTTCCAATTGTTGATGGTTGGTATTCTAATGGTTGGTTGTCGAGTTCTATAATTGTAGCATGATTTTAGAAAATGTTCTACATTGTATATTATATTGAATTTTTTCTACAATTTGCTCTTAAAATATAAAGTGACCTCATAATCAACTTATTAATATAGATGATATACATATAAATATAATTTAACTTAAAGTAGTTTTAGTTGTTTATATTCAAAATTTTAAATGTGTTATATTTGTATTGCTTAAACCTTATTGTACTGTGCTTTTCACAATATTAATATTTATTACTATATAATTATTTTTTATTTTTTATTTATTATAATATGTAATAAAGTCAATATGCATTAATTATCTAAATATAAGGATTTAGTGGCATATTTAAGATGGGATATTTGTGTGCTAATTAGGATTTAAATTTGATAATTATTTTGTGGAAAAAATGTATATTTAATATTTTTTTCTTGTTTCATATTAATTTTCTATACTTAATAGACTTATAATTTACAAAAAAAATCCTCTTGCCATTGTCACAAAACAATGAATATGAATATATTAAATCCCCATGATCCAATTTGAAGTATATAAATCTATAATTATATGTATATATAGAATTGGATTGTTGGCATTAGAAATACAATTTTCATAAGCCTCTAGAGGAGCTAGATGATATGGACCAACCCATACAAAGCTCCATTTTTTACATTGTAAAAGTACCATACCTTGATCTTTAATAAAAGTAGCATATATTTTTGTAATAAGATGAAATAAAATAAGACATAACTTGGGTGAATTAAAAATTACATGGCTCCAAAAATAAAATTTGAACCTAAAAAATAAAACTCACATAAAGAATTCAAAATTTGGATATATTTGTAATAAGATATTAGTAAAACTCATTATTTGAGAGCAAGTTAAAAATATCTCATAATTAAATAATGTCTCGTCATAAACATTTTAGTTATAATATATAATTTTCTCATTCTAAGAATTAATTATAATCATATATTATAATGAATTGTAGATATTATATAGAATTAATATGATTATAATTACGTATTATTATAATAGTTGGAAAATGTCAATTATAATCTTTAATATCTCAAAAATTAAAGATCAATATATATAATATATTAAAATAAAGAAACAAGGTAATTCCTCTTTGAGAATAAGATCCTCAACGTGGACAGTGACCAACCAACCAATGACAAACACTTAAAGTGGTCTAAAAAATAGCAATCCCAAAGCATCCAGTGGGGGACATTTAAATGACATGAGACTTTTTCTAACACATTTTTTTCCTGATGTGGGAACAATCAACAAGTTTAGAAAGTTTTTCGGCGTCTAGGAAAAATAAAAAGTGCAAGAAAATTTTTGTTCCTTGTCATCGTCTTCCGAGCGAGAAGAAGATAAATTCTATTCGACGGAAGACAACAACCGAAGAACAGCAGAAAAAATGATAAAAATTGCGAAATAAAACGAACGCTCAAGATCTTTTCAATCGTCTTGCATCCTTCTACAAGACTCAACCGTTGATTTTACAAGTCATCTCTCTCTCTCGCAAAGGGAACGCCTTCGGTGTAATTATATTTTTTTATGTTAAAATTTTGTTAGAAAGATAATTTTTCATAGTTAAATCTTTAATTATATTTATAGAATAGAAATGAGTAAAATATTTTTTTTTTTTAAGTAGTGGAAAAATAATTAGAACTAAAAATCATGTATCTTAGCTACTTAGATTATATCATCTCTATACTTTTGAATTTAGTATCATAGTTGATCTTAACATGAATGTACTTTAAAGGGTGTGTTAGAATTGAAATACACTTCTTGATAGAATTTGAAAGTTTTCATCATGAAAGGGCAAGTGGCTCAGTGGTGGAAAATCACTAGCCACAAGTAGGTTCTAAGTTTGAAGTCAGTCTATCCAATATTCTCATTAAGTTACCTATAGTTTCTTGTAGAAACAAGTACAATCGTTATCGCAGAGTAGAGAAAAATAATTAAAATTAAAATCTATGTAAAAATGCCTAAAATGATAACCAAATTCTGTTAATGAATCAAAGGCAGAAAAGCGTGAATCAGATTGGCGATGCAAAAAGGAAGAAAGCAGAACAAGAAAGACTATTGGCTCAGTGGAGGGCAATCACTAGAAGGAAAGAAGAGCTTCTACGATAAAAAGAGCTACGAGACAAAAATACTAAAAGACAATGAGTGGCGTGTGGGGAGCAGGTCGTAAGTTGTAGGGAAAAAGATTACTTCACTGGCAAGAAATTTTGTAGGCAGGGGTTTTCAATGCAAATCACAAAAAAAATCGAGAGCAGGGTCCCAAGAAAGTCTAGGTCCCTAAGGGTTCGAACCCAGCCATATGAGGGAACAAAATACCTATAATTTCAAAATCCATCGAACAGAGAAAAATAATGTCCTTAGAGATTGTAGATCTATATTGCTCACTATCATGCCTCAACTCATGTGCTTTTTTCATCAAATGGGCGAGTTTATGGCCATTTAGGGCAAAAGCATAAAATTGGTGTAAATTGCAATGGGGCAAGGATATCAAAATAAGATCCTTGCCTAGAGGTTTCTTTTTGGTGGAGTGTAGCTTAGGAGAAAAAAAAAGGAAGAGATCTTAAGCAGCAATAGATTTTTATGTGAAGGACTAGAAACCAAAGTTCAACCCGATAACATACAACATTGCTAAAATCCCTATGTCGATCAAACTCTACAATTTACAGTCTGAATACTGGGATCTAGGTATTTTATTGATTGATTGTTTTTAATGACGTCCACGAGACCAAAGTCTATGGGACCCAGAGGGAAAACAAGACGCATCAAACAAGGAAACACGAGACCCACAGGCAGTCCCCCAGTTACATCTGGCTGCTCTCCATTTCACTGTTGATCCCCTTTCTTATGTTATGAATCTTGCACAAGAAATCAGCCACTTTAACTACACTCTCTTCTTCAAACAAGGTCGTTAAAGACCCCACCTTTAGCACATCAGTGTAGTTGATCTGGATGTCCACATACACCTTACATTCCATGATGTAATGCCATTATGTTTCCACTAAATCCGCTGTACATAGACGACAAATCCTATCCACTCTTCTTTGGGTGTCACCCACCTTCCCATTTCACATCTAAGATGGTGTGAGCTAGTTCTAAGTTAGGCCATCAACATTTTAGCTTTCCACTTGATATCCGCACCCATGTAGTATTTTGGCTCGTGGTCACAAGTGGGGTTGAAATATTTGACATAATGCTCTCTTTTTTTGCCCGAGTTGTCTAGCCCACATGACAGCCTTGACTTTCTCTCTAACAAACTTTTTGATTTCCATGTTTATGTTTGGACATTCGTGCATGTTGATGCCCCACTTATTCACCCACTTTACATTTTGCTTCATCCATGTGTTTTTCCTTCTATTTAACTTTTCCTCTGCCCCAATCTTGGGCAAGCGGTGCTCCTCCAAGTTCTCAATTCTCTTCAAATAGCCTAAGCGACGAATTATTGTCATCACCTCAATTAGAAAAGCTCCTGCTTCAGCTAAGATAATCTCATAAGGAACTGTGCTTTTGATTGTAAAGCTGCATGTGATTAGGTGCCTCTGTAATCTTTCTATTTGTCTCCATTTTGTTGTCGATGTACTGCTACCCCACACATCACACTCGTATAACACCACCGGGATAACTAGCAGCCCAAAAAGGCTCTTGTTTGTTTTTCAGTCCCATAACTTTGTAGATCTACATCTATTTTGCAGCATGTATAACGCTTTCCAACCTCCTTGTATTTTTTAGTTCTGCAATTCTCCCAGCTGAGATTATTGCGAAAATCAAGGCCCAAGTACTTGTATTCGTCTACCACCTTGAGAGAACTACCTTCAAACTCAGAATTTATTTGCTTCTTCGTTCTTCTCAAAGTGAAGACCATGACCTTGGTTTTACTTATGTTCACTTGCATTCCCACCTCCTAGCAAAATAACTCAAGAGCTCTTAGGTGTTCTTGCAAACCGTGTGTCATTTTTGCCATCAATGTAAGGTCACCAGCATATAGTAGTAACTTCACCACATAATTGGCTAAATGGACGCCCCCGCCACCCATCTTGTCTAACCACTCCTCTAACTTGTCAATGTATAGCCTGAAAAGAGTTGTGGACAATAGACACCCCTACTTGACCCCGATGTCACTTCCAAAACATTCTGAAAAACCATCTTTTGTTCTAATCTTGGCTCGGACATGATCGTAAAGTCTGTGGACCGCTGCTCTATACTCTTCTGGTATCCCCAGCTCTTCCATTCTACTCCAAAGCTTGCTTCTAGGCACCGTGTTGAAAGCCTTTTTGAAGTCAACAAAATAGCAAAAGACTTCACCTCCTTGCTTGTCCCAGATTTTTTCAATCATATGTCTAAGGGTGACACTGTGATCAATCGTGGAGTGCTTAGATCTGAAACCCGCTTGCCCTTTTGCCCTCTTGCCCTCCTTTTCTGCCCAAGTGCTAATTCTTTTCTCCACCATGCTTCCAAAGAGTTTTCCAAAGAGAGGATTGATCATAATAGTGTGGTAGTTTGACAAGTTGTTGACATCCCCGCTCTTGTGAAGAGGAATGATCACACTTGTCATCCAGTTTGTTGGGAAACCATGTTGAATCACCTTGTTAAAAATCCTTTTGATGTGTGGTGCTAAGGCTTCTGAACCCCATTTCAGATGTTCCACTTGTAAACCATCTATGTCCTTATATTTGCCTACTGCTAACCTCTTTATCCAAGAGGTTGGTCCCATTGTCGATTATCGGTGGGGTGGTTTTATCCTGGTGTCTTTCATACAATGTCCTAGCATATTGCAGCCATTGCATGTCGTTGATGTTACTCTCGACCTTGCTACTAACCTGCTACAATTCTCTCCAAAAACCTCTTGGATTTGTCTTTCCAAGATAAATCAACTCTTTTCTCCTAACTTCCATGTAATCTTCTTTTTTGACCTCACCAATTTCTCATAGATTTTCTTATTTGCCTTCTCTCTACCAGATATTTTCAATGTTCTTTTTGTTGTTTTACAATCCTCATCGTACCATGGATTCGATGGAAAGATATTTTGGGGGGCTTTTTTAGTCTTGGATCTCTTGCATGTTGAGAGAGCTTTGTGAATTAAAGCCATCAATTGTGGGTTGTCCATTATGCCCTATTTTTTGTTGGGATAGCCAATATTCTTTCTTTCCTGCAGTTGTTTATCAATCATTAACTTAAAGATGTCTTGGTTCTCACTAGTCAAACGGATATTGCCTTGCCCATCATCTTTTATACCTATTTGGGGACTGTTACTCTATTGTTCATCCTTTTGTATACAAACTTTTACATAAATAGGGTTGTGTTTAGACTTCATTTTTGTAGGACAACCCCTAATTTCCATCTCCTTTATCTTTGATATGGCATTTTGTGAACAAATGACGTAATCTACCACGATCTGTCCATTGTAGGTATGGCAAGTCATGTCTCCAGAGCTCGGCCATGCTCTTATGCCATTACAAATAATCAAATCATGGAGGCTACACATCCTTAACAATTCTTCTCCAAAAAGTGAAACACCACCTTTTATATCTTGGGAAACCCTTTCCCACTTTTGCTTCTCTTCTTCTTCAAGCCATAGCGGGTTGCTATTTTGACCCTCCCCCATTTCAAGGTAGAGAGCTTGATTATTCGTCGTTCTTGCATTAAAGTCCCTAATTAACATGATCTTTCCCATAGCACCATACGTTGTTATGTCCTTTTTGAGTGCTCCATAAGGATCTTCCCTATCTAAGTTCATTTTCTTGTACATTTTCGAGTCGTATGGAGCAAAATAGCATGTTGCAAGCCAAATTATGGACTTTAATTTACAATCCTTATCCATATATATTGATTATTTGTGTCCTTTTCCAATCTTATGGTTCTTTTCCATTCCTTCTTTATCAAGATTGTCACTCCCCCATGTCCCTTGTCGTTTTCGGTTATCTCATTCCAAACTAAAAACTTGGTGTAACCTTCCAATTATGGGACTTTGCAGCCCTCATGCTCATGGGTTTCAAGGAGGACTATGACATCATTTCCCTCTTCTATGGGCCCTAAACCAGGACCCCTCCTCCAGGGGTAGCCTCTACAATTCCAGCCTACCACTGCGAGGTGGTCCTGGGGGGCCCCGCCTCCCTATTTATCATGAATGGTATTGTCATTAATTTGGTCTCTGCCCCTATACAGCCATGCCTTCTTTCCTGCATTTCTTGTTGTCACAACCTTCTCCCACTCCTTCCTCCTTTCCTCTAGTTGTGTCGGGGTTAAGTCTTCATCTATAAAAAAATGTGTGCCTTTAAGAAACCTTTTGTTTCTTAAAATCATGTTCTTATCTTCTCAAATTTTCAATGTCACCCTTATAGTTCTGACTTTTTCTCCCTTTGCCATTTGACCAATTCCGTTTGCTTGTTGTATATGACCTACCCATTGTAGTTTGTCTATTGGGAAGTCTCTTACAACCTTGTTGGTTGCTTTCCCTTCACCGCATTCTTTCAACTCTTTTATTATTATGTTTGATGCTCTATCTTGCCTGTCCTTTTCTTCCCACATTTGCAGTTTGACTTTCTTTTTTATGAGATATGTTTGTGTCCCTATCTCCCCTTTTACCACTTGAGTCCAAGACTTGGCCTCCTCAAGTTTCTCCTCTAATTTGGTTTCTTTGACTTCCATGCTTGCGAGGACTAATTGCATTTTTTTGAAATGAGGGATATCATTTTCTGCCATTGTTTGACTTGCATTGTTGTTGTTGACTTGGTTTATATCATGTTTTAATGTCAAAATTTGCTGCTGTCCGAACTCCAACGGATGTTGCAACTTGTTTACTTGGTCCTTGAGGGTCTGATTTTCTTGTGACAACCTTAGGTTGGAATCTAAGACCTGAAATTTTGCTTATTTCGCCTGATCTTTTGCTTCAATTTTAACCATTCTTCCTTTCAAGGCCATTAACTCCATAACATAGAGCTCTGATGACCATGTTAAGGGAGTCAACATGGGATTGTACGGGATGTCCCGCCTCTATTCTTCTCCCTTGTTAGTGTTGTCTAGATGCTTTATGTCCTTCTGATTTAGACCCTCAAATTGATGCTCCACTGTCCCATTTGTCCCAAGATGCACTTCTTGCTCCACCACTAGCGAGTTTGCTATGGTTTTGTTTACCCTTGGCGTTGTTGGAGCACTGCATGTTACTTTGGGGAGTATAGCAACAAATTTTCTACTCCCCAATCGTTTTAGTTTCCTTGCAATTTTGGCTTGCCTACATTGTAGGATCCGCTTGTACTGTTTTGCATTGACATATGTCAATTTTTCTTCAGTGTCTGCCACTACAAACTGACGGTGCCCCTGTTTTAGCGATTGCTGCCACAGAGCTTTTAGGGCTCCTACCGTGATAAACGAAGGGTCTATTGGGTTCTCTGAGGTGCACGATATGTTAGTCTCAAAAGGGATTAGCATGCTTGCCTGTGGGTCTAGGCGGGTTTCCCTAACTCCTGCGTTTCCACAACCTTTATGTTTTGCTGAAAAAGCATTGGTTAACTTTTCTTTTTCTATTTGTATGTCCTTTTGTGTGCCTAGTAACCTCAGATTCTTTTTCATTCTCGTGCTAAAATAGAGATCCTTGTTTCTAGTTTTTGAAGTTGCTTTTGTTACCGTGCTTTGAGAAAAGGTTTTCCTTACCTGCCAGTTTCGAGTGCTCTTGTCTTAGTGTTTATTTTTTTCTTTTGCCTTTCATGCAGTTCTGACTGAGGTTCAGTTTGCTTTTTCTTTTGTCTATGCCCTGGAATTTGTTTTTGAGAAAAAAATGACAAATATGCAGCTGACAAGTAGAAAAATAAGATAAAAGAAGTGGGGCTTTTGTTCCACCAACCTGGGTCCCATAAACCCCACTAGTAGTCGTTTCTCCTGTTCCTGCAACTGTGTGTGTGCTCGCCATTCGAGCTCACTATTTGGAAAGACTCACTCGTAGTTACAGTGCTTGCATTTGTTGTTCCTGTTCTGTTAGACCTCCACCATTAGTCTAGGGTTTCACCTTTCCATTTGACATTCATGTTCATCCCATGTTTTCACTGTTCCGTTGCATAGTAACCCAATGAGGGTTGTAAAAACAAATAATGGTGAATCCTTCCGTTATAGTTTGTCTGATTAAGATTACATCATCAGAGTTTAGCATTTATTGAAGATTGGAAATGCATTGGGTACTTTCATCAAAATGGACGAAAGGTTAGGGGATGGAGAAATAAGCATGTAGACAAGAATTTGTGTAATTATAGATCTTGAAAGTCTACCACCTCTGGAGATTGAAATAAGAATAGAAACAAGATCATGGCAATAGAAGATTGAAATCAAAAGAATGCCTATAAAATGTAAGAAATGCCACTTGGTAGGGCACAATAAGGATGAATGTAGAAGGGAGATGGGTTCAAACTATGAAAAAGAAAAGGCCGCAAGGACAATAAACTCCACCAAGAAGCAAAATCATGAAGAGCGACAAAGGGAAAGTCAGGTGCAACAAAAAGAAAATAGATTATCTGAAGAGGAAATCCCATCCTTGGTCTCCCTACAGGAGAGGGAGGACGTGGTCAAGGATATGAATGGAACCCTAAGAGAAAAATCTACCTTTGATCTTGCAATGGAGATCTTTGGGTGTATAGTGGAAGAAATGATAAACAAATTGTCCCAGGACAACCTAAGCAATCAAAAAGTGGACCCTACCATAGACAATAACTTTGAGGAGGAATTCACCAAAGATGAATTGGATATCCTGGAAGAAGGGATCGTTAGCCAAACTAAATAAAAAATAAAGAAGCCCAAATGTGGAGAGAAGAAACAAAGAGGACAAAAGACTAACAAAGTAAGACTAGAAATAGCTGGGAGGGTGAAAGGATAAATGAAACCAAGATCAGGGAAGGGGATCACCCTCTCCAGTAAGCCATGAGACTCCTGACATGGAATATTAGGGGTCTCAACACCCCTAAAAAGAGACTCTTGTTGAAGCGTTAAATGGATATGTCCAAGCCAAACATATTCCTAATTCAAGAAACAAAAATGGATAATGTTGAGACCACTACCCTAATGGAAAGATAGAAACAATGGAGGGGGCTCTTTATGGAGGCCAATAGTGCTTTAGGAAGTTTGGGAACAATCTAGGATCCCAATGTGATGGATGTGGAGAGCATTAAAAAAACCCAATCTTGGTAGGTATGTAAAGTGAAACATCTTTCATCAAATTTTAGTTTTTATCTAATAAATGGCTATGGGCCTTCAAGACATACACAAAAGAAGGGCATATGGGATCATATTACTCAATTTGTGCAAACCATGGATAGAGAATACATAATAATCGAGGGGGATTTCAATGCCATGCTAGATGTCTCAAAAAAAGGGGGTCATTACAAGGATAACACAAACACAAATAGACTTCCAACACTTTGTCAATAGCAATCACCTTTAAGATATTTGTCCCAAAAAATTAAAGTTACACCTAGACAAATAGGAGAGAGGCTTCCCAAATATTGCAAAAATCACTTTTTATTCCATAGGGATTGGTCCCATCTCCCATATCTTCACAGATGCTCCATACTCCCAATCATTAGTTCTAATCATTTTCCCTTGCTTTTCTATTTTTATCCTGACTCTAGACCCCCAAGGTGCCCCTTCAAATTTGAAAATATGTGGCTCAGATATCCAAATTTGATAAATAAAGAAGAATAAATGAGTGGTGATCTCATGCCCCTAAGCTTAGAGGAACAAAATTATTTCAATTCTATAAAAGGTTAGGCCATATTAAAGATCAACCGAAGATTTGGAATAGAACACACTTTAAGAATATCTTCAACGAGAAAACAAAAATGGAGGTAGAATTGGCCATTCTCAATGAATTGATCATAAAGAAAGGGATGGATCAAAATACATACTTAAAGGAAAAATATTTGAAAGGCCAATATGCAAAAGTTCTAGCAAGAGAGGAGACATATTGGAGACAAAAATCCAGATAGTGTTGGCTCAAAGAGGGGGACAAGAATACAAAGTTCTTTCGCAATACCACCAAAATCTGGAGAAATCAAAATAGAATCTCAAGTATCAAAAATAGTGAGGGAAGATTAATTGAGGATGGGAAGGAAATAAGTGTTGTGGTTGTAAACATTTTTAAAGAGTTGTTGAATAATGTAGATAACATAAGTAGGTAGGCATAAGAATATTTACTCATAAATATTCCATGTCTACTAACATAAGAATAGAATTGATTTCTAAAAAGTCCCTTCACCAAAGATGAAGTTAAACTAGCAATCTCCCAAGTGGCTCCAGACAAAGCCCTAGCCCCAATGGGTTTCATGTAAGCTCTTTTAGAAATGTTGAGGCATAATAGGAAAAGACCTCCTAGTTACAGTTGAAGAATCAAGAAAGAAATCAACAATGATAAAAGATATGAACAACACTTTTATTGCTCTAGTCCCCAAAAAGAAAATAGTGGAAATAATGGACAACTTTTGACCAATATCCCTTTGCAATACAATATACAAAATAATATCTAAGGTGATGGCCAATAGACTTAAGGTGATACTGCTAAACATAATCTCAGAAGAACAAAGTCAGTTTACCTCAGGCTAGTCAATCATAGATGGAATAATTATTGCACATGAAGCCATTCATGCTATCAAAACTAGCAAAATGGAAAGAACGCTAGTTAAGTTAGACATCAAGAAGGCCTATGATCAAGTGGATCAGTAGTTTCTATTAAAAGTGATGGAGAAGTTTAGGTTTTGTAAATAATGGCTTCATTGGATTCATAGTTACATCTCTACCCCTATATTTTTAATGTTGGTTAATGGTAGCCCATAGGGTTTATTCACTTCATCTAGGAGGCTCAGACATGGAGATTTGCTATCTCCATTCCTTTTCATAATAATAGCCTCAAAGCTTGGTATATTCAAGAAGAAAACATTAAGGAGAGATGGAGAGGCATCAAGGTGACACCAAATGTAAGCCCAATAACATGTTGGTAATTTGCAAATGATTTTCTCTTATTCTATATATCCAGCAAAAGTGGTGCAAGGCACCTAGGTTGTTTTCAAGTCAAATTTTGAAATTTTGGTTGTTTGGTCTCATTAATGAGAGACTAAGGGGATTTTGGTTTTAAATTAATGTAATAAAGCCCGCTGGGGGCATGAACATGTAGTGGTAGTTTAATAAAAGACATTTTCCTTAGTAAGACTGTAGTTTTCCTAGAATGTAGGGACAATCTATTTAAGGATAGTCAGCCTTTTATTAGTAAACAGTCTGATTTTTGCCTTAATGATGGCCTTTCCACAATGGTGGAGTGATGTTGAATGTGGAATTCATTGTGAACATTTATCTTTTTCCTTATATACCTTGAGGCAGCAAGGAGGATGTAGCTTTTGAGGAGAAATAATGGTAATCTTATGAGTTTTCTGCATTTTCTTTATATTCCTACTATTCCAACATCCTTGTGCAAGCTGTACTATACTGTCAAGGGTAAAAATGACTGAAAATGCTTGAAGGATGGTACTAACTTTCATTTGAGTCATATAACGTGGAATTTCATAGCTCTTTAAGCATTTTACAATCAGATTTCTGAATTTGGGTTCCATTCCCTAGTTTTAAGGGTTGAGCAAAACAATGTGTTCCTACTCTATTCCTCCTGTGTCATAGGCCAAGAATGGATGGGTTGATGTTAGTTAGGTTGTATTTACATGTTGAATTTCATTGCAGGAGCAGGGGAGCAGATTTATGAGACTGTTGCAACTTTTGAAGTTCAAAACCTTCATGTATTGAGGCTTATAGACTAGGTAGAAGAGTAGTTTGATGCATGGTTGACTCATGGTGGTTCAAGAACCATGAAATCACCTTATTCAATCCATTTTCAGTCCATTTTATGCCTTGGAATAGGTTTTGGGGGTGTAGAGCAAGTTTTACATACTTTGGTTGTGTAGGAGACCTAATTAGCCCTTGGGACAGCAGGAACAATCCATTTTTGACCCCTTTGTTCCAAAGAACCCTAACTGGAATGTTTGGTATGTTGTGTAATGCCATAATAGGTATCTAAAAACCTAGTTTTTTCATGGGTTTGTTAGGTTTTATGAAAGTTATGCCAAAAATACTTCATTTGTTGTCCTAATTAGGCCTAGGAACAACAGGTACAGTCCATTTTTGAGACATCTGTGCCAAAAGAACCTATGTTGCATGTTTAGTATGTTGTATAGCTCCATAATGGGTATCTAAAAACCTATCTTATTCATGGTTTTTCTAGGTAACTTTCAAGTTATGACTAAAAAACCTCAGAATGAGGACTACAAGCAAGTCGGCCTAGTTGTGAAGGGACAGTAGGAACAACAAGTTGATAAGTTGTTTTGTGAGTTTGGTGAGTATCCCCTGGTCATTTTAGTGTGGTCCAAGGTGGTTGGGAGGTTTGGTGGGTAGCTTATGCATTCAAACCATGAAATGGCATTTTTCCCTAGTCTCGAAGCAATGCATTATAAGAGAACAATCAATACAATATGTGATTAGTTAAGTGGTAAATGAAACCTTGCTTTTGTATGCTGCCCCTGCCTCTGCATCAAGTGGTATCAGAGCCTAGGAGGAGTCAAGATACCTCCTAAAGGCAGTTCAGTTGCAAGAAAGATTGATCAACAGGCTAGAGAGCTAGAAGCCTTGAAGAAGGAGATTGTTGCATTGAAGTCTACAGCTGGAGGCACCATGAGTGAAAGTAAGTTTAAAGAAGAAGAAGAAACTTCTGGTGAAGAAGATGAGTTAGATCCAGAGGATGTGAAGATGGTAAAGTTTTTGAAAGCTATGAAAGGTGATGGACATAGCAAAATGGATTTGCCAATGTATGGAGGCAAACTAGATGGTGAAGAGATCTTAGACAGGATAGGAGCCATGGAGAATTACTTTGAAAGTGAAGAGATAGATGAAGATCACAAGGTGAGGAAGGCTAAAACCAAACTGAAGGGACATGCTTTGTTGTGGTGGAACTCTGTGCAAGAGGAAAGGTAGAAACAAGGGAAGAACAAGATCACTTCTTGGGAGAGAATGAAGGCAAAGCTGAAAGGTAAGTTTCTTCCTGGTGATTATAATGTTCAATTGCTTAAAAGATTACAAAATCTTAGGCAAAAGGACTTAGATGTGCAAGCATACGCTGAGGAGTTTTATAGGTTAAGTATAAGAACAAAGCATGAGGAGGATGAGGAAGAAAGAGTAGCTAGATATCTCAATGGCCTAAGATATAACATTCAAGATGAAATCAGTTTGTTGGCACCAAAAATAGTGGAATAATGTTTTCAAATGGCTATAAGGGCAGAAGAAAAGGTGAAGAGGAGACAAGAGAAGACAAAAAGAGGAAGAAGCGGTACTTCTAGAGGCAGAGGAACTTTTTCTACTCCAAAACAGTTCAATGAAGAAGATGCTGGTAAAAGTAAAGAACAAGAGGCTGAGTCTAGAGGTGGATGGAGAGGTGGAAGAACAAGATTTAGGGGCAGAAATGCAGATCAAGGAAGAGGTTCAAATATGTTTTAAGGAAAGTGTTACAATTGTGGTGAGTATGGTCATCCAACCTACAAGTGCCCTGACAAGGTTGGTGCTACTTCAAGTGAAGGTGAAAGAAGAGGTGTGAAGAGAGTCCAATTTGTCCAAGAAGATGAAGTAGAAAGTGTCAATTCTTCAAGCCTTGTTGCTGCACCAGAGGTGGGTGAAACTTTGATGATGAGAAGACAACTCTTGAGGGCCTTTAAGGAGAAAGAACCGATGCAAAGAAGAAGTCTATTCAAGACCACATGCAAGAGCAAAGGTAAAGTATGCAAGGTAGTAATAGATTCGAGATCCACTGATAATATAGTGTCAAAGGAAATGGTAGACAAGTTAAACTTGGTGAAAATTCCTCATGAAACACCCTATATGGTGTCATGGCTGAATGACGATCAGTCACTTCTAGTCAATGAGCAAACTTGGGTTGAGTTTCAGATTGGAGGGTATAGGGATAAGGTACTTTGTGATGTTCTACCAATGCAATGTTGCCATTTGTTGCTTGGAAGGCCATGGCAATTTGACAAACATGCTGTGTATGATGGATGGGCTAATACCTACCAGATTGAACATGAAGGAAATTCATTTACTTTGCTTCCATTTCAAGAGGTTGTAGTAGACCAGTCCAAAGCAACAAAAGTCATAGTATTTGGTAAGAAGGAGTTTGTAGATACCAAGACCAAGCATTTGGAGGATGCTACAGTGTTAGGAGACAAAGGTAAAGTTAAGGAGGCTTAGGTGATCATGTGTGAGAAGAAAGAAGTTGTAGAGGTTGTGAAAGGAAACAAAGAGATAGGTGCTACAGTCAGTTCAAAGCTTGGAAATGATGGGACAACAGGTAAGAAGATAGCTTCAAGTTTATTGACAGTAAATTGGAATAAAAATGTCTTGATTGGTACAATAGTGTGCCCTTTGGTTGAGACAAAGACTAAAGAACAAGTGGTACCTGTTGGTATAGTGGGTACAGTAGGTTACAAGGACAATATGATGACAAAAAAAGTTGATCAAACAGTGACTCAGAAGACAGTCCTAAAAGGACAAGGTGGACAAGAGCTTAGTGGTAGGTGCAAGCATGAAGTTTCCACGAAGAAGAAGGCAAGAACTTATGGTAGGGGATGGTTTGAAGGCAAGAAAACATGAACATTGTCATGTTTTGGGCAGAGGACAATTAGGAGACCTCCTGCAGGTTTGATTACAAGTGCAAGTATGCAGTCACATGCAAACAAGTACAAGGAGGTAGAGTATGATCCAAGATTTCATTATCTGAACCAAGGAAGTAGATTTGCAAATTAGAGAACCTGTGGAGAGCAAGTTGAAGCAAGAATAATTCATAACTCATGTGACATGAGTTCTTTTCAGTAGGGCTGTATGGTGCAGGGCACCTAGGTTATTTTCAAGTCAAATTTTAAAATTTTGGTTGTTTGGTCTCATTAATGAGAGACTAAAGGGATTTTGGTTTTAAATTAATGTAATAAAGCCCACTAGGGGAATGAACATGTAGTGGTAGTTTAAGAAAAGACATTTTCCTTAGTAAGACTGCAGTTTTCCTAGAATGTAGGGACAATCTATTTAGGGACAGTCAACCTTTTATTAGTAAACAATCTGATTTTTGCCTTAATGATGGCCTTTCCACGATGGTGGAGTGATGTTGAACGTGGAATTCATTTTAAACCATTATCTTTTGCCTTATATACCTTGAGGCAGCAAGGAGGATGTAGCTTTTGAGGAGAAATAATAGTAATCTTATGAGTTTTATGCATTTTCTTTATATTCCTGTTGTTCCAACGTCCTTGTGCAAGCCGTACTATACTGTCAAGGGTAAAAATGACTGAAAATGTTTGAAGGATGGTACTAACTTTCATTTGAGTCATATTAGGTGGAATTTCATAGCTCTTTAAGCATTTTACAGTCTTTTTTCTGAATTTGGGTTTCATTCCCTAGTTTTAAGGGTTTGAGCAAAACGATGTGTTCCTACTCTATTCCTCCTATGTCATAGGCCAAGAATGGATGGATTGATGTTAGTTAGGTTGTATTTACATGTTGAATTTCATTGTAGGAGCAGGGGAGCAGATTTATGGGACTGTTGCAACTTTTGAAGTTCAAAACCTTCATGTATTGAGGCTTTTAGACTAGGTAGAAGAGTAGTTTTATGCATGGTTGACTCATGGTGGTTCAAGAACCCTGAAATCACCTTATTCAATCCATTTTTAGTCCATTTGATGCCTTGGAACAGGTTTTGGGGGTGTAGAGCAAGTTTTACATACTTTAGCTATGTGTAGGAGACCTAATTAGCCCTTGGGACAGCAGGAACAATCCATTTTTGACCCCTTTGTTCCAAATAACCCTAACTTGCATGTTTGGTATGTTGTGTAATTCCATAATGGGTATCTAAAAACCTAGTTTGTTCATGGGTTTGTTAGGTTTTATGAAAGTTATGCCAAAAATACTTCATTTGTTGTCCTAATTAGGCCTAGGAACAACAGGTACAGTCTATTTTTTAGACATCTGTTCCAAAAGAACCTATGCTGCATGTTTAGTGTGTTTTATACCTCCATAATGGGTATCTAAAAACCTATCTTGTTCATGGGTTTCCTAGGTAACTTTCAAGTTATGACTGAAAAACCTCAGAATGAGGGCTACAAGCAAGTCGACCTAGTTGTGAAGGGACAGTAGGAATAGCAAGTTACTAAGTTGTTTTGTGAGTTTGGTGAGTATCTTATGCATAGCAAGTCACTTTAGTGTGGGCCAAGGTGGTTGGGAGGTTTGGTGGGTAGCTTATGCATTCAAACCATGAAATGGTATTTTTCCCTAGTCTTGAAGCAATGCATTATAAGAGAACAGTCAATACAATATGTGATCAGTCAAGTGGTAAATGAAACCTTGCTTTTGTGTGCTGCCCTACCTCTGCATCAAAAAGAGAGGCAGAAGCCGTGAAACACAGATTGGACTGATATTGTCTTACTTCAAGGCAAATTGTCAACTAGAGGAAATAAGAGATTTTCTATTTCAATATGGATCTAAGGAAGCAGAAAGAGACAGTAGCCACACTAGGATTCAATATTAGCTAACTCCCAAGCATATATATTGGCATTCCTTTATTCATAGTCCAAGGGGTAATTCTTCACTATGGGAACCTCTACTTTCAAGTTGCAATAATTAAATGTCATCTTGGAAAAGGAAAATGGCTATCCTCATCGAGCAAAATTCTAATGTTGAAAGCAATCGTATTTATGATTCCTATATACATTGTGCCATGTCTGAAAATGCCAAACAAAATAAGTGAGGCTATTAATCAAAATATATAGAATTTCTCCTGGAAGGGTTCCTCGGAGGATAAGAAATTCCTATTGATTGCATGAGACACAATGTAGTCCAAAAAATGCTAGGGGAGTTGGTCTAAGAAGGTGGCCAATCCTCATCACAACATTAGGGGCCAAACTTGTTCGGGGTATCTACTTCAAACCATATCTCACATGGGCTATAATATTACAACATTGGATTTGGAAGACCCAAACATAATTTTAACCATTACAAATCCACCTAGAGGGTCAACTATTTGGAACTTTCTATTGTCGAGTAAAAATTTGATTATAAAACACATCACGTGGGAAGTTAACGATGGAAAAAGGACCTTGCTCTAGGAGGACTCATGGAATGGGTATCTGGCCCTCAAGGAGTTACCCAATATAGAGAATGCAAGAGGAACCTTGGAATGCATTTGGGGATGATATGTGAGAGATTACATGACTATGATCAAGAAGGATGGCAGAAGGGAATGGTAATGGAAAAAGTTAAGGGGATTGAACATTCCAACAAAATAGTGGGACTATATTAAGAAGGATCTTGAGGGTAGAAATGTTTTCATCACTAATGGAGAGGATTGCATTAAATGGCATGTGTTACGTCGTAAAATGTGTACACTAGCATTTTACGCCTAGTTTAGCACCTGGGTGGACCTAAAATGTTTACACTTGTTAATCAGGACCTATTTTAACACCTTTTTGAACATTAAACGATTAATTCTCTATCTTGATAATAAAACCTGACAAAATAACAATGAGACTGACGTAAGAACACCTAAAGGGACTTGTGGTAGGATTTTTGGGGCTAAAGGACAAGGGCGCCCTAGCACCTTGGTCCCTCATTTAGCCCTGACCTAAATTGATGGAATGTCAGCTTAAGACATCTTAAGTGGTTCCTCATGTCGAACCCATTTGGTTTTATTTGTCATTGGTGAGTGGGAATACATATAAAAGCAAGTTAGTTTATTCATTTAAACATCTCTAAGTTCTTTAAGCAATATAGGCACTCTTGCACTCTCTCTTCTTCTCTCTCATGCTCCCTATTCTTCTCTAAAGCTCTCTATGGTGGATTGTTGTTGCGACACTAACTTATTGCAGGTCTTGTGAAGATCTTTCTACTTCTTTGGGCTACACCAACTTCTTGAGTCAAGTTGTGATGCCACATCAAGTATGCTAGGGTTTCCATGCTCATGGTGACTTCTTTCCTTCATGCCTTGTTCTAGCATTCCATTCTACTTCAGATTTGCCTCTGCCCTCCTAGGACACACACTCTTTATCTCTCATCATTACTATTATGGACATGGAAACACCATTCATGGAGCTTGACTTGGGCAAGCTCCTAAATAACACCCAACCATTTTCCTTCTTATGTGTGTATAGGTAACATCCAGAGGAATTTGTAGAAAATAAGTTACAGGAAGCAGGAACATAGAAGGGCGAAGACACAAGAGATTTCACATTCTGCCAAACCCTAATATGGGTCTAGGGCACCCAAGAACCCCAGTCCTTTGGGGCCTCAAATCAAGATCCAGGTTCATCTCTGCCTTCTTATCCTTGCTGTGGTGTTAGATTTCTGATAGTCTGTTATGCTCTGAACTTGCTTAACTAGGGTTTCTACTTTGCCCTAGCTTGATTGGTTAGATTTGGTTGATTCTCCTCTATACAACAAAGGGACAATACCCTATAGTTTGTCTCTCCTTCTTAGGTAGAATCCAATCTCGTCTTGTGTTCTAATGTTGGATAGAAGAGAGTTTGACCTAGTTTGATCTATTGGGCTAGTCTCTCTTTTCTATCTTTAACATTTTGGTGAACCCATCGTTTATTGCACTTTGACATCCTTCTTGCTTCAGATATGAGCTATTTTCTACCCTAGATCTGATTAGGTTACATTCATTCATCATTTTACATAGTTATATAGCTTAATTTTGCATTATTTCATTGTTAGGATTTGAAAAAACCTTACATTTTTAGAAAATCTAGCTAATCTTCAACCTAGGGTTTGTAGATTAGTGTGTTGTTTCATATCTTGTTGCATTGTTGGGTTGATTAAATGTATTTAATTTGATGTACCTTATCATCCTTGTTGTTTTATAACATTCTTGCATCCTTGCATTTGAAATTTGGAAAACAAACATTTCATTTTAGATCTTGAAAAATGCATATTCATCACATATTTTAAGGTTAGATCATCATAGTATGAATTAAATTTTTGATTTTTGCATCAGATCTTATTGATATTATAATAGTTAATCATTTCATGATGTTGCATCTTACATTTAAAACTCTTATTTGCTAGGGTTATATCAAAAAAGTTGCAATTTTTGGAAAACCTAGTCAAATTCAAAACCTAGGGTTTGTAATTAAGATCTTGTTTCAGATTTTGCTGCTATCATTTACATTTCAAATATGATCTTGCATTTATGTAGCATGGAATAAATGTCATTTGTTTTTAAAAAGAATTCTTGCATCAAAAAATTGTGATTTAGGGGGTAAGTATTCAAAATCTAGGGTTTTGATAGTAAACCCTAGCTAGTCTTGCATTTAGTGCACCTTCATCAAAGCAAAATTCTCTAAACCTTTGTTGCATTCAAGTGGATAAGTTATTTAGGCACTTATTTTTCACATAATATACATCCTACATTTACAAGACTTAGTTGTGGTTACCAAGAATATCACATTTTTGGAAGACCCCGCTTCTCTTGCGATTGCAGGTCTTTGACTGCAATCTTATTTCATATTGATGGCACTTCATTAATGAATATATCTAATTGTACATTTCTTCTCCATATCATATTTTCATATAGTAGACAAGGCATGTCATTATGTCCTCTTCTTGTTGTTCCTCTTTGGAATCTTTGCACGCATATATCATAGATTTTGAAAATTCTCTAAATTCATTAATATGCATCCTTATATTTTAGATAATATATCATCCATGTATGGTATTGATGTGACTATACGTTCTATATATGACATCCTTTGTTATACATCTTATTTTGCTAGCTTTATGACTCTCATGAGTGCATGTCCTTCGATATTACAAGATCTTACTAAAATCATCTCCATGAATTGTCATGAGAACGATAATGATGATAGATCTTCTTCTACTACAACTCATGATAATACCATTGACAAAATCTCTAAGTCATATGATGGTGACTTATCTTTTCTAACTTCACCCTATGCTTTGGATCCATCTCCCAAAAATGAAGATATTTTGGCACAAGAGGATGAGATCATTAACACATTCCTTACATTACTTTACCTTCTCTTCATTTTAATCTCTCTTCTATAGATGTGACATTAGATAATATTGAGCATACTACTTCTATTTCTACCATAGTACATGAGGTTTCTATGGCTCATCCTATGGATCTTATGCCTTTGGTTGAATGTTCAAGTACCATGGATATCACTAAGGATGTGAAGACCCTTGAACTTCCTCCTTTGATTGAATGCTCAAGTACCAAGTGGATATCACTAAGGATGCAAAGACCCTTGATATTTATCCTTTGGTTGCATGTTCAAACCCCTTGTACATCACTAAGGATACCATCATCAACAATTTTCTTATCAACACTTTACCCTCCCTTCAATCCAATGCTCTCCCTTCAAAAGATGAAGCATTAGTGGATGTAGAGTGGTCTCTCACATTAAATCCCTCGGGGATGGATGTTGAGCTTACTCAAAAGGAAAACAATGTAAATTCAATCATTGTTAATAGACTTATTCCGCCCACTAAAGGGATATTGAATAAGTGCAATTCACCTCTTTTCTCTAAACTGGTGATTATGGTTCAAGGTGATCCAACACCACCTTGACCCCTAGGTTACATTCTCAATTATGCAAAACAAATTACTTAAAGAAATTAAGGTGTTCAAAATCTGTCATAGCATCATACAATCGCTCACACATACAACACCCGCAATAACAAGAAAAGTAAGCAAGCATCGTGTGTGCCCACTTCTCTTCCACCTTCTCAACCTATTCTTCCTCAAGCACCTCGTCTTCCTCCGCATATTGGTAAAGAATACGATCTTGTCAAGAAGCTCCATGCTACTCTGACTAAGATCTCTCTATGGGATTTAATAGGAACATCACCTACATACCACAGAATGCTCCATGAGGGTCTACAAAAGGTAGTTGTTCCACCTTATGTTAGATTGAATGATGTAGCATCTATGTTTAGTCGTATGCATGCAACAACATCAGATATTTCATTTCAACAACATGAATTACCTCCCATAGAAGTTCAAAACCAATATGAGCCTCTTATGATATATGTCATTATTAATAAAATAAGAGTTAGATGTACCTTGATTGATGGTGGATCAAGTCTTAATGTCTATGGTATAGACTTGTTACATAAAATCAATGTTGATACCTCTCTCATTAAACTAGATAAACTCAACATTCATGGATTTGATAATGTCAGTAAGCAATCACTAGGACAATCACCTTAGATATTAAGGTTGGACCTGTGGCATTGCTTACCCTTATCTATGTCATGCCTAATTCTCTTTCATACAATCTTCCTCTTGGTAGACTGTTGATTCATGCCATGGAGGTAGTCCCATCTACCCTTCATTGCTCAATACAATTCATTTAAAAAAAAAAATTATACAATTAAATTTGATTTGACTCAAGAAAATTGCCTACAAATGGAAGCAAGACATCAAACTCCCTTAAGTAGTTTGATCCCTTCTTTAACACTATCCTTCGCTGTTAACAACAGTGTTGGTAAGAATAGTGTTGGTCCTTCAAATGCATTTTTTAGTGATGATTAGGGTTCGTTAGATTTTACACCCTCCTTTGTGGGTGAATATAAAGTCTCACCCTCACACCCAAAAACCTTGAAGGTAAATAAAATTTTAGCAACACAATCTCATACTCCTAACAAACTTAAACTCAAAAGTAATAACGATGGAACTTTTCATATTGATGAAGATCTACCTTCTCCTATAGAAATGGTGGTAATTTGCAATAAAGAATCATCTCAATCTAATGAATCATCTTTTTCTAATGCATGTCTTGGTAATGGTGAGGTCTCTTTATATTTCAACCCCCATGGGCTTGTTGAAACAAAGATGGACCCTCCTCACCATGATAAAAGGAATAATCCTTCTCCATCTTCTTCAACACATGATGACAGTTCTCACTTTATCAAACATAGTCATATGACCTCTCCTATTCCTTCAGACTTGGAGATGCATTATGGGCAGATTCAAAATTATTTCTAAACTTGGATACAATGGAAATGGGTTAGGATGTAAAGAACAAGGAATTAAGGAACTTGTGGAACCAACACCGTAATTGTCTAAAGTAGGTTTAGCTTTCCGCCCTTCTCCTACGTTCTCTCCACCATGTTCACAACAAAAAGGGTTGCTTCCTACTCCACTTATATCTTCTCTCCTATCTCAACAAGAGTGTATTTTGTTGAGTCTACTCAAAGACTGCTTAATCACTCTTCCTACTCCAAAAAACAAAAAGATTCAACACATTTCAATACCTCATTATTGTGCATATCATCGAGAACTCAGCCATTCCACTAAGGAATGCCAAGTCTTGGGTGACAAAATTCAACAACTTCGAACAAGGTATGGCTCTAGCACCCTTCACCATGCTTAATGTAGTCCCTAGAGTAGCTTGTTCTTTGTACAAATTATAATAAGCAAGTTGGGGGAGGATGATTTGTTATAGGCCAACTCACAAGTGTGGTCCCTCCCTCTCATTTATGTTATGCTTGTAGGTATTGTTATCCCTATATTGTGATGTTTTGTTGATGGTTAGTTCTCCCTTGGTACCTTTGTTAGCACAAAGGTACAAGGAGGAAGAACACATTGTGCCATTCCTATGTGTATCTTCATTCTTCTATACGTCGTGATGTGCAATTTCATTATTTTTCTTGGATGATTTAGCATCATTTCATGTTGACTCAATTTATGTGTACTCTACTTTCATGTGGTCTTTTCTTCATCATCTTCAT
Source organism: Cunninghamia lanceolata (assembly GCA_027924645.1). Lineage (NCBI taxonomy): Eukaryota > Viridiplantae > Streptophyta > Pinopsida > Cupressales > Cupressaceae > Cunninghamia > Cunninghamia lanceolata. The sequence continues at coordinate 23,081,596 of BSBN01000025.1, forward strand.
AAGTTATGATGTTTTATGTATGTGGAACCTTGTTGCAATGCTCAACGTCATACCATGACTACACAAGCCATTGTGTATCATGCCTGTAAGCATTGCCTGGGTTTGCTCATCCTGGGGGCAACTCCTTGTCGCGATGTAGCTTTTAAAAACACATAATTTGGGCATGTGCTTTTAGAAATCTCTCGTGCCTATTCTATAGTTCTTCCTCACTCTACCTTAAAGGCAATCGATCTCTAATGGAGTTAGCAATCTCTTTAAGGTGCGATATATATCATTCTATGAGCCTTACTCTCATCTTTCTATCAAAACACTTGTTGATTATCTTTGTTACTCCACTCTCTTGGAAAGGATTATGGCGAGCTTGCAAACAAGATCTTGTTCTCCTAAGTTGAACCTCCTTGCATGTTTGGGAGAAGGGTTGCGCCACCAACTAGAGTTTGGTAGTAAGGTCGCTTCACCTTCTTATTCTGCAAGGCTTCATGTAATTCCTCTTATGGGAGGTAGTTTATGTATTCCCTTGAGTGGAAACACTTCTCTTTAGATAGATTATGTGTATGACATGTTTGTATCCTCTTGTGCTTCTAATTTATAACTAACCCCTTAGCATTCTTCTTATTGCATCTTGGGGAATGATGCATGGTGATTGAGATAACATTTAGATTGATGTCTCCTTTGTCATGCTGACTCAAGGTCTTCCGTTATGTGCTTTTTGTGATTGATATATGATGCGTGTATTCTCCTCATATATTCTTATTCTCTATATGTTCTTCACACCTCGCACATGCCTCTCATGTGCTTTCTCTATGAATTCTTTATGTATTCTCCTTGCGTGTTTTGTGTGTATTCCATGTGTGTTTCATGTGTATTCTATGTGTATTTATGCCTTATGTGTATGCTTCGTGTCAAGCGTGTATACTTTGTGTATTGCATGTATGCATTATGATTTCTCAAATGTATGCCTTGTGTATGTCTTGTCTTATCTCATGTTTTCCAAGTGCTTCATATATGAGTGAATTATGTCATGTGTCTTATGTGTATGCCAATCATCATAGACTCCTAGAATCCTAAACTCGGGGCCTTGATCACCCCTCAAATTTGGTGACATTCTACGGTTTCTACATTTGTTGTGATTGTAATTTGTCTTCTCCATCCTTTAGTCTGAGTTCAAACGTAAGTTCGTACCCACACTAAAGTGGGGGCTAAATGTTACGTCGTAAAATGTGTACACTAGCATTTTACACCTAGTTTAGCATCTGGATGGACCTAAAATGTTTACACTTGTTAATCAGGACCTATTTTAACACCGTTTTAAACATTAAACGATTAATTCTTGATCCCAATGGTAAAACCTGATAAAATAACAATGAGACCGACCTAAGAACACCTAAAGGGACTTATGCCAAGATTTTTGGGGCTAAAGGACAAGGGCGCCCTAGTCCCTCATTTAGCCCTGACCTAAATTGATGGAATGTCAGCTTAAGACATCTTAAGTGGTTCCTCATGTTAGACCCATTTGGTTTTATTCGTCGTTGGTGAGCAGGAATGCATATAAAAGCAAGTTAGTTTATTCATTTGAACATCTCTAAGTTCTCTAAGCAATCTAGACACTCTTGTACTCTCTCTTCTTCTCTCTCATGCTCTCTATTATTCTCTAAAACTCTCTATGGTGGATTATTGTTGCGACACTAACTTATTGCAAGTCTTATGAAAATCTTTCTACTTCTTTGGGCTACACCAACTTCTTGAGTCAAGTTGTGATGCTGCATCAAACATGCTAGGGTTTCCATGCTCATGGCAACTTCTTTCCTTCATACTTTGTTCTAGAATTCCATTCTACTTTAGATTTGCCTCTGCCCTCCCAGGGTACACACTCTTTATCTCTCATCATTGCTATTGTAGAGGTGGAAACACCATTCACAGAGCTTGACTTAGGCAAGCTCCTAAATAGCACCCAACCATTTTCCTTTTTGTGTGTGTACAAGTAGCATCCGGAGGAATTTGTAGAAAATAAGTTACATGAAGCAAGAACACAGAAGGGCGAAGACAAGGGAGATTTGACATTATGTCAAACTCTAATCTAGGTCTAGGGTGCCCAATTGCCCTGGTCCTTTGGGGCCTAAAGTCAAGATCCAGGTTCATCTCTACCTTCTTATCCTCGTTGTGGTGTTAGATTTTTGATATCTATTTTCAATAGTCTATTATGCTATGATCTTGATTAACTAGGGTTTCTACTTTTCCCTAGCTTCACTGGTAGGATTTGGTTGATTCTCCTCTATACAACAACGGGACAAATCCTCTATAGTTTGGCTCTCTTCCTTGGGTAGAAGACAAGCTTGGCTTGTGTTCTAATGTTGAATGGAATAGGGTTTGACCTAGTTTGATCTATTGGGCTAGTCTCTCTTTTCTATCTAACAGTGTTGAGCCAAGACAGACAACTATAATGTGAAAATAGGATACACACTAGAAGAAGCTACAATGAAAAAGGAGGATTGACCAACTCATTTATGCTAGCATAAGAATTGTTTGCCTAAATCTAGGGCAACTTTACATAAAAGAATCCTTATTGTGGAAAGACTTCGAAAACTAGGTTTCAAAAGGCCATCAAGATGTGTAATGTGCAAACAAGAAGAGAAATCAATGGATCACCTGTTGTTGAAATGCAAATTTGTTGAATCATGTTGGTAGTTGGTACAAAAGAAGCTAAGTTGGGCTAGCCCATTACCACAAAAAATCCTATCCATGTTTGTTGCTTGGTTGGTGCTCTGCAAGAAAGCTATTTTTACCAGCATATGGACTATTTACCCCTCAATGGTCATTTAAGAGCTCTGGAAAGAAAGGAATAGAAGAATTTTTCAAGATAAAGAAATGTTAATTAGTTGTTTTCTCACAAAGTTAAAAAATACAATCAAGGAAACAATAAATAATGCAACCAAAAATTAGAATTTAAAAAATGACTCTTTCACATTGAATGGGACAATGAAATCTTTAAAAATTTGGAAGGCTTATCAGTTCCTCCCTTAATGGGGTGGTGTTGATGATGATTGTTAGTCATAACAACATGCATAAAAATTCGCACAACAAACCTTTATTATCTTGTAAAGTACAATCAGGTTAGGATAAGTTGATGACTCCAAGTCTCCATTGATCAGGTCATGATCATCTGACGTTACTCAGAGGTTGATGTGACATGTTGTTTTCCATTTCAAGGGGTCTTACATTTGTCTAGATGATCAGTATTGTATTGTTTCCTGTAAATTTACTCGACAGAGAGGTTATTTCCACTCTATTTCCAAAGATAGCTGATATATTTGCAAGTTTGATCAATTCTTCTAATCATTGATCATCATGAACTTGTTCTTTCTTCTACACTATATATTTATTCAAATGATGTGTCTATAAGTGGATATTTGCATGTATTCCATGGATATTTGTATCAATTTGCATGATATTTGTCAATTTGACATGCTTTTACTCTGAATATGCTCTATATTTTCAATTAGCTACGGGATATCACCATATTTTATGTTATTTGCTCTTAATTTTTTGTTATTCCCAATTGTGGAGATGATCTGTTATGAAATTCAAAGAAATTTAAAAGAATACTTCTACTTTAGTGAATCTTTAGTCATCGAATCACATACATACAAGATACATTCATGAAGAGAAGGAATCAAACCATAGGTCACTAGGATGTTCCACAGCTAGATATGGTTGATGCTAACTTCAAAGGGATTAGGGATGAAAACAACACATGCAGATTGAAAAGCACTCCAAGGGATGCAGCTGATCAGTGCATGTATCCAGATTTCAAACACAGATTACTCAAGATTTATGATGATTTGTAATCAAATATGCTTCTCTTTCATTCAGTATGCATAACATGTACATTTACAACAACTTTGAAATGAGTCCTGAAATTTCAGCAATAAAATTTCAATTAAGTTTCAAATGTTCAAAATATTGCACCCCTGCACCTTTTATAGAATAAGGTGAGGAGGCAGTTACAATTGACCAATGGTCAAGATTTGTCATTTAAGATCATCAGTTGATAATTACCCTTTGACTCAGTCAACTCTTCTTCTTGGCACAAGTTGCCAGCTGGCAACCATCTGGATGACTCATTATTGATGAGTACCTTATGCATATGTCTTCTTGGTGATGCATCTACATTCATTCTTCAGGTTCCTCTTCATTTTCTTCTTCTTCATCATTGTCATCATCTTCATTACTTTCTGCATCACTATCACCTTGACATACATCCTCCTGTATGTGGACCTTCATCGCTGTCCTGATGTGCTCATATGCCTGTACTATCTTATCCACCTCTCCCCCATCTTGAATTTTGGCTTTTATGATGGCATGTTTACGAGAATGAAATTTAGCCTTAAGCGCTTCCAGCTTACCTTTTCTATTGTTCAAAGTCTCATTATAAGTTTCTACTTTGACCTTTATCCTCATGATTTTATCCATCACCTCCTCTGTCAGGTTGGTGAGGGGGTCATCTACTACGGACTTGAAATTATCATGCAGAGCTTTGATAGCAAAGTCTGCATCTTGATTTTCTATCTTTCCTTCTATTTTACCTTCTAGGGCTTCAAGGATCTCTGCTTCATAAGCCATCATGTTGTGCAGCTTTATACTTATATCCCTGAGCTTGCCACTGCATTTATTCAAGATATCACATTCAAACCTGATATCTTTGTACCATATGTCTATTAGCAGGGCAGTGTTATTATTCAACACATGATTATTTATCAATACTTGTGGATCTATTCTTTTCATTTCACTTAAAGCAATTAGGTCCTTTTCCAATTGGAATGACTGTTTCCCTGTTTCATTTTGCATTTTATCTACCTTTGTTTTTAAACTGCTTAAAGAATTCCACCTCTGTAAGGAGGTTCTCAAAACATCATCAGCTCTAGTGAGGGTTGACAACATCCATTTCTCCATGATCATGGCCTAATGTTTCATGAGGTCCAACTTAGTTGCCTCCTCCTGGGATATGAAAGTCAATGGGACTGCCGGATCAACTGGTGTATTATCAGGGTTAATTAACCCTTTTATGTAAGAATGCAGCTGAGAAATGTGCTCCTTATGCCTTTTATTTTTCTCTTTCTCCTTCTTTACCCTTTGGGTCAAAGAATCAATAATGTCCTTCCCTTCCTGACTTTCCTGGTCCTCATTAGCAAAACCCAAACCAACAGTTGTGATTTGGAATTCCTCTAGGGTGATCTTGCCTTTCTCTTTCTCAACCGTGGGAAATGCTACCTGTGCAGTCCTTCTGCCTGTAGCAGGATCTCTCTTTATGGCCGATGTCAATATGGCCTTCCTCTTTGGCTTCATCATTGTTTCTGCAAATAAGGTGGAAACATCAAATTCTTGAATTTCATATCCCTGTTCCATGCCTATTTCTCTCTCTAGCCATTGAGGAACATCATCTCCAGATCCTTGATGTTCTTTGTCAACATCATGTCTGCCCTATTCTCTAGTATCTGCTTCTATTCTAGGTGGATAAGGCACTTTCTTAATTTCTTCCTCATATAGTTCCTCATGAGGGGGATCTTGTTGCATTTCTTCTTGCTGAGGGGCTTCCTTCTGCAAAGGAGGATCCTGTAGAATGTCCACATGATGATCCTGTGCCTGGTCTTGTACTCCCTCCTTTTGACTTTCATCTTCTTTATTGCTTTCCTCATCCTGAGGTATATTGAAATCCGTGGATGTCTGTGTGTGTTGGCCTTGTGCATCACCCTAATCTTGGGTCACTTGTTGTTCTGCACCTGATGCACCGACATCCTGTGGCTTGGCCTCCTCATGACCTGATTTATCTTTAGCTCCTAAGGCATCTCCTGGATCTCCTTGAGTCTAGGCAGCAGCAGCACCTGATATATCTTTATCACCTTTGCTCTTTTGTTGAACCTCTATTACTCTTGGCTCTGTGGGTATCTTATGCTATTGTTGACCCATATCAGGAGCATTGCTTTCTTTTTCTACCTGCCTGACCACTTCAATATTTTATGTCTCATTAGGTGCACCTGCTTTATCTTTAGGGCTTACATCACCCCTATATGTTAAATCTATAACTGTAGGGCCAGTCACCTGATCAACCAACTTATCAAGCCCTATCCGTTGGGCTGCCCTCTCTGGGCTACTTTCTTTTACTTCTTCCTCTATTTATTTTATTTCTTCCAACACCGCCATTTGTGCTAATGGGGTCACATGAGGGGTCATGCGGGTGTTGGAAGCGAGAGTCTCCATTCTTTGAGAGGCTACACTCTACACTACCTCATTATCTGATAAGTCTACGGTGTCCTCCAAGGAGAAAGGACCACCCTGACTTGCTTTGAAAGCTTCTCTTGTTTGTTGTTCTGCCTTCTCAATTTTAAACTTTATTATGGTGGGAATCACCTTGCATGGATGTTCTTTGCTTCTTGGGTGGTGACGTTAGCGACATCACCCTCCTCTTCTTACTAACCATCATCAGGTCATCACCTGCAGGTTCCTTGTTTATCTGCTCTTCCTCAAACGGGAGGCCCTCTTCCACTTCATGTTGTGAGGCTTGGCCTTCCTCCTATACTTCTATAGTTTCAACAGCTAGCCTCAAAATCCTCTTAGTTTTTGGTTTGTCAGTCAGAGGTTGTGCAGATGATGCGGATGCTTGAGCTGATGTTGATGCACCTACAGCTGGTGTGATAATCCTTTCAATTATCACCCCCTTAGGTTCATCTTCACTTTTCTTACCTCTAGGGGGACCTTTCCTCTGTTTCTGTGTGGACAACCTCTCTCTATTGGATTTTCTCTTCTCACTGAGGAAGTCATCATATTCCTCATCCGGTATTTCCTACCTTTTCTTTTTGGCATCAACTGTAAGGGCCACACCCCTTTTCTTTGATATTTTTATTTCTTCATCCACCCAAGCTTGGGTTAACTGTATCACCCCACTTCTCAGCTGATCCAGGGATATATCCTCCTTCTGTGTAAGATCAGGGGTTGATATGGTGTCATTGTACACCTTCTCATCCTCATATTCATTGGACATAATCTTTCCATCATCCTTCCTTAGCTGTGCTGGCACTGGGATGCAGTCAAATGTCTTTATTTGGTTCAAGGTGAGCCTCTGGTACTTCCTTCTCCTCACCTTTGCTTCATCCTCACAGTCAGTCTAGAAATCTTCCAGATGCTTCTGATGTATAGGTTTTCCTGCTATTTTATGCATCCTGCCATAGGGGTCATAAGATCTGGCCAGGGGGAATGGCTGCAGATACATCAGTTTTAGTCCTCCCATGACATGTTTTATGCTCTCTGAGTCTGAGCACATATACCAGCCCATAGACACTGGAAATAACACCGGAGGTATCCTCTTTTGTTCCTTGTAAGCTCCAACTATGGTAGACACTTGTCTAAGAAACTCCATTAGGACAACCCCATCAGTAGGGTATCTTGGTAGCATAAGGGGGTGTCCTTCAAATCCTTCTATCATTATGCATGAAAAGGTGGCAAACTGGATAAACTAGGCCCCATGTCTATAAACATCTTCTTGAGCCTCCATGTTCAGCCTCTTGGTCCTATCCTCCTCCATGGTTCTGACCAGATGCATAGAGAATGCATCGTTTACCAATTTTTAATCTAGAAGGTAATTTTTTCTCTGTAGCTGAGGATAGTGATCCCATACGTGGGCATCATCTGCATCACCACCAGCTTTACCCACTGTACTCAATGCATCAAAGGTTCCTTTATAAGCACATGAGTACACCACATATGAGGTCATATGAAACATGCATGCCTGGCCTCCCAGGTTCCTCATCCCTTCATCTAGTGCATCACTGATGATCTTGGCACATAATGGCCTATTATCTGCATATAGGACCATCTAGATGATTCCAAACATCTAATTCTCAAAATTCCCAGCATGAGGTTTACTTGTCATCCTTCTCAGCAGGGCAATCATATATTGGTACTCATCATCAAAATCAAATTTGTATAAATGTATGGGCAATTTGGCTGATGCAGTGTAGGTGTTGCTCTTCGACCTCCATTGATACATCCTCTTCCTTGCATTCTTCTTATTATTGCTATACTATGTTTCCAACTTGCGTAGGTCCACACTGACCACCTTCTTTCCAACTGGCAGATTACAAGTAGATGTGATGCCCTTGATTGAAAAGTTAGCATATATCCTTCCATGCTTCTCCACCCGCCTAGTCTCAGGGTTATAATTCTTGGCACATTCCACTACTAGCTTTGGGGTATCCATGGCATATGGAAAGCCGACTGCATGCCACATTCCTGAAACATATAACCCATCCAGAAGAGGATTATCTTTATCATGATCTACTCTTGACGACCATGCCGCCAGGTCCGTATCCCCTTGGTGAGTGTCACCAATGACGCCATACTTAAACTGTACCCCCTCGGGCTGAAGAAACATAGGCTTGAGAAACTCTGAGTCAGACCTATTCCTTCTAAGATCCACCATGGATTCCTACAATAAACATGATTTGTCTTACCTTACAATGTCCACATGCATTCATACAACATTATGTACTTTTATATAATGTCATGCATACTCTATCTATTATTCTTTACTTCATCATGATATGCATATTTACAGAGTCAAACCACAAGAAAGCATAAACTCTACCTAAACATGCAACAAACGACAACAGGAGGGTTTTTAGTTACTTACCTGACAGTGCTTTCCTCCTGGGTTAGACGACTGATTACGAAAAAGGGCTACAAATGCTGAAGATCACCCGTTCCGTTACGTTGAGGGATCTAATCCGTTAACATGTAGCTATATGAGGGTTTGACTTCTCTGCTCTGTAATTTCTCATTTTTTTCAAGGTAAATGAAAATTACCTTTAAACGCATCCGTAGAACAAATTAGGGTAAAACTGTGTTGGGATGGTTAAATATGTTGATCTTCTGCAGAGAATTCATGGATGATGCCAAGTGTTTGATTTGTATTCATAATCGGCGGGAATCTATCTATCGCATTTAAGTGTATTTAATGTCAGGAAATAGGGGGTGATCTTCGAAAGATCAGGTGATATTCAAAATGTGACACCCCTCTGGATAAAATGACCTCCCACCTTTGAGCGAAAAAACTAATGCAAAAGAATCAGGTGATGTGGTCAACGTTGACCACGTGTATATCGGGTCATGAAATTAAGATCAGGGGATGTTCAAAATATGACCCCGCAACTAAAATGACCCCCTTGGGAAAAGATCGGGGTGACGTCACCATGTCGATGACTTTGTTTATGTGTTTTAATGACGTCACCGTCATGTTAAGGAATATGGTGGGCATCAGGTATATACCTCCGCAAGGTAGAATGGAATGATGATGCCATCATTAGGGTGGCTTCCTTCATTCATTAGACTTGGATGACATCATCATCACATTGACATAGGGTGATATTTTGCGAAGAAGGTGATATTCGTAAGATGACGGATGTTAAAAATATGACCCCCCGCAAGATATATGAAGTCGTTTGACAAGTAGATATCGACCCTTATGTGAAGTTGACGTCCGTACTTCAGAGATCAAGTGATTATCAGGTGATAATATAATATCGAGGTGACCTTATATAATATGACTGATGTTTGAAATATGACCCCCCGCGATCTGGATATTAGGTTTGACTAAACTTTGACTCAACATAACTTTCTTCCCTTAGAGAATTTTGGGGTGATCCAAAAGGCAAACCTGCTTGGAATTTTATGCACTTTCCAACCATGAGGTTAATAATATGAAATACTGACTTTGGCAACTGACCTCATCATGGTGACAAATCCACCCTCTTGTAGGGTTACATGCATGACTGATTTTACCAGACTACCCAAAGCAGAAAACAATAAGCCAAAGCAGCAAGAAAAGTTGGGTCCCTGTTTTGTCGTGGCAAAATGGGACGTGTTTTGTAACCACACAACAACTTGCCACCAAAGAATATAACCAAATTCCAATGATTCAAGTGATGTGATCACATTCTAACATAGTATTTTAACTCTTTCTAAGTATAAGTATTATAATCTTTCTGAATGATAAGGTTTTCATCATGGCAACAATGCTAACAAAGGATGAGGTGTGTGCAAATGATTAATTATCCTCATCTTGAAAGTAAGTTGAAAACATGAGTAACTGACGTTAAGCTACATAGTTTGGGAGCATCCCTCATAGCCAACCTAGATAGAGCCTTGCTGCCAGCAGGTGTCCATAGCCTCGGTAAGGTTATCTATACAATCCCCCTAAGTAGAACCCCACTACTAGCAGGCGTCTATAGCCCCGGTAGAGTTACTTAGATGGCCTAATTTTATTCCTTTTGGATTTTCAATATTTATCTCTCTATTCATATGATGTCATCATTTAAGCTTAATGTACAAGGCATGGTCACTTGCTGATTTAGGTTGGAGATTACATTAGTAGCACTTAACACCTATACTTATGTGTTCCACAAACCCAAGGCTGTTAGGTGAGTCATTGTGGAAAATCACTTTAGTTAAGAAAAGACACCCCGATGAAAAAGATACCACAGACCTGATCACCAATACTTCTCAAAATGAGTCATAACCTATGTAGGAATTTGTTCTCATCACTTGAATCTTAACAATTTTGTTATGTTCTTAGGTGATGAGTTGCATCGTCTGGCCTAACCAAAACAAAACTCAACAAGCAAACAAACAAATAAAACAAAACTGTACAAACAACTATACAAATATACACACTATGATACACATGACTTACATGACACTGTTTCAGGCTTGAAAATAATGCTTGAGAAACTATCCATTAACTATTAATGGGACATCCTCACCGGTTAAAGTCTTAAGCCTGTAGGTGCTGTCTCCTAAGATTTCTGAAACTTGAAAGGGACCTATCCAAAGTTTATCAAATTTACCGTGATCTCCTTTCCTTTCATGTGCTTTGTCCCACACAAGGACAAAATTTGAAATTCTAAAAGCCTTAACTCTAGCTCTTTTGTCAAACCAATGCTTGACAACAGCATGATGTTTAGCAAATTGATCAATTGTTTTATTCCTTTTTTCTTCTAGGTGCATCAACTGAAGCAACCTAACTTCTTGTTTGTTATCTATGCCTAGATACTCTTGTGCAAACTGCAATGTGGGAATCTTTAGGTTAACAGGGAGGATGGGATCCACCCCATAAACTAGGTGAAAAGGAGAATTTCCTAATGCAGCCTTCATCCTAGTTCTATCTACCCACAATGCATACTTTAATAGGGTGTTCCACTCCCTTGGGTTCTTTTCTATTAATTTCTTTATGATGTTCAATAAATTCTTGTTTGTAGATTTTGGTAATCCATTCCCTTAAGGATAGTAATTTGAAGAAAACTTCAAGATAATTCCATGGTCAAAAGCCCAACTTGGTAACCTTATTGATGCAAAGGCAGATCCATTGTCACATACTAAAGTATAAGGAACTCCATACCTGGTTACTATGTTGCTTTCCAAGAACTTGATTACATCCTCAGCGTTACATGTCTTACTACTAACAGCTTTAGTCGACCTTGTACAATAATCAGTAATAGTCAACACATACCTTTGGCCTAAAGATGATGGAGGGTTGATGGGTCCTATGAAATCCATCCCCCATTGACCAAAGGGGCGCATCTCCATCACTAGATGCAAGGGCTGAGCAACATATCTTTCTCTATTTGCGGCAACCTGACACATATGACAACATTTGATGTGTTCATCAATATCTTTAAAAATAGCAGGCTAGTAATACCCTGCTCTAAGGATAACATGAGTGGTAGCTAAGTATGATCCATGTGCGGTTCCAAACTTATCATGTAATTTTGTTAACACTTTGTCTGCCTTTTGCCTCTCTAGGCATCTAAGGTATATTCCCTCATAGTTCTTCTTGAAAAGGATTCCTCCTTTTATCATGTATTTTTGTGATCTTATTTTTAAGGCTCTCCTCTGTGAAGCCTGTAATCTTGAAGGACATCTTCTAGTAATCAAGATATGCCTAATGTCTGAATACCATTCTCTATCTTCTTTTGCATTTATGACATATTGCTGGCTCATGATGTTAGGATCAATTTCAGATATCATCTGACTCAAGGCTTGTCCTCTCACTAATTTCATGGGTGTTATGTCCATATCATACTCTTGGAGGATAGTTATCCATTTGGCTCTCTTTTCACTTGGTTCACTTTGCATTAAAAGCATCTTTACTGCTACATCTGGTACTACAGCGATCACTTACTTCTCAAGATGTAATGTCTGAACTTCTTGACCGCTCAGACCAGAGTAAGTGCTTGTCTTTCAACATCCATGTATCTAAGTTCTGCATCCCTGAAAGGACAACTCATGAAGGCTATAGGCTTTTCTTCTTTAGCCTCATTTCTTTGTGTTAATATTGCTACAGACGTATGCTCTAAAGCAAATGAGTAAATGTAAAAATCTTTGGTATAATCTGGACTAATTAGAATAGGAGCATTAGATATGGCTTTCTTGATATCTTCAAAAGCTGCTTTAGCTTCAGGTGTCCACTCAATTTTGGCATCCTTCTTGAGCATGGCATTCAATGGTCTAACAATCTCTGCAAAACCAGTAATGAATTTTCTAACGAAATTAATCTTACCAAAATAAGATTTGAGCTCCTTCTTACTCCCCGGAAGTTGTATCTTCATGATTGATTCTACTCTCTCAGGGTCAATGATGATCCCATTCTCTGTTATCAGGTGACCTAATAACTTCCATGTGGTTACCCCAAATATGCATTTCTTAGGGTTTAGGGATATTCCATAATGTTCACATTTCTTTAATACCTTCCTGAGGTCTTCTACATGATTTCCTCTCTCTTTAGAGAAAACTATCAAGTCATCCATGTATATGACGATACATTTACCAATTAGTCCTCTTAAGGCTATATCCATTGCTTGCTGAAAAGTGGCTCCAACATTTATCAATCTGAAAGGCATGCGCTTGTAGGCAAATATTCCCCACTTAGTGGTGAATGCAGTCTTCAATCTATCTATCTTGTCTACCATCACTTGGTTACAACCTAAAAAACCATTCAAAAATGACATCATCTTTGCACCATTTACAATCTACAAGACCTCATCCAGATGATAATTATCCTTTTCAGAAGCTCTATTTAAATTTTTGAAGTCTACACACAACCTAATGTCACCATTCTTCTTCCTTACTAGGACCAAGTTAGCCACCCATGTGGAAAGTCTCACAAGAAATATGATCCTGGCATTAAGCAATTTCTTAACTTCTTCAAAAATGATGGGCTCCAACAAAGCATTAACAGGTCTCTGTTTCTGTCTAAAAGGCTTGACATCTGGCTTTAAAGGTATAGTATGAGTGATGATTGATGTATCATAAGTTTTCAACTCATCATATGTCCAGGCAATAACATGAATGTAATATTTAAGTGCTTGGGTTATTCCTTCCACTTCTTCTTCTGTACACACTTTTCCAATCAAGACATTCCTTTTTTCTTCATCATGTCCTATGTTGACTTGTGAATACTCTCCTCCATCTGCTTTAGGGAAATCTTTTTGTTTTAGCATGTTGTCTAAATCAAATGCTCTTTCCAACTCTATCATTCCTTTAGGAATCTTGTTACTGGGCAACCCTATGATATCTTCTTCTTCCCAGATATGATCTTCCACATTTCTTTCCTCTATGATCTATGCATCAAAGACATCTCTATTCGATATGAAGTCTAAAATGTGATGGTCATCATCAAACACTTAAAGGTTAACTACATTATCTGGTACAGAGGGTACTGATACTAATTCAACTAAAAATCTCTTCAAACCAGATATGGACAATGGTTCTAATGTACTTGCGGCTTGGGCCAAGGCATCTGCCCTATGATTTTGTTCTCTAGGCACATGGGTGATGTTGAATGCATCAAAATCTTCTATCAAATCCCATACCCTATGTCTGTAATTAGACAACTTGTAATTACACGAATATATACCTCTTACTTGTCTTACTACCAATTTTGAGTCTCCATAGACATGCATAATCTTTACTTTCTTTTTGAGTGCAAACAATATCCCATGAATCAAGGCTTCATACTCTGTCACATTATTTGTGAATTGGAATTATAATCTATATGCTACTAAGTAGGATTTACTAGTTGGATCAATAAGATCTATTCCTACTCCAGCTCCTTATTTTGATTTACATCCATCAAACCTGAGGATCCATGGCTTATCTTTAGTTAAAGGCTTGTCTGGGCCTTCTCTTTTCTTTTTAGCTCTAGCAGCTGCACCATTTGATATCCATTTCAATTTTGGTGTTTCAATTTTCTCAAACTTTAACTTATCTAGATGATGTGAAGCTGATATTCCTTCTTCTTCTTTACCATCCAAAGGAGGATCCTTTGAACAAGGCAACATATGCTTCCTTAGAATATGCAAACATAATGAACAAGTAGTTTCTGAATGTGGTGCTTCATGTAACCTGCACCATCCCTCAATTAAGGCATCCTGTGGGGATCTTTGCTGCTGTATCATCTTTTGAATCTGTTTTGATAAGAATTCCTCAAACTTGGACAAATTACTGTCTCTATCTTCATCAGATATTTCATAATCTAACTCAACCAAGCAATCAGTTCTTGGGGTGATTTTCTTGTTGCTCTTAGAATTACCCTCGCTACATACTAATATCTCTTCTATTATCTAGATAGGACTTTCATCATGATATGTGCTTTCCTCTGTTCCTGCAGATGACAAACAAAAATTAGTATCACTATCACTTTCTGTGGAACTTACCCCAAATGATGATGATGATGCCTCACTGCATGCTTGTTCCAGTTCCATCATGTCTAAGCAAGCATCACAGGTCTTTTCAGAATGTGCCTCATCATGTAACCTGCACCATCCTTCAATTAGAACATCATGAATAGGCACTTTTAACAATTGGCAACGTTGCACTTCTTTGGACAAGTGCATCTCAAAATTCTTGAAGTGATCTACTTCTATCTCATTTTCAGAGCTACAATCAAACTCTACAATTATCCTATCATCCTAAAGATTATCATCATGAACATGAACATCATACATGAGGATCTCCTCTATCTTGACGGTTTGGGGTCTGATGGAATAAACTCCGGGTTCAACATCTACATACATGATCTCATTGGTTTTATTATATTCAGTGATCATATGTTTCATGCGAGGTTCAACATCTATTCTTATTTGGTTAGGTATTCCTTTCCAAGGCAACCACATGTGACTAAAATCAGTGGACATGTATCCATTGAGTGTTTTTGACCAATCTCTGCTGAGCAGCATCCCATAGGTATCAGGTATATCTACTACCTGAATATCGATGTAGTATTGGATTCTTGTATCTGATGCCAACTGCATATGAATGTGAGTTAGTTCTCCTACTACACTCACCTTTGTTTTATCTAATTGTTTTACTTTCTTCAGTGACTTAGCAGGATGCAACCCTAAGGCATTGCATATGGACAGGGGCATTACATTGGTAGATGCTCCTGAATCTACTAAGCAATTATGCAAATTCTTACTAAACATCCTTATGGTAAGGAGAAAAGAAGGTGACTTAGTTTTATCTCTGTAAAGAGTCATGTGTGAAGTCTCTGCAGCTTGAACAGTGGTTGGAGCTTCGTGTTTAACATTAACATCCCTAATGGCATGATATTTATTCCCCATCTGACTTGAGGTATGATTATCCTCTTTTGGAGCAGGATCATCTAAGGATTTCATGAAGGCTTTTTTGATAGCTGGTGTTTTGAGTAGTTCTGACAATGACAGACTGATCTTGATCTTCTTCATTTCATATGCTAAATATGTGACCAATTATCAGACTCAGGGGGTAGATTACCAGCTTTTGGTACTGTATTTTGTGGTGCTAAGTACTGAGCATTAACTTTAGGAAATCTAGGGTTATTGCTTGCCTTTGGATCAGGAGTGTTGAAATTATCTGGAGGCAAGGATGTGGTCAAAGGACCAGCAGGTCGGTTGGAGTTATTCCTTAGGTTGTAATTATGTCTACCTTGATACTGTTGTTGATAAGCATGTACCTCTTCATGTTCAACTGATGGCTCATTTTCATCTTCAAATGGAAAAACATAATTGGTTTCAAAAGCCATGGCTGACTCTTCACATGCTAAGGTGTAATTCTCATGAGGTGACATTGCTTGCTGATGAGGATGATTGATGAAACTTTCTAGTACTATAGTAGAATCATATCCACAGGGGACAATTTCATTTCCTTCCACAAGGTGGATTACTTGCAGTGTTAGATACTTCAGTTTGGAATATACTGGCAGCAATCCTAAACTGAGGACAATCCAGCTCTGCATGAGCATTGGTATTATGTATCCTACACTAGTTTGTAAGAGTTGCCTCTGCCAGGTTCACTCTAGTGGTCTGCTTAGGTTCACTAGGAGGCTGATTATCTAGGGGTGATGGCAAAGAACCATTGTTTGGCCTAGTGTTCCACACTCTAGGCTGTGTAGGGGGATTATTGTTATCATTGTTGTTATTGTAATTGTTATTGTATCCCCTATCAGGATAATTAGGTCTATCATTGGCATATCCTCTATTCTGACTTGGTTGAGAAATTTTGACTCCTCAAATGAGCGATCTCAGTGGTGAGTTTCCTCAACTGTGCTGATATCTCTTTAATTGCTTCCTTTTCTTCTTGAACTTTGGCTACTACATTCTCTATTTGAGGTTGGAAGAAGGAAGATCCATTGTTATTGTTATTAGACTGTTCCACAACCAGAGGTACCTGTGTATGTCCTGGATGTTGTAACATTTGACCATTTCCATTCAGAGGTGGCATGATACTGAGTGGAGGTATCTGTAAAGGGCTTGGCATTACAGCTGGAGGTATCATGACTCCATTAGTCTGTTGTTGAGTAAGATATGTAGGATAAGCAGAGAGTGTAGGAAATGCAATATTAGGTGTTGGAGCAGGAATCAATTGCTGATTGACTTTGACAGCTTCTTCAAAAGCTCCTGTCAAGGTTGTGACACTAGGATGTGTTCTTCTGATAAACATAGAAGTCAAGGGATCTAAGGCTAAGTAGTATATACTCCTAGCAGCTTCATCTGTTACAGTATAGGGAGCAACTAGCTTTGAGAGCATCTTTTGGAATCTTGCATTGAAGTTGGCAATAGGTTCCCCCTCAAATCTCTTGATTGTGGCAAATAGATGATAATTCATTGAAGGATCTATAGGTATTTTGAATCTATCCTTAAAGGCTTTCTCCAAGGCAGCCCATGAACTGACTGAACCTTGACCAAGACTGATATACCAGTTATATGCCTCTTCCCCTAAGGAAAATGGAAACAACCTGCATACCACATCCTAATGTTCAATTCTAGCCCTACAACAGGCTTCCTTGAATGTTCTAATCTAATCATCAGCATCCTGATATGGATGATATTTAGGACAAATCTTGTCAGGATTTTTAGGTAAAAGATGATATGCAGTGAAAGTCAAAGGTGACTATGTAGTAAAGAATGACATTGTGACTGGTGGAGGTTGGACTTGAGGTGTGATAGGTGGTCCTGTAGGTGTTTACAACCTGATGGGAGTTATAGGAGTATGTTCTGATGAAATTCCTGACGCACTAGAACCAGGAGAATGATGTATATCTACTGTTCTAGGTCTAAATCCCTAGATAGGCAATTCTTCAAAGAGTCCACTGGATCTGGACCTGGTATTTGGCCTGAGAGCCAGGATTTCTTGAATTTAAGGAAAATTTTGCTTGTTTACTATAAGGATCAACTAAAACACTCTAGCAAAGGTTGTATTTATGATCAGAATTTGAAACTGATTGGATATTTACAGAATATTTACAGAAATGATGCAAATATGAGGTGATATGAGGCTTTGGGACACAAGCAACTGGATATCAGGTCTCTTAAGCAAATTATCTCAAAGCTTCAACACAAAGACTTGAAATAGAGCTTATCTTTGAAATATCACAGTGATCAACCACAAAGCTTGAAATATATATGCCCAATTTTGAAAACTTTGCAACGGACAAGCATAAATGGACTTAAAACAACAAATCTTTGCATATGACTTGAAATACAAAGCTACGTGAGTATTACCTTTCTGTCCGTGTCATCAAATCAGACAAATCTACTGATGAATGCCCTCCTTCTAGCGCCAATTTATGTTGATGATGATTGTTAGTCATAACAACATGCATAAAAATTTGCACAACAAACCTTTATTATCTTGTAAAGTACGATCAGGTTAGGATAAGGTGATGACTCCAAGTCTCCGTTGATCAGGTCATGATCGTCTGACGTTACTTAGAGGTTGATGTGACATTCTATTTTCCATTTCAAGGGGTCTTACATTTGTCTAGATGATCAGTATTGTACTGTTTCCTGTAAATTTACTCCACAGGGAGGTTATTTCTACTCTATTTCCAAAGATAGCTGATATATTTGCAAGTTTGATCAATTCTTCTGATCATTGATCATCATGAACTTGTTCTTTTTTCTACACTATATATTTATTCAAATGATGTGTCTATAAGTGGATATTTGCATGTATTCCATGGATATTTGTATGAATTTGCATGATATTTGTCAATTTGACATGCTTTTACTCTGAATATGCTCTGTATTTTCAATTATCTATAGGATATCAACATATTTAATGTTATTTGCTCTTGATTTTCTGTTATTCGCAATTGTGGAGATGATCTGTTATGAAATTCAAAGAAATTTAAAAGAATACTTCTACTTTAGTGAATCTTTAGTCATTGAATCACATACATACAAGATACATTCATGAAGAGAAGGAATCAAACCATAGGTCACCAGGATGTTCCACAGCTAGATATGGTTGATGCTAACTTCAAAGGGATTAGGGATGAAAACAACACATGCAGATTGAAAAGCACTCCAAGGGATGCAGCTGATCAGTGCAAGTATCCAGATTTCAAACACAGATTACTCAAGATTTATGATGATTTGTAATCAAATATGCTTCTCTTTCATTCGGTATGCATAACATGTACATTTACAACAACTTTGAAATGAGTCCTGAAATTTCAGCAATCAAATTTTAATTAAGTTTTGAATGTTCAAAATATTGCACCCCTGCGCCTTTTATAGAATAAGGTGAGGAGGCAGTTACAATTGACCAATGGTCAAGATTTGTCATTTAAGATCAACAGTTGATAATTACCCTTTGACTCAGTCAACTCTTCTTCTTGGCACAGGTTGCCAGCTGGCAATCATCTGAATGACTCATTATTGATGAGTACCTTATGCATATGTCTTCTTGGTGATGCATCTTCATTCATTCTTCAGGTTCCTCTTCATTTTCTTCTTCTTCATCATTGTCATCATCTTCATTACTTTCTGCATCACTGTCACCTTGACATACATCCTCCTGTATGTGGACCTTCATCGCTGTCCTGATGTGCTCATATGCCTGTACTATCTTATCCAACTCTCCCCCATCTTGAATTTTGGCTTCTGTGATGGCATATTTGCAAGAATGAAACTTTGCCTTAAGCTCTCCCAGCTTACCTTTTCTATTGTTCAATGTCTCATTATAAGTTTCTACTTTGACCTTTATCCTCATGATTTTATCCATCACCTCCTCTATCAGGTTGGTGAGGGAGTCATCTGCTACGGACTTGAAATTATCATGCAAAGCTTTGATAGCAAAGTCTGCATCCTGATTTTCTATCTTTCCTTCTATTTTACCTTCTAGGGCTTCAAAGATCTCTGCTTCATAAGCCATCATGTTGTGCAACTTTATACTTATATCCCTAAGCTTGCAACTACATTTCTTCAAGATATCACATTCAAACCTGATATCTTCGTACCATATGTCTATCAGCAGGGCAGTGTTATTATTCAACACTTGATTATTTATCAATACTTGTGGATCTATCCTTTTCATTTCACTTAAAGCAGTTAGGTCCTTTTCCAATTCTAATGACCATTTCCCTGTTTCATTTTGCATTTTATCTACCTTTGTTTTTAAACTGCTTAAAGAATTCCACCTCTGTAAGGAGGTTCTCAAAACATCCTCAGCTCCAGTGAGGGTTGACAGCCTCCATTTCTCCATGATCATGGCCTAATGTTTCATGAGGTCCAACTTAGTGACCTCCTCCTGGGATATGACAGTCAATGGGACTGTCGGATCAACTGGTGTATTATCAAGGTTAATTAACCCTTTTATGTAGGAATGCAGCTGAGCAATGTGCTCCTTATGCCTTTTATTTTTCTCTTTCTCCTTTACCCTTTGGGTCAAAGAATCAATAATGTCATTCCCTTTCTGACCTTCTTGGTCCTCATTAGCAAAACCCAAATCAACAGTTGTGATTTGGAATTCCTTTAGGGTGATCTTGCCTTTCTCTTTCTCAACTGTGGGAAGTACTACCTGTGCAGTCCTTCTGCCTGTAGTAGGATCTCTCTTTATTGCCGATGTCAATCTGGCCTTCCTCTTTGGCTTCATCATTGTTTCTGCAAATAAGGTGGAAACATCAAATTATTCAATTTCAGATCCCTGTTCCAGGCCTATTTCTCTCTCTAGCCATTGAGGAACATCATCTCCAGATCCTTGATGTTCTTTGTCAACATCATGTTTGCCCTATTCTCCAGTATCTACTTCTATTCTAGGTGGAGAAGGCACTTTCTTAATTTCTTCCTCATGTAGTTCCTCATGAGGGGGATCTTGTTGCATTTCTTCTTGCTGAGGGGCTTCCTTCTGCAAAGGAGGATCCTATAGAATGTCCACATGATGATCCTGCGCCTGGTCTTATACTCCCTCCTTTTGACTTTCATCTTCTTTATTTCTTTCCTCATCCTGAGGTATATTGACATCTGTGGATGTCTGTGTGTGTTGGCCTTGTGCATCACCTTGATCTTGGGTCACTTCTTGTTTTGCACCTGATGCACCGACATCCTATGGCTTGGGCTCCTCATGACCTAATTTATCTTTAGCTCCTGAGGCATCTGCCGGATCTCCCTGAGTTTGGGCAGCAGCAACACCTGATATATCGTTATCACCTCCGCTCTTTTGTTGAACCTCTACTATTCTTGACTCTGCGGGTATCTTATGCTGTTGCTGACCCATATCAGGAGCAGTGCTTTCTTTTTCTACTTGCTTAGCCACTTCAATCTTTTTTGTCTCATCAGGTGCACCTGCTTTATATTTAGGGCTTACATCACGCCTGTATGTTAAATCTATAACTGTAGGGCTAGTCACTGATCAACCAACTTATCAAGCCCTATCCGTTGGGCTGCCCTCTCTGGGCTACTTTCTTTTACTTCTTCCTTTGTTTATTTTATTTCTTCCAACACTACCATTTGTGCTAATGGGGTCCCATGAGGGTTCATGCCGATGTTGGAAGCGAGAGTCTCTATTCTTTGAGAGGCTACACTCTACACTACCTCATCATCTGATAAGTCTACAATGTCCTCCAAGGAGAAAGGACCACCCTGACTTGCTTTGAAAGCTTCTCTTGTTTGTTCTTCTGCCTTCTCAGTTTTAAACTTTATTATGGTGGGAAGTGGAACATCATGCTACAACTCCTTCCTGAATACTTCACCACCGGCTCCTCTCAATACAATAGGGTCAACCTTGATATCACCCCGCATGGATGTTCTTTGCTTCTTGGGTGGTGACATCAGTGGCATCGCCCTCCTCTTCTTACTGACCATCATCAGGTCATCACCTGTAGGTTCCTTATTTACCTACTCTTCCTCAAATGGGATGCACTCTTCCACTTCATGCTGTGAGCTTGGCCTTCCTCCTACACTTTTGTAGTTTCAACAACTGGCCTCAAAATCCTCTTAGTCTTTGGTTTGTCAGTCAAAGGCTGTGCAGATGATGCAGATGCTTGAGCTGATGTTGATGCACCTGCAGCTGGTGTGGCAATCCTTTCAATTATCACCCCCTTAGGTTCATCTTGAATTTTCTTACCTCTAGGGGGACCTTTCCTCTGTTTCTGTGTGGGCAACCTCTCTCCATTGGATTTTCTCTTCTCACTAAGGAAGTCATCATATTCCTCATCCGGTATTTCCTACCTTTTCTTTTTGGCATCAACTGTAAGGGCCACACCCCTTTTCTTCAATCTATTTATTTCTTCATCCATCCAAGCTTGGGTTAATTGTATCACCCCACTTGTCAGCTGATCCAGGGATATATCCTCCGGATGTGTAAGATCAGGGGCTGATATGGTGTCATTTTACACCTTCTTGTCCTCATATTCATTGGACATAATCTTTTCATCATCCTTTTTCAGCTGTACTGGCACTAGTATGCAGTCAAATGTCTTTATTTGGTTCAAGGTGAGCCTTTGGTACTTCCTTCTCCTCACCTCTACTTCATCCTCACAGTCGGTCCAGAAATCTTCTAGATGCTTCTGATGTATAGGTTTTCTTGCTATTTTATGTATCTTGCCATAGGGGTCATAAGATCTGTCCAGGGGGGGAGTGGCTGCAAATACATCAGTTTTAGTCCTCCCATGACATGTTTTATGTTCTTTGAGTCTGAGCACATATACCAGCCCATAGACACTAGAAATAACACCGGAGGTATCCTCTTTTTTTCCTTGTAAGCTCCAACTATGGTAGACACTTGTCTGAGAAACTCCACCAGGACAACCTCATCAGTAGGGTATCTTGGCATCATAAGGGGGTGTCCTTCAAATCCTTCTATCCTTTTGCATGAAAAGGTGGCAAACTAGATAAACCAGGCCCCATGTCTGTAAACAACTTCCTGAGCCTCCATGCTCAGCCTCTTGGTCCTGTCCTCCTCCATGGTTCTAACCAGATGCATAGAGAATGCATCATTTACCAATTTGTAATCTAGGAGGTAATTTTTTCTCTGTAGCTGAGGACAATGATCCCATATGTGGGCATCATCTGCATCACCACTAGCTTTACCCACTATACTCAATGCATCAAAGGTTCCTTTATAAGCACATGAGTACACCACATATGAGGTCATATGAAACATGCATGCTTGGCCTCCTAGGTTCCTCATCCCTTCATCTAGTGCATCACTGATGATCTTGGCCCATAATGGCCTGTTATCTGCATATAGGACCATCTGGATGATTCCAAACATCTAATTCTCAAAATTCCTAGCATGAGGTTTACTTGTCATCCTGCTCAGCAGGGTAATCATATACTGGTACTCATCATCAAAATCAAATTTGTATAATGTACGGGCAATTTGGCTGATGCAGTGTAGGTGCTGCTCTTCGACCTCCATTGATACATCCTCTTCCTTGCATTCTTCTTATTATTGCTGTACTCTATTTCTAGCTTTCGTAGGTCCACACTAACCACCTTGTTTCCAATTGGCAGATTAAAAGTAGAGGTGATGCCCTTGATTGAAAAGTCAGCATATATCCTTCCATGCTTCTCCACCCGCCTAGTCTCAGGGTTATAATTCCTGGCACATTCCACTACTAGCTTTAGGGTATCCATGGCATACAGAAAGCCAGCTGCATGCCACATTCCTGAAACATATAACCCATCCAGAAGAGGATTATCTTTATCATGATCTACTCTTGATGACCATGCTACCAAGTCCATATCCCCTTGGTGAGTGTCACTAATGACGCCATACTTAATTTGCACCCCCTCGGGCTGAACAAACATAGGCTTGAGAAACTCTGAGTCAAACCTATTCTTTCTAAGATCCACCATGGATTCCTGCAATAAACATGATTTGTCTTACCTTACAATGTCCACATTCATTCATACAACATTATGTAGTTTTATATAACATCATGCATACTCTATCTATTATTCTTTACTTCATCATGATATGCATATTTATAGAGTCAAACCACAAGAAAGCATAAACTCTACCTGAACATGTAGCAAATGACAGCAGGAGGGTTTTCAATTACTTACTTGATAGTGCTTTCCTCCTGGGTTAGATGACTAATTACGAAAAAGGGCTGCAAATGCTGAAGATCACCCGTTCCGTTACGCTGAGGGATCTAATCCGTTAACATGTAGCTGTATGAGGGTTTGACTTCTCTGCTTTGTAATTTCTCATTTTTTCGCAAGGTAAATGAAAATAACCTTGGAAAATTACCTTTAAACGCATCCATAGGGCAAATTAGGGTAAAACTGTGTTGGGATGGTTAAATCCGTTGTTCTTTTGTAGAGAATTCATGGATGATGCCAAGTGTTTGATTTGTATTCGCAATTGGCAAGAATCTATCTACTGCATTTAAGTGTATTTAATGTCAAGAAACAAGGGGGGTAATCTTTGAAAGATCGGTTGATATTCAAAATGTGACCCCCCTCTAGATAAAATGACCTCCCACCTTTGAGTGGAAAAACTAATGCAAAAGAATCGGGTGATGTGGTCAACGTTGACCATGTGTATATCGGGTCATGAAATTAAGATCAGGGGATGTTCAAAATATGACCCGCAATTAAAATGATCCCCTTGGGAAAAGATCGGGGTGATGTCACCATGTCGATGACTTTGTTTACTCATTATGTTTTAATGACATCACCGTTGTGTTAAGGAATATGGTGGGCATCGGATATATACCACCGCGAGGTAGAATGGAATGATGACGCCATCATCAGGGTGACTTTCTTCATTCGTTAGACTTGGATGATGTCATCGTCATATTGGCATAGGGTGATATTTTGTGAAGAGGGTGATATTCGTAAGATGACGGATGTTAAAAATATGATCTGCCGCAAGATATATGAAGTCGTTTGGCAGGTAGATATTGACCCTTACGTGAAGTTGACATCCGCACTTTGCGGATCAAGTGATTATCAGGTGATAATATAATATCAGGGTGACCTTATATAATATGAATGATGTTTGAAATATGACCCCCCGCAACTCTGGATATCAGGTTTGACCAAACTTTGACTCAACATAACTTTCTTCCCTTAGAGAATTTTGGGGTGATCCAAAAGGCAAAACTGCTTGGAATTTTATGCACTTTCCAACCATGAGGTTAATATTATGAAATATTGACTTTGGTAACTAACATCATCATGGTGACAAATCCACCCTCTTGTAGGGTTACATGCATGACTGATTTTACCAGACCACCCAAAGTAGAAAACAACAAGCCAAAGCAACAAGAAAAGTTGGGTCCCTGTTTTGTCAAGGCAAAATGGGGCGTGTTGTGTAATCACACATGTGGCTAGGGTTAATATGATCCCTAACCTAAGATTAGTAGTCAAATGGATCCCTTTGTCCAAAGGCTGGCACAAGCACAATTTTGACTGGGCATCACGAGATAACCCAAGACATTTTAGGGCGTGGTATATAATTAGAGACCATGAAGGAAATCTAGTTGGCACATCAATGAAAAAACTTAAACTAGGAACCAATAATGAGGTGGAATCCCTAGCCATTCTCATTCGGCTTCAAACTTAAAAACATTATGACATTAAATGAGTATACACTGAGGGACATTCATCAATTGTAAGAAATTCCATCAACACGAAATCCTTGCCAAATTGGAAAATTAACAATAGTCTTAATCTTTGTTGGCCCCTAATCAAAGATTTATCGACATACACAATATGTCATGTCTATAGGGAAGCAAACGGTGATGCAAATGCATTAGCAAATGTGGCAATCATATTGGACAAGGAGTGTATTACAGACTACTCTCGACACACATGAAGACAAATAGTGTTGGATATACCATTCATTTTCCCATGAACTAGCAATGAGCACTCATCATGAATTAGATTTAGGGTTGCATTCGACACAAATAAAACTAGAAAGAGTATTGTGATGAGTAATGGCAAGTATACAAAATATCATGGCAAAGATCATGAAGGAGCCACCATTAAGGTCTTTAAAATGTAGAACAACTTCCCACATTCCAAAGAGGTGGAGAAAATTCGTCATGGACACCATGGTGAGGCTGACTGCTAAAAAGAAAAATTACCTTTCTTGGTGAGATATTTGATATAAGGTTGAGAAAGATATTTAAGTCCAGGGTTGTTATCATGATCCATGTGATAAAGGTCATAGTGGGTGAGACTTTTCTCTCAACACCACACCGCTATAGAATAAACACAAATATTTCTTCGATGTTTGTAGTAGTTGTCCTTGAGGTAGGGGAGTCGAAGGAAGTTATCAAGATTGGTGCAGAATCTATGGTCAAATTGAGGTGGAGGTGTGATTTGTGGGAAATAATAGATGATGTCATGGTTGGACTTGGATTTGACCTTGGTGTAGGGGTGTGGCTGGTTAACCCATCTTACAGTGATCCTTAGGTCTTGTTTATAGTCCCGATAGTGGGGCACGATGAAATGCAATAGAAACAATAGATGAAGAAGGGGATATAATTCCTCAAATTGGATTCTAAAGTTGCACCAACACAAGGGGTGGATTGGTCTTTCACACTTGAGGAGGGGAGCTCAGATTCGAGCTTGGGAAAGAAGACCGAAATAGAGCAAAATGTTTGAACGATGTAAGAAACTAGATTACATGTATTGAGTTATCATAGAAACTCATAGGTTTAGTATGAGATTGTAATAGTTGTAGATAGAAAATATATGTAACTCTGTTAGCCTACGGGATTTTTGTCTCAAGATCCTCCATTAGAGCAACTAATCAGAAAATGTACGACATTTTTTATATCAATATATAAGGGTATGGCCCCCTTGGCCATGTTTACAAATAAAAAATTCCTGAATGGCTCAAATAACCCTTGTACATGATGGTGTACATACACTCCAAGCTCTTTGGAATGAATCTACACCTTTACACTATTTAGTAATTTGAGCTCCTTTAGTGAATGCTAGTTCATTCAATATTTAGGAAAGAAATGGACTTCATTGATTACCACTTTTTGGTAAGGATGAAGTGTAAAATTGCTATTGACTATTTGACCGTTGAAAGTGTGGTGTTTAAGTAGAGTGTAGAGAGATGGAATAGCTTGTGCACAAACCTCTCTACATAGTCTACCATATTTGTATCATGATTGACATAGTAACATGAAATGATTAAATAAAAATATCCCAAAAATAGTATTTTAATCTTGAGGTCATAAATTGACAATAGAAATTAAATAATCTTATTTAATATTTTTAAAGAATATTAAATTTGAGGATAAAGTTAGTACAACATCAAAGAATATTAAAGGTGAGAATGAAATAATATAGCATCAACCAAATCCATCATGAAAGCCTGATTGAAGCCAAGCTCAATACTCAAAACATCTCTATTGAGCATCATCCTTATGCTGTCATACTTGTATTTTACCTACACAAAATCCTTTCACTAGAAGATTAAAAAAAACATTCTTGCAAAGATAGTAAAGAAGTAAAGAAAAAAAAAACTAAGAAGGCATTTTTTCATTGGGAAAATCAAAGATTTCATCATAGTGAAGAGGGGTTTTTGATCTTCCAACTTATCTCCAAGATAGCCTTCCCATCTCTAGTGTAGACTAGGAAGCTACAAAGGAAGGTATGCAACCAAAATCAATAAAATAATAGAAATATGCAGAACAAAATGTAGAAATGATGTGTATACCTTGCGACATAGTGTGAGAAGCAGTTTGCCCTAGGTGTCCATGAGAATAAGGTGGTTAGAAGCGAGGGTGAACATGTCCACTTTAAGGAGGAGATCTCCACTAGAATCAAAGATGGTGAATCCCTCACTAGAATTTATAGAATCTGATAAAGAGAGATTGATATTTTTATAATCAAATCAAATAGGAGATGCCAAATGCTATGAAATCAAACATAATATCACATAATTTATTTTCTACAAAAATAAAATCATACAAGGTTTCCTCGAAAAAACATAAGACTCCATTAATGGCTTCTACCAAGCTTTTCTCAATAAAATAAAAATATGTTTAATAACTATAGACACCTAAAAATGACCATGCATTCGCCTTCTTTTTTGACAAATTCTTAACACCACTTTTCATCCTAAAATGTCTTCTAAATTAATCAAATAGTTTTGTTATTTAATTAATTTATCCCTCTTTCATTAATCCATTTTATTTAATTTACCATTTTCCTCTTAAATTAATTAATAAATTCTATTTATTTAATTAATTTATCATTTCTAACAACTTCCTCTCCATAAATTAATTTAATCATTTTATTATTTAATTAATTTACCTATTCACATGCTCACCCTAACCACTTTCCACAATCAATAAATGAGTGTCACAAAAATCAAATTAACTTTCATATCCACAATCCATTAATAATATTACATCTTTTAATCTCCACCATTCACATAAAAAAATGCTCTAGAAGATCCTTATCCATGACCTATAATCCTCTTACCTAATCTTAGCATGGATCTATTTCATCTTTTAAACCTAGCCTTCCATCCTATTATTCAACCTCCTATAAATTGAGCCTCTCACATCATTATCACAACACATCTTTCACATGCAAGTACGTGATGTCGAATTCCATTATCATTATCATTTGCCTTCATTATAGCCATTGCCATACCTAGGTTATGTTGGTTTTGTGAGCAGTCCACAATGCATAATATATTAAAAGAACAAAGCTAGTAGAACTAGGGTGCACTCTACTTCGTTCTATCTAGTGTGAAGGGTTGATTGAAGGTGAAGGTATTGAGTTATATTGCATTATATTCCATTATTTACTTTGGGTCAATTTCTCATCCACATTTTTGTCATGCCCGGTGGGAATCACGTCCCTGTACTAATCAATTTTCGGAAGAAATTCCATATTTTTCATTACAGGTTATAGATCCATGCCTCTGACTGTCACAACACGTCGATGCTTTTGTTTGATGTGCCTAAGTCTGCAGGTGGCGCACCTGCGCCTAAAATTATCGTACATACGCTGGTTGTTAGGGTGCCCTTGTTTTCAACTGACCTATTTTGTTTGCAGATCTCTAATAACAACTTTATTTTGGTTTTTTCTGCAAGATCTTGGTTTATTTATGTATCTAACCCTTAGATCTAACCTTTTGATTATCAACTTATTAGTTTTGTAGGGTTTTATCATACTTTTCTTATAGGTTTTGACATTTGTTTCCAGATCCACACCTTTGCCCTGCAACAACATACCTTTACTGTGCTTGACCTTGACCTAATCTAGTTTATCATCATTTGACAATTAGGGATTTGTGGATTTGTCTCTGTAAAAGTCAATGTGACTCAGCAAGCCAAGATCACCTTCAATCAGGACAACCTTCCACACAAAGATGACAAGAGAAGATGCTAAAACAATGGAGCAAGAATCTATACAAAGATCATATGAAGCTGTATGAAATACAATGAGTGAGCCTTGCTTATAAAGGCAAGGTGAGAGCTAGAAGGGTGGAGTGGAAAGTGGAGATATTCCTACAACATGTGTTAATTAGAGGATGATAACTAATTGCACATGTGGAGGATAAGACAACTCACTCTAACTATCAACAACTCAACACACAACTAGACTCAACTAGACATCTAGAAGACTCACTAAGTCAACTTAACATGTGTGAATTATGTGTTCACACCAACACCCCCCCTTAAGTGCAACTTAGGGAGTAGTTGACTAAAACAAAGATGCAATGATGGATGGGTCCCGGCTATTTGGCCATGTTAGGTACCCATGTACAACAAATCTCAAGTGGAGAAAAGGAGAAAACCTCATGGGACAAAACTCCTCTCCAAAAGTGAGAATGCGGAAAACAAATGAAAGATGTGATGGAAGGAGTACTCAAGACCCCCCAAGAACTACATCCAACACATATATACAATCAATTACCCCCCCATAGGAGAGAAAATGTGAGACTATAAGTCCCCCCCACAATGAAGTAGCTCTTGTGCTAATGGTGAATGCCTAAAGCTGAACACTGGAAAGTGTCATGTACCTGCAAACAACATTCCTCCCCTTAGGAAGAAACAAGTCCAAAGGCTGATGTCGAAGAAGCTCCATCTCAAGGTATGAGGGAAAAAGCCTCATGATGTATGCTGTCTCTGAAAATTGCTCAAGTGTCCACATGTCACAACCAAAAGATGCCACATGATCAGGTAATGCATGCCCAATCAAAGAATGTGACAATCCAAGACAAGATGAAAACTCAAGATCATCAATCTCCATAGACAAAGAATCTTTCGAATGATGCTCAAGATGCTCCAACTCAGTGCCAAACTGTGAGAAGTGAAGAGAAGGTGTCTGCTCATCCGAAGTAGTAGATTCAACTCCTTCAAAGAGGAGATGAATGTCATCAATAATGTCCTCCAAGTCATCAAGATAGGACTCACGAAACAAGTCTGCAATACCTGTCAAGTACTCATGCCAAAAACCTGTATCTGGAAGACAAACAATATTCTACTCAACTGAAATGGATGAAGCTATGTCAATGCCAATCTCGGAAGAAGCAGGAGAAGGAGGAAGCTCAAAACTAGTCTCAGGAACCGAAGTAGATGCAAGAACACCAAGGTTCAAGTGACCAAACTTCTCCTCAAAAACATGATTCACACTTGATGCATGAGTGTGAATATCAAACAATGGATCTACATCATCATCAGAAACAAAATGGGAGAAAGTATACAAGCGAGATGCATGATCAGCCATCCCAACCACAATGATATCTCTACTCTCCAAGTCTCGTATGATCACAGAATCAAGAGTGAACTCAACTATCTTCTCTGCACCACATTGAGTAATCTGGTAGATGGAAAGGAGATTGGTTGTCAAGGAAGGTACACACAACACATTGTTGAATGTATTCTCTCCAACATCAATTATTTCCTTTTCTAGTTGCATGCATGCATGTATTGTTACCCATCAAAATAGGTGGCAAAGTACTTGACTGAAATGAAGAGAACATCCCTTGTGAAGATGCCATATGATGAGAAGCTCCAGAATCAAGAAGCCATCTCTCTGACTGTAGACTTGTTGATGCAAAGAGTACCTGTCCTTTTCCTTTGTCTATCCCATGTGCAAATCGTGTTGTTCCTGTGTGTGTAGATGATGATGGTGGCGAAGAAGAAGACTTGGGTATAACTGTTGTTGATGGAGAATACTCAATGTTATGTTTTTGAAGAAGTTGTGACATCTCTTCAAACTTTTTCTCATAACACTTAGTCTCATCATGACCCAATTTCTTACAATAAGAACACTTTGGCTTCTTCTTCTTATTGGACTCCTCTTTGGAAGAAGAGTTGGGGGTTTTCTTTGATTCTTTCTCTTGCTCATTAGACTTTGAATCCTTTTGTTTCTGTCCCTTATTATGTGAAGCCTTAGGATCTTTTATGCCTTGTGTTGCAACTAGAGCCTGTTTTCTAGGAGACTTTAATGTGCCCATGTGTAGTAGCTTGGCTTGTTCCCTAGTGAGTTGTGCAGCAAACTCCTCAAGTGAAGGCATTGTAAACTTACTACCAAAGGAATCCATTGTAGTATAAAAGGTAGAAACATAAACTCAATATGCAGGACCCAATTTTGCAAGAATAGATAGAATCAATTGTTCATCTTCTTTTTCAAGAACACTTTGTTTGAGTTGCAACCTGAGAGACTTAAACTTGGTGAAGAAGTCTTCAATTTGATTGAAGTCTTGAGGATTAAGTGCAATTAGCTCGTTCTCCAATTTGAACCTTCGTATCTTATCTTGCTTGCCAAATAGATTGTCTAGTGTTGTCCATATCTCATTTGGTGTAGTACAAGACTCAACATGAAATCTTAGATCTAGAGAAATAGCAAGACAAAGTGTGCCAAAAGCCTCATCTCTTCTATCTAACCATTTTCTTCTCTTAGTAGCACCTGTGGTTTCGGGATCTGTGCCTAAAGTTATTCTATGTAACTTTTGTTTATACAACACAAACTCCATGTTTTTCTTCCATTCAAGATAATTATATGGAGTTAAAAGTGGAAATTGAGGCACATCCATGATGAAAAAGAAAGACAACAAGACAACAACACCCCTTTACTATGTAAGAGAGCCCCCCCCCCCCAATTTGTTGTGGCACTTTATACTTAGTGCGATTTGTAATTGTCCTCAAGGGACCAAAATTGGGAAAACAATGAAATCTCTTAAAAAAAGAGATCCGAGTGGGTTTACGATCACTCGCAATGATGTATTACAGCATACAAATCCTCTCAAAACAAATTTCACCTTCTCAAGTATCAAAATGCCCAAGTTATCAATCAAATGCCAAAAAACTGACAAATTGAATAAAATGCACCTTGAGCAAAAACTAAGAAAAGTGCATGGATGGTTGTGTAGAGCTCCTGAATACCTTTCCGATGCCGCAAGAATCACAAAAATTGGAGTTCGTGGGCAAAAGTTATGAGCTCGGGAGCCAAAAAGAGAGATCTATCTGCAACCTACAATAAATGCTGTCAAACAGAAAAATTAGAGAAAAATTCTAACACCACTGTGAAGAGCTCTCTGTTAGCTTTCCATTGATATCTCATTTTCCTGATTTCGACACCGTGGGCAAAAGTTGTGCAAAAAAGAAAAAAAAGCCCTACTTTAGGACTTTGAGGGCAAAACAGGTCCCCTCTGACGAAATATTCTCTCTTGCCAGACATAATATGCTCCTGCTCTGCAAAAGATGTTCACAGTTGTTGGGAAACCACCAGTTAGAGTTTAAAACCAACAATATGTGTAAAAACCACTTTGGGTGCTAGTCAACGAAAAAAAACCACCACCATTTGTAAAACAAACCGCCAATTCAAGTTTTAAAAACTGCCCACAAAGGGCAAAACCACGGTCTGAGTTGTTGACTGCTGTTTGAAACAACCCACAAGATCAGAGTTGTCATGGAAGAGTTGACCGTTTGCCTGCGTGGATGTTTGACTAATAGGTGATGTAGGCCGGCGGGGCTTGAGCCAAATGGCTCCCGCCTAAGCTGGCGATGAAACTGGTAGGAATATGCGATGCCGTCGAGGAGATTAGGGTGCCATGATGTGTTCGACTGGTCATTGAATGAAGACTACCAATATCAAAGGCAAGAAGGTCGACTGGTAGACGATGCATCAACCAAATGCTGAGAGAGGAAATCGTTGATAGTTTTAATTGCCAGTGGTAGATCCGCCAAGAGACGCCAAGATTAGTTGACGTAAACTTTAAACCAGTCGCTAGTTGAATGAGAACCACCAGTTCTGTGAGGAATGCCACTGGTATAATGACTTCTGAGAGTCTGTAGACTGCGGAATGAACAATGGTTGACCGCCACTAATGATGGCCGGTGACTGGTAAGGATCACCGACTGAGTCAAAAGACCAACGTTGATTTTGCCTCAGATGCTGATTGTGACCACTGAGATCCACTCAAGCCGCTGACTATCTCTAAGTCGACAGATCTTTGAAAAAAACATCGACACATATTAGTGAAGCCCGCCCGAAAATCAAGCCGCCAAAGGAATGATGCAGATCTTAATCAAATGACGAGTGTGTGGTCGCTGCAGAGGTACGCTAGTAGCAAGGAATATGCTGCCTGGAATCTTCTTTAGTTTGCAGATTTTAAAAATTTTGGTAAGCCCGAAGGCTTTTTTTACCGCTGTTAGAGAGGCTTTTAAGATCTACAAAAAAAATTAAATAAAAAAAAATAGAAGGTAGAAGCCTTAGAAACAAGGCCGCGGGGCCAATAAGGCAACTAGCACCAGGCTGCGGGGGTAAAGGGTCCCCGCTAGGCTAGCGGTACGGGCCACCTGCTATAGCGAGGGTACAGGCTAGATGGGAGAAAAACAAATTTCTTTTATTCTTTTTGCTTTTTCAAACAAAAGCAATTACAATGCCCCTAAAAGAAATTTTTAAAACCAGCAAAATTTTTTTTTTACCCGACAATATTCTGCCGATGAGATAGTGGTGGCGCAAATCTGACGCGCAGAGGTATGACTGTCCATATTTTTTTGCCAAGGGACCATGGGAAAAATTTTTTTTTTTGCCAAAATTTTCGATGACAAAATTCAGCGTTTGGACAGCTGATTTATACAGATTTGGGCCTCCTGATCGCAACCGTGATGTCGGATTTGCTCTAGGATGCTCCTATGATGCAACTCCAAGCAGAACCTCTCCAATGAGGGAAGGGAATTGCAGAGGAAGCTCTGATACCATGTAAGAGTCAATGTGACTCAGCAAGCTAGGATCACCTGCACTCAAGACAACCTTCCACACAAAGATGACAAGAGAAGATGCTAAAACAATGGAGCAAGAATCTATACAAAGATCATATGAAGCTGTATGAAATACAATGAGTGAGCCTTGCTTATAAAGGCAAGGTGAGAGCTAGAAGGGTGGAGTGGAAGGTGGAGTGGAAAGTAGAGATATTCCTACAACATGTGTCAATTAGAGGATGATAACTAATTGCACATGTGGAGGATAAGACAACTCACTCCAACTATCAACAACTCAACACACAACTAGACTCAACTAGACATCTAGAAGACTCACTAAGTCAACTTAACATGTGTGAATTATGTGTTCACACCAACAGTCTCTGCCACCTATATCTATTTTTTATTAGTTCTAATTTTATGTTTTGGCAGGTTTGATACCATAGCCGCAGATCAGTGCCTTTGCTTTACATTGTTGAACCCTTGCTGCAGATCGTCACTCCTTTGTTGAGCATATTCATGCCTATGTGTCTATAATCACGCGCCACTATCAGTTTATAGTGCGCCTTTGTTCTATGTCTCAGTGCCTTTGCTCTCTGTCAACGTGCCTATGTTTGGTCCAGGTAAATCAGGTATAATAGTCCAATTTTTGTTTCTTTATTTCTGCACCCTTGGCTATACTTTCATGCTTTTTTCTAATTGTCATTTTTAGTTAACATTCTGGGTTGTGGGTGGAACTAACTCATTTGTGTAGCTTGTTCACACTTGTCAAAGATCAAATATGAAACTATTAATCTATTTTTTTGTAGCACCATTTGTTGAAGACTTTGTTTTTCCACTAAATTAGGCACTAAAGTAGATTAGTGGGTTAATGAACATTGTTATCTCTGTGTTTTTGAAGTTGTGTGATGGTGTATGCTCTCTCCTTGCACTTCATGTGATCTTGGAGATCAAAAACCTCACATTTCTTCTCTTTGTTATCCCAAGGTTTGCTTGTTTGTGTGTATGCTCTCTCCTCGCGCTTCATGCGATCTTGGAGATCAAAAACACCAAGTATAATATTTCCCCTAGGAAGCTTGCCTTTAAAGACACACCCACTCTAAAGGGGCGACCTCAACCACATGTTCTGGTGGGGCATATCAAAGGAGGGAGAACAAAAGTTGTACCTCAATCTAGTCACATAGTTATTGGGATAGCCTTGGGCCTCAGGTAAATCTAGACACAAGGTGAAGTGACTTGTCACATCCCTTCAACAAACTAATGTTCAAAGACTTGGGCCTCATCGTACCTTGTGTATTTTGAGGACTCCCCTAGAAGCTTGTATTAGCCTAGTTAAGACCTTTCGGTCATCTTATTTTGTGGTGCATCACTACAGTAGGAGGAAAAGTGCTCACATGTACCTCCGTGTGTTGAGATAGAGCTTACTTTGGTCGAAGTTTATCCTCCAAGGTAAGGGGTGTATGGTGGCCCATGACCATACATTCCCTAGTTATCCAATTACATGGTAGATAGCATCAAGGGGATGGATGTTGCCATTATCTAATTAGTGGGGATGGAAGTTGCACTTGGTGAGTCCATGAGATTTGACACACCTGCTTGAATAATTCTAGGTTTATTAATGTGTTTGGCATGTTTTTTGTGTAATACTAGTATAAGCCATTTTTAGCCACAAAGCAATTCGCACCAGTCACCTTAATAAGTCACAAGTCAGCCATTATGTTTTTGTGCTTGTTATTCTCTTGACAAATTCCAAAAACTTGTCTCAAAACACTAAAATAGAATAGAACTGTTCTTGTGACTGTAGTTCTACGCCTTTGATCTTTGTCACCGCGTCTGTACTGTTAGTCAGCATGCTTGTGCTCTTTATTGACGCACCCCTGCCTACAACTCAACGCCCTTGCTGGAACTTAGTCGTAGCTATCAAAATCTAAATTTTTAGCTTGTAGATCTGACTATAGGCTCAAATAGTGACATGGAATAGACATTTTTTTTTATCCAAATAGTCTATATTATCATCCCTTCATCTAAGATTATCTTTTTCATCCATAGCCAAACATCATTTGCTATTTTCCATTACCTTAAACTTGGACTTGTGAGTTCCCATCAATCTTTTGGCCAACAATTTATCCTTTGGACTTGAATTTTGTCAACCCAACTAATCATCTATTTTACCAACTTATCTATATATCCCTCAATCCATCTATCAACCAAATCTATTTGCTTTACCATCCATTTGTCAACCATCCATTTTGCCAATGAATCAATCCATTTATCAATGTAACCCATCAATCAAATCTAAAATTTGCAAAAGCTTATCCTAGATGTTTTTATCATTTTATCTTTGAGATATATTGACTTAGGAGATTTGACTACTCTTGAGTTAGTGGGTCTTCATCGTATCTTGTTTTTGCTTGGGATCTTGTCTACCCCGAGTAAAAAAAGTCATATATATTTTCTCCTCTTGCTTAGGCATTTGTTAACCCTAAATAGTGAAAGGAATCACATCCATATCCACAACAAAAGATCTAGGTGAAATCTTGAGCTATTTTTGGTTTTATCATCATTATCATATCTTGATCCATATCAAATTCTTGTCATATCATATCTTTGACATATCATATCCTTGTCATTATCATATCTTGGTTGTCATAATAACCTTATCATTAACATCTTTGTCATCCTCATATCTTTGTCATATCTTATCTACATCATCTCCATATCATCACATCCTTGTCATAAAATCTTGTCATCTAAGGCCTTACTCAAGACAACCAATTTCCAAGTCCAAAATCAATCCATCACTATCCATTTACACCTATCATGTTTTCATTTCATACCATGGTTATCCTATTTATGCCAGTCACAATGTCTCAAGTGTAAGGGTAAAAATGGAATAATCAAATGAATAATAAAAACCTAAACATCAATGGAATATGAAGATAAAAAGGATTTAAAATGAAAGAGAGAGATACTTACAACCTTTTACCTTGCGTCTTCCATTGTTCGCCCACTCTTTCTTGATCTTTTGGTGATGAAGATGGCCCTCAGGAAGCTTGCTTCCTTGCTTCAATTCCTCAAGATGACAAGGAGAGATGGCTCTGATACTTGGTGTGTTAAAGATGAACTTCAAAACACTATGAAATGGATAGATGATGAATGATATAAAAATGGGGTGCCAATGGCATGCTATAGTTCCTGCAGCATAAGTTTACTCAAATGATGGATCCGAAATGAAGAAGAAGAGGGTTGTATTTATAGAGTTGTGTGAGAGAAGATCAATGGTGGAGAAGAAATGAGAAGATCAATGGAGGAGAATGTTCGAGAGAATGTGCACGAATAGAAGGACATGTGTCATTCAAAAAGAAGCTTTGTTGAGTTAACTGCTTTCTTGATGAGGAGGAGTTTTCATTTTCTTAAATTAGAATATATTTTTCTAATTTAAGAGCTTTGTTGATAGCTTTAAATCAGTTAACTCAGCTTTTGCTTTTGTGTGACAAGAAGAATTTATTTTTAGAAGATATTGAAGATTTTCTAGAAGATAAGAAAGCATAATTAAATAAATAAATTTATTTAATTACTTGTAGATATTTTTGGAAGAATAAATAAAATATTTAATATATTTTATTTTTGGAGACTTTAATTTAAATAAATTTGTATTTTATTTAAATTTAGAAGAATGGATGATTTAATTAAATAATTAAAATTATTTAATTATTTAGAAGAATGAAGTTGATATAGATAGAATTAATTAAATAAATGTAATTTATTCAATTAATGGGAGAAAGTGAATCAAATAAATAAATAAATTTATTTATTTATTGATAGAGGAATATGAAGATGAAATAAATATTTAAAATATTTATTTAAGTAGAGTCATGTCATTTTTAGGTGTATACATTTTGCCCCTCTTTGATGCAATATGTTTTATCACGTTGTTTCAAAGAATAAGATTGTCTGACAATGATACATGCCCCAGTTTGGCCTTGGTACAAGTTTAACGACATGATGCCCCCTTGGGAGATTGGACGAGAAGATGGTAAAGGCGTGAGACGGACAATCTCACAAAGAAGAAGGTGAAAAGCAGGTTAGGATGGAGAAAAACATGACATGGCTTTGAGAAATAGATATGGGAAGTAGCCGCAGTTGTCATACAGTCAGCTATGGTTCACTTGCTATATATAGGAGCTGGGTCCACAAGTTCTATTCATTTGCACACTTGTCCTTAGTTGATTAGTCTTTGAGAGCTTAGGAGAGTATGGGAGCTAGAGCAGCCGACAGAGAGATGGATATTCCGTGCGAGGAGCACCGGTTTGAGTGAGTCCAACGGTTCGATCAGCTAGCCGAGGCAGGACCACCGGTATGTAGCTCGTCAAAACTTGCTAAAAGTCATTTATTAGGGCAATAAATGCTTAGGGAAAAAAAGCTAGGACAGATGCGCCGAACTGCCTTTTGGCGCATATACAGTCCGAAATGGCGCATATGTTGTTAAGTGACACATGAGATACCTTATGGCACATATGATAGTTGGGCGCATATGGGCTGGGAATTGGTGCATCCGTTGGGAAATGGCACATGTGACACAAGAAGTGGCGCACATGCCAGAACGACACCTACACGTCAAGGATTGGCGTATTCATGGTGAAGCGGCGCATATGATATGGATTGGCGTATTTGCCACCTGGATCGACGCATTTGCACTAGGAAAATCAGTTGACTTAGCGAAATTAACCCAATTGGCATCTTGATCGATGCATCAATTGATAAGCGATCTCTAAGATTACCGATAATCTAGTCAAGAGATGATATGCTGTTTTGATTAATTTGATGTGTTAAGTCAATGATAGGATAGTTTGATTGCTTTGAGCAGGTTTGCTTGGATATGGATTTCGTTGATGCTATGCCTTGCTTGGTTGCAAGAGGATATCTGGGATACCCTTATGTCACGGGAGTAGTTCCCTTTGCTGTTGTTGCAGCGGTACATGTTGACAGAGATTGACCATGAGGCTCTTGGTGCGATGGGTTTGCATTATATTTGCTTCATGCCTGAGGTTCACGTGAACTACGGGTTGTTGACTGCAGTGGTGGAGCGATTCCATAGCGAGGATGGGACATTCCATCTACCGACTGGGGAGATGGCGATTACTCTCGAGGATGTGTACATGATTCTGCACCTCCCTATTAAGGGAGAGTTGGTAGAGTATGACTCATAGCATGACACTGGATTGGCGGAGTGTAGACACATGTTCGATGACCCAGAGCTGGTTGGACAGGTGATTTCATGGTAAGACATTCATGACTACTATGACTACTTCCCGGGTATAGTGGCTGGACTGATCGGTGGCATAGTATACCTCGATAGGAGGTCTCACGGGTTCTCGACTGGTTGGGGGGGGTGTTGGAGAGCATGATCACTGATGGGACTCGGTATGCCTGGGGCGTGTGCGTGCTAGCACACTTATACAGGGATATGCACCAGGTTGTGTATCACAGAGGAGCCAGTTTGTCAGCAGGTGTGTCTCTATTGTAGTTTTAGTTATGGGAGCACATAGCTATCACACGACCGATCATAGGCAGAGGGGTGAGCCCTATAGTTATGGCTATGCAGGCGTGATTTAATAGCACAAGCTAGGGAAGCTCGAGTATTGGAGACATGCGCTGGATAATGTAGATCAGGTTATCTAGCGCCCATACCTAGACTGTGAGGTATGGGATGATGAGGCTGATGAGTTGCCTTACTGTTTTCAGACTTGGTGGCTCATTGGCAAGACGAGGTACATACTGGAGCGACAAATTGTTAGTAGGGTACATCAACAGTTTGGCCGAGTACAAAGCAGGCCACAGGGGCAGGTGCGTTTCATGAGGACCCATGCAGAGAGATACAGGGGGTGTCCCGTGGCATCATATGAGGAGGCTTTGGTAGACTTCCAGTAGATTCCCCATGTGGCTTGGTCCATGAGGAGGGACATAGTAGATGCGGGTATGACACCTGACTATGAGGAGTGGTTCGCCGCTCATCCCTTTCCCAGATATTCAGGACCTGGAGAGCTGGCTCCTCGTATAAACGAGAAGGATTCAAATGACGAGGGTGGAGCTGACAGGAGGAGGGGAGGACAGAGGAGGGGGAAAGGAGATTGGGGGGATGATGGAGGAGATGGAGGAGGAGGTGGCAGACCTAGACAAAGGAGGAGGTCCAGGGAGGGACCTTTAGGTTAGCAGGCAGTTACATAGCCGCATGCTGCAAGGTAGGCGCAGATACTAGCACAATAGGTGGCTTCGTAGAGACAGATGTCACCACCACAGCAAGTGGCTCAGCAGTAGGTGCAGGGACAAGTAGGGTAGGCTCCGTAGCCTGACTTACAGCAATAGGCCTTTGTGGTGTTATAGGGTCAGATTAGACAGCTGAGGGCCCATCTGAGAGCAGCAGAGTCTCTGAGAGATGCGGATGCAGGATGGATATCAGAGATATCCAGAGAGAGAGATGCAACTTTGGCTAGCGTGAGGGCAATGAGAGTAGAGAGATGCAGCCATGGAAGCTATGGGTACAAATGGTACTTCTAGCTTTTTGGTATCACAGGTGCAGCAGGCACAGACACATCTAGCCCAAGTACAGAATGAGCTTGCCAGAGTGTAGGCTCAAGCTCAGTATTACAAAGGTTTATATCATGGGGTAGTGTTAGTGGATTAGCATGCGCCCAGCTTCAGGAGCCAGTCTGTGGCATCTTAGAGGGTAGGTGGGTCTTGATTTGTAGGATCAGTGAGGGGCCCCCAGCAGTCAGGGGGAGACAGAGGAGAGGGTAGCGCAAGGAGCAGTGCTCCACGACAGCAGGGTTACCCAGACCTGGACACTTGTACCATTTTTTTGATTTGATGTACACATTTTTGATGGCTAAGATAATCTGTATATGTACTATTTTGCCCCGAGACATGTATCACCATCTTGTTGTACTTTGTATACACTTTATGATATGACTATGAGATGATGGACAAATATTTTTGATATGTTCTACATTTGGACACATTTTTATGCTTATATGATGATGTAGTTGTTGATGTTCTACATGCATATGTTCTATGTTTTATATGTTATGGATGTAATCTATCTTATGATGTTTTTGTATATGTGATGCATACTAGATGGATTTGGGATGATTTGATATGCAATGTAGATGTGACATGTTATTGATATGATGATGCAGCTCTATATGTATTTATCTATGTTTTTGATTTTTGATAAGATATATGGATGTAAATGTATGTGGATGACCTAATGCACTTATGATGTATGCAAATGATTTAATCATGTAAATGACTATCTCATGTGATATGATATGTTATCTACGCTAAATTTTTCATATGTCCAAATGTACTCAATTGACACATAGATAATATAGATAGGCGGAAGAGAAGAGATGGAGAAATACAGGCTTTCATTTGATATACTGCAGGATTTTCTTTATTGCATGGTTGATATGGATTTTTGGATATGAGATGGATGTGGATTGTCATCTTGATATTTGTAAGTCTTTTGCTTTCATCATTGGGCACTTTTTGTTTCTTTTCTCTTTTTGAAATGTTGTAATAAAATACAAGCATCTAGGTATAATTAGACCAAGATGACCTGAGTACTTCTTACATGGATTTTGATATAGCAAGTTGATACAAGCATCTAGTCAAACTTGAATCTAGATGACCTGAGTACTTCTTGCATTTCAATAGACAAGGATTGCCCCTTTTCATGTTTAGACCTCCAAAGTCCTCGATGATCTTTTGCTGATCATGTCGTTAGACAAAAGTCGTCACATTACTAAAGTTTAATCCACAAACAACAGACAAAGAAAAAGATTATGCCCCCATCATAGCATCTCTAGCTTTTGGCATTCTTGAGTAGCATAGGAAGACATAATGAAAAAAATCCAAGACTTTGTAAGTTACCTTGTTCTGTAAGTTACCTTGTTCACAAAACATTCTTGCATTAGATATGTCTTTTTGTCATAATTGATATAGAGTCAGTTTGAGTGTTTCAGTATGGTGCTCTGCTTTGGACAGGTTGATGTTTTTGTGCCAAGATTTTTGTTTTGGTAAGCTCGCTTTGTTATGCGTGTTTTTCTGGTGAAAGGTATCACAATCCTTTATTGGTATCCTCTTAGAACATGTGGCATTCAAGAATCCAAATCTGTAACTAGGTTGAGGAGTTGCCCCCAGTTTAGACAAGGATCTATTTATTATGGGCGATAGGACAAATAGACATGGGGAGACGGACCCTAAGGGATTGACCTAGTGCCTCGGGGGCTCATTGCTAAATGGACTTGCCTACGTGATGATGCAGAGGCAACGTAGTTTGGGGTGAACCTGATGGACCTAAGACCTAGGTGATGGCAAAGATGCAGAAATGGTATGGACAATAGGACAAAGGACACTTGATGGAATGGATAGGAAAGAAAGGGGAGTGGAGCGGAGCGGAGCCTCGGGGACGCATTAAGAATGGCCTTGCCTACATGATAGCTTAGAGGTGATGTAGTTCGACAATGGTTCAAAGGTCTGGTTCAAGATGAAC
The DNA here is from genome assembly GCA_027924645.1 of Cunninghamia lanceolata. Lineage (NCBI taxonomy): Eukaryota > Viridiplantae > Streptophyta > Pinopsida > Cupressales > Cupressaceae > Cunninghamia > Cunninghamia lanceolata. Next base: position 23,124,162 of record BSBN01000025.1, read on the forward strand.
GACATGATGGACACAAGAGACATGAGGTCACAACAGCTGGAGGAAGTGGTTTGTCGCAGATAGCGCCTGTTTACCAGGTTTTCACCACTTGCATTTATTTGCACAAAAGCTAAAAGTACACATGACGCCTGTTTGCTAGGTTTTCATCATGGTACCTATCCCAGGCACCTGTTTGCCAGGTTTTTACTAGAGGACGATTTTTTTGTTATTTTTCTATTTTTTTGTTTGTTTTTGATCATTTTTCTAATTTTTTTGAATTTTTAAGAACTCCCTTGCATTGGGGTTTAGGTGTAGAACTTGTGAAGATGCATGTTGTTGATAGGATCATCAAATAGTTCAGCTTCAGATGTAGCCAATTGATATGCCCCTGATCCATAGGCTGTAATGATGACATAGGGACCTAGCCAGTTAAGTTTGAACTTACCTTTCTTTTCTCTATCTTGCTGATTTCTGGGATTTTCTTTGAGGACTAGATCACCAACTTGGAATACTCAGGGTTTTACCCTGTGGTTGTAGCTTCTGGACATTCGTTGTTGATATGCTTTTAGGTGGTTAAAGGCCTATTGCCTTCTCTCTTCGAGCAGCTCTAACTCTTGAAGTCTAGACACTCTGTATTCTTCATCAGATATGAGGCCTTTTAACGAAACTCACAAGGATGGGATCTCGACTTCAATGGGCAAGATGGCTTTAGATCTGTAGACCAGGGAGTATGGTGTTGCACTTGTGGGTGTGCAGATGCTTGTATGGTAGGCCCACAGTGCGGGATTTAACTGAACATGCCAATCATGACCGACATCATTGACAGTCTTCTTTAGGATTTTCAAGATAGTTTTATTTGATGCCTCAGCCTGGCCATTGCCTTGGGGGTAATAGAGGGTTGAAAAGTGGTGCTGGATATGGAATTTGTCACATAGTTCCCTGACATCTTGATTTTTGAATGGTCGTCCATTATCTGTGACAATGGACGAAGGGATACCATAGCGACAAATGATATAGTTCAAGATAAAAGAGGCAATCTGCTTGCCTGTGATATTGGCTAAGGGCATGGCTTCAATCCACTTCGTAAAGTACTCAGTGGCGGTGATTATGAATTTATGGTCATTTGATGAAGAAGAGTGAATCTTGCCCACTAAGTCGAGTCCCCACTGACAGAAAGGCCAAGGAGTCGTTAATGGCTGCAACTCCTATGCTAGTGCATGTATTAGGTTCCCATGGATTTGGCACTTTTTGCACTTCTTTACAAAATGATAGGAATCTTGTTCCATTGTTGGCTAGTAGTATCCCATGCGTATGAGTTTCTTGGCTAGGGTAGGGCCACTAGAGTGAGTCTCGCATATACCGTCATGTACTTCACTTAGGGCAGTTTGATATTCCTCACTATCGAGACATCTAAGGAGAGTACCATCAAGACCTCTGCGATATAGGGTATTAGTGACAATGGCATACCGGGATGCCCGACAGATGAAGGTTCATTTTTGGTTACTGGAGAGATCGGGTGGGAGGGTATTCTCTTTAAGATAGGCAAATATTTTTCCATAGAGGGGGGAATCGATTCCAATAATGTGGCAAATGATATGGGATTCGGGAGTGTCATATGCAAGATGGGACATTGGCTCTACCAAGAACTCATAACGTGATTGATTATCCAGAATATCGAGGAGAGATGCAATTGTGGCCATGGCATCTGCAGTTTTGTTCTTAATCCTTGGTGTCTGCTCAAAAGAGATCTTGACAAAGTATTCTTTGAAGTCATCTACCATTCATTTGTAAGGGATTAATTTCTCATCTTTTGTCTGGTAGTTGTCATTTACTTGATTTATGACCAGCTGTGAGTCACCATATACCTAAAGTTCTTGGATATTCCATTCAACTGCTAGCTTGATGCCAATGACTAGGGCTTCATACTCTGCAACATTGTTAGTTCAGGGAAAGAGTAGTCTGTATGATTTAGGAATGGTGTCACCACTAGGGGTGATCAACATGGTACTTGCTCCTGATCCATGCTGAGTGTATGATCCATCAAAGTACATTTTCTAGTTTGTTGTAGTTATGTGAAAGATAGATTTGTCTAGAAATTCAAAGCTTAAAGGGCTGTTATCCGTTATAGGTGCATCTGCTAGTTGATCTGCAAGTACTTGGCCTTTTATTGCTTTCCTGTCTACATATTCGATGTCAAATTCACTGAGAAGCATGACCCATTTGGACAATCTACCTGTAAGGGCTGCTTTGTTGAGTAAATACTTGAGTGGATCAATCTTTAATACTAGTTTGACAGAATGTGACAACATGTAATGTCTCCACTTTTGTGAGGTGAAGACTACAACGAGACATGCTCTTTCAATTGGCGTGTATTGTAGTTCATATCCAACAAGTGTTTGACTGATATAGTAGATTGCTTGTTCTTTCCCATCATAATTTTGCTGTGCGAGGAGAGCTCCCAGAGTTGTTGGTGTGGCCGAGATATACAATAGCAAAGGTTTTCCCTGAATCGGTGGCATCAATACATGTGGCTTCATGAGATACTCTTTTAACTGCTAAAATGCCTGTTCACATGAATCATTCAATTTGAAAGGGACATTCTTATGTAGAAGGTGGGAAAATGGGTGGCACTTGTCTGCCAATTGAGAAATGAACCTTATGATAGATTGTAGTTTTCCCTGTAGAGATCTTTGAGTGAGATTCTTAGGAGGCAGCATTTCCATGATGGCCTTCACTTTAGCTGGGTCGACTTCAATTCCGTTGGCGGACACTATATATCCAAGTAGCTTACCTGAGGTAACTCCAAACACGCACTTCTTTGGATTAAGGAGCACATTAAACTATTCCAGTCTTTTGAAGATTTTGTCCAGTACTGCCAGGTGTCCTCTTGTGAGTGATTTTGCTAGAATGTCATCAACGTAGTCTTCCATTACAGTGTGCATCATGTCATGGAAGATTGTGGTCATAGCTCTCTGATATGTTGCACCGGCATTTTTCAAACCAAATGGCATGACACACCAACAATAGGTGCCCCAAGGACATGTGAATGTAGTCTCGTGTTGGTCTTCAGGTGCAATTTTTATCTAGTTGTATCTGGAAAAACCATCCATTGGTGACAGCATGGTGTGCCCTGCAGTGAGATCTTCAATCATGTCAATGTTTGGCAGGGGGAAATCATCTTTCAGATAAGATTTGTTCAGGTCCCTGAAGTCATTACATATTCAGACTCTGTCATCTAGTTTGGCAACTGGTACTATGTTTGAAACCCACTCCGGATAGTCTATTGGTCTGATGAATCTACCATCTAACAGTTTCTTCAGCTCTTCTTTCACCATGAGGGCTACATGTGGGTGCATCTTTTTGAGTTTTGCTTTACTGGTTTAGCTCCTGGGGCTAAAGATAAGTGATGCATTATGAGATTCGGATCTAGCCCTGGCATGTCTGCATATGTCCAAGCAAAGTTGATTTGTTTTCTCTTGAAGAAGTTGGTAAATGTTGGTTTTTCTTGTTCTGTTAAAGACTTTGCCATGTGGATCATTCTAGGATTATCACATGTGTTGACATTGATCGGCTCTGTTGGTTCTATCAAGATTGAAGATCTCTCCTGATGTGTAAGATTTGGTAGAGGGTCAAGCCTTCCATCCTTCAGTGCCTCATAGAGGTTTTCACCATTGGATACGTCTATATTTTTACTTTTTTCATGATCTAAGACTGCCGCAGAGCGGTTTTCACTATTAGATCTTTCTTTCATTTTGATATTTTTGAGACTGAAAGGCTTGGCACTCTCTCCAAAATAAGCCTTCTTGTTGAGTTCTATGGCATAGCCAGCTCTGTGGTCCCCTGCGGGTATATGATCTCTAAGCTCAAGGTAGTCTATGATGGATTCATCATTCTCAAAGGTATCGAGATTAGGGGTAGTACCTTGTAAGTCCCAATCTATGAGTTCAGGGTGCACCAATGGTAAGGGATCATTGGGTTGGTCTGGTTTGATAGTGTTGATGGTTAAGATAGAGTTGTTAAAAGCATGGACGAAGTCTGCGATGGTACTCTCTATTGGCAGATTCGTCAAGGGGGGTATCATTCTTTCCTCACAACTTTCACTATCGTTATTACGCGGGTCAGACTCTAGCAGTCTAGCCCTTGGACCTTGTCTCTCATTTGCGTGGGTTGGGTCATACTCGTGGACAACATCAATGCCCTTGTCATCACAAGATAGCTCAAAGAGGCTATCCCATTCATATTCATTGGAATTAGTCTCATTCCCAGTTGCAGTTGTTGAATTTGATTGACCAGATTACTAGTGGATGATTCTGGTTGTTTGCCTTTATTCTTCTTTGCTCTATTGATTCTTGATGTGCCATTGTATCCTAGCCCTGTAGTGTCTCAGGCTATTAAGGTATGAGGTTGGATGGGTTCAGTGATACCATCTTTTAATGAACCAAGTAGACCATTTCCCTCATACCCCATTTGTTGTAGCATTTGGAGTCCTTGACCATATTGTTCAGTTTGTATAGTGTGATGGTCTTGTTGTGTGGATGAACTATCTTCATCCTTGTATAACCATTATAGGATATCCTTTTCATCACTCTCATCTTCGACGCTTCCACATTTGATAAATGGACCTTTGGTAGTTTTGTCTGCTTTGGGCTTGCTTAGAGTAGGTCTTCCATATGATCTTGGAGATAGGGGGAGTTGTGCCAAACAAAGGGATTGGGAGATTGTGTACTCACCCAAGCCCTTATCTTTGAGTCTGAGGTTAGGTTGGGAAGCTTTTGATGTGGAAGCAAGTGAAGCTAGGTCAACACGAGATGAAGATGAAGCAGAGGCACAGTTGTTAGGAATCACCACTTCAGGTTTAGGATGAAGGGAGTTACAATATTGAAATGGGTTGGGATCACCTTGGGTGGTGATCTCTTGACCTTCGTAAGGGAACATGATACACTGATGGTATGTTGATGACACTACTTTTAGAGCGTGTATCCATGGTCTCCCAAGAAGGACGTTGTACGCTAGCTCCATATCAAGGACTTGGCAAGCCACATCTTTTACTATAGGTCCCACTCTAATTGGTAAAGTAACAATTCCCTTGGAAATTCTCTCTTCCTCATCATAGGATTTTATAGTGATTTTTTTTTCGGATCTATAGCTTTCTCTGAAAACCCCAATGCAAGGATTAGCTTCAAGGTGCAAATATTCAAACTAGCTCCTCCGTCGATTAGGAACCTCTTTATCTTGTGTTTGTGAATGAAGGCTTCAATATGAAGAGAGGCATTATGAGGTTGGGTGATTGACATATCATCCTTTTTAGTGAATGATAGGGAGTGAGGTGAGGTAATGTGACCTACCATGGTTTGAAACTGTTCTTCAGCGAGGTTCGTTGGGATGGAAGCTTCAGAAAGAGCTTTGTCAAGTATGGCCCTATGGGATGGGGATAGACAGAGAAGTTCTAGGATGGAGATATGTGCAAGTGTCTTATGTAACTGATCCAGGATACTGTAATGATTAGCTGGAGGGGCAGAGGCTCCTCTAAGAGTGACTCTGTTACTGTGGGTGGTAACATTACAATTTGGATCACATTGATGTGTGAATCATCTTCCGAGATGTGGTTAACAACATAGTCCAAGGCGGCGTTTGTGTAATTGGTGTTGTTATTTCCACCGTTGTTTTGGTCGGAAGGCCCTCCCTGCTCGTAGTTGTGAAGAGGATCCTTGAATGCCTGGTGATCATTATTAGAGGTATATCCATCAAGTGACACTTTGTTTTGCTCGATCAAATCTTGGATAGTATGCTTGAGCGCAATGTAGTCATTTGTTTTGTGCCCCCTGTTTCAGTGGTATTCACATAAATCGTTGTCGTTCCACCAAGGAGGTTTGACTTTTGGTTCATATTCCCGCGCTATTGGAAGTGTTATGATCTTGCTTTTGATTAACTTTCATAGGGCAGTTTCCAATGATTCTCCCAAAGGTGTGAATTTTCTCCTAGGTTGAAAATTTGTAAACCGTGATTCGGTGTTTCTTGGTTTGTTTTGTGGGGGTTGCTTTGAGGAGTCGATAAGTTGAAGATTGGTTGCTTTGGTGCCGCATTCTTGTCATCTACCACCCCATCGTTCACAATGTTTTTATTCTTTGTCCAGAATCTTGGTTTATCTGTGTTGGTGTTGGTGTTAGGATTGTCCATATAGAGCTTTATTTGACCTTTTGCGATTAGAGCCTTTTCGATGATTAGACCCATCTCAATGACCTTATTAAAGGAAGTAGGACATTGGACTTGTATCTGATAGCTTAGGTCAGTTTGTAAGTTATGGACAAACATTTCCAGCATTTGTTTTTCAGGCATTTGATGAGGGTACTTACTTGCCAACTGTCTCCATCTTTGTAGGAAGGCGGCAAAAGATTCTCCACCTTTTTGCTTGGTGTTACAAAGATCTAAGATTGAGGTGTCATGCTCAATATTATAGGAGAAGTGTGTGACAAATTTGTCCACAAGTTTGTTAAATGTTCTAATGCCGGGCGGTAGTCTAGAAAACCACTCCATGGCTTGTCCTCCCAAGCTTCGTGGAAATAGTCGCATAAGATAAGTATCACTGTGTGCGACTTCGAGACAAGCAGCGTTAAATTCCCTAATGTGGTCCCTTGGATCACCTTTTCCTCGATATTTATCAAATTTTGGCACCTCATATTTAGAGGGGAAAGATATCATGATCAAGGTTCTATCAAAAGGATATGGTGAAATATCCTCTAGGGAATAATGTTTAGTTGATACTCCTGTTTGCATGTCCATGAATTGTTGTTGTAAAGCTTGGATCTGTTGGGTCATTAAGATCAAGGCGTTTGTGGAATCAATGGTTGCTTTTCTTTTGTCTGAGGGTGTTTCCTCGTGTGTGCTTCTCTCAGGGTGTCTTTCTTCCTCAGTTTCTTTTAGAGCTTCTATGTCAAAATCTTTAGGGAGCTTGACTCCTAGATGTGCTAAGTGTAGAAAGAATTTGGTAGTCTTGGGCAAGTACCTTATCCATTATGCGTTGAAATCTTCGGTCTTGCTGCGTTTGGAGGACCTCTTCCATAGAGATTTCCTCATCACTTTCGTGAGAGTTTGGGATAGTTTTCTCAGCCATTTCAATCTATTTTTGTTTTTGTAATCTTGTTAAGACCATGCTAGGTGACTAGAGAATGGGATGGAGTGAGTTTGAAAGTTTTGAAAAGAGGTTCCAGAATGCGACAAGGTTTGAACAAGGTTCTCCTTAGATCTAATTGGTGTCAAACAAGTTGGGTATACAAAACGATAGTCGAAGTAAGGATGATAGAAATCTGTTTACTTGATGTGGACTAGTCTTGCACAATCCACTAGTGGAGTTCCGAGAGAGAAGGATAAGTGATCCTTGATAGTGGAGACTCACTAGGTTTGTTTGAGATTGTGATGAGATCAAGAATAGCTTGGTTCTCACCTAGTTGGCTTTTGGAAGAATTTTGTGAGATTTTGGATGATGAAAAATAATTATGGTGTGGAAGAAGAGGGAAATGGTTGATTTGCATGATTTTAATTAGATCTTGGAAAAACTGAGACAGGTTTGAAATAGCTTCTGAAAAGTTTGACAGTTTTTTTCTTGGAAGTTATGGAATTGTTCTCTGGATTGGATGCGCAGCAGTTAAATGTGCCGGAACAGGGTTCAAAAGTGCCACAGTTCAGATCAAATGCGCAACTCTGGTATTTTTCAAATGCGCTGCAACAGGTAGCAGATGCGCTGTAAGTCTACGCAAAAGCCCCGCAGGTCGATGCAAAAACACCGTTTTGGTTTTTTAGTTTGAAATTGTAGAGTTTTGGAACGTTTTTCAAAAAAATTCCTTTTTTGGGTGAAAACTTGGTCTTTTCTTAAATTTTTGAGTTTCAATTATGGTAAAAGACATAGCAAGCGCATAGAATTTTTTTGTTATTTTTTTGTATTTTTGGACTTTTTGACTCAAGAACAAGTACAACCTAGGCTGGATAGGACAGTATTTATTGAATCCCCTGGCTGTGCATATTCAAAGCATGTAGCTCCATGATCTGGTAGCACCGGCTCCCCTCCACGGCACTCACTTCTCACGCATACTAGATCTGGGTTTCCTTAGGCTCGTACCCCCACCGAACCTTAGGATTGTCCTTGCTACATCTAAGAATCACATGAATCGGGGCCGCTTCAAAGGCTCCACCTTTTGTGTCAACAAATAGGGGTTTTTGGTATACTAAACAAGTGGCTAAGTAGTCAAGGCAACCATTCGAGTGGTTATACGTGCGGCGGCACTACTCTCCTTTATGGAGTCTCCCAGCCTCCAAGGGTTACGCCTTGGAGGGTTTTGGGGGAGGTTGGCTGTCAGTGTAACACAATAGCACTCATTGCAGGAGGCTTTTGCCTCAAGCACAATTTATTTTAAGTGGATTGGTAGGGCTTGGCTTTAGCTTGTTACCACTCAGGGTCGTTCCCACTTGGACAGGTGGGCATCAAAGGGTAGACCCCTCTAAAGGTTATACAAAGGGAATAACAAGTTTGGTGTTTTGGTCACCTAGTAAAGGGGAAAGCATAAGCCTATTGTCATTCAATAGTCACAGAAGACAATGATTAATCCAAACCTAGTTAAAAGAAAAAAAAAAACTAAATGTGCTATCTACTTGTGCACTCATGCATTTGTTAACTTTGAAGTGTTTAAAAGATAACAATGTTCATTCCTTTTGTGAGATAGCAATAATCTAACTAAGAAGATAGCAATATGAAAAGATAGTAGTGGTTCAGTTACTATCCCCCTAGTTAAAGACTACGTGAATTTTGTATGCATTTTTTTTTACTTTTTCCCTTAATTAATCTAAGTGAATTAATCAATGCAGCTAAATGATCTATTCCATCCTCTAATCTTGTAAGACAAATGTTAGCCTAATCAGAAAAATCACAAGAAATCCTAAAAACCACAGTGACAGATTAGATGTGCTGCAATATAGTCTAAATGCACAGAAATAGAGTATGTATGCGTCGTTGTACAGATGCGCTAAGATTGGTGTTAAAAGCGTATGAAGAAGATTTAAATGCGTTAATTTAACAAATGCGCCATAAGATAGTATGAAAGCACTGTGTATTAGGATGCATGCGTCAGAATTACGCAAGTGCCAGAATAGGAGGTAAAAGCACCGTAACAGGGGATGTATGTGCCGCAGTTGTAAAAGTGTTGGAACAATAGTTAAATGCACCAACTTGGAGGATGTATGCGCCAGAAGACTGTGTACCCCGTAACAGGTTGCAGATGCGCCATGGGATTGCTCAGATGCGCTAATTGAACCTGTCAGAAGGCTGTACAGAAACTTGTACGGAACCTATCACTAAGAAACTAAGATTTTGGTTAGATTAGGGGCAAGGGCCCCATGGTGGGTGCTAGGAATGTAAGGGTAAAAATGGGATAATCAAATGAATAATAAAAACCCAAACATAAATGGAATATGAAGATAAAAAGGATTTAAAATGAAAGAGAGATACTTACAACCTTTTACCTTGCATCTTCCATTGTTTGCCTACTTTTTCTTGATCTTTTGGTGATGAAGATGGCCCTCAGGAAGCTTGCTTCCTTGCTTCGATTCCTCAAGATGACAAGGAGAGATGGCTCTAATACTTGGTGTGTTAAAGATGAACTTCAAAACACTATGAAATGGATGGATGATGAATGATATGAAAATGGGGTGCCAATGGCGCGCTATAGTTCCTACAGCATAAGTTTATTCGAATGATGGATCTGAAATGAAGAAGAAGAGGGTTGTATTTATAGAGTTGTGTGAGAGAAGATCAATGGTGGAGAAGAAATGAGAAGATCAACGGAGGAGAATGTTTGAGAGAACGTGCACGAATAGAAGGACATGTGTCATTCAAAAAGAAGCTTTGTTGAGTTAACTACTTTCTTGACGAGGATGAGTTTTCATTTTCTTAAATTAGAATATATTTTTCTAATTTAAGAGCTTTGTTGATAGCTTTAAATCAGTTAACTTAGCTTTTGCTTTTGTGTGATAAGAAGAATTTATTTTTAGAAGATATTGAAGATTTTCTAGAAGATAAGAAAGCATAATTAAATAAATAAATTTATTTAATTACTTGTAGATAATTTTGGAAGAATAAATAAAATATTTAATATATTTTATTTTTAGAGACTTTAATTTAAATAAATTTGCATTTTATTTAAATTTAGAAGAATGGATGATTTAATTAAATAATTATTATTTAATTATTTAGAAGAATAAAGTTGATATAGATAGAATTAATTAAATAAATGTAATTTATTCAATTAATGGGAGAAAGTGAATCAAATAAATAAATAAATTTATTTATTTATTGATAGAGGAATATGAAGATGAAATAAATATTTAAAATATTTATTTAAGTAGAGTCATGTCATTTTTAGGTGTATACATCAAGCTAAGAAAATCATGGAGTCTCATCAACAATCCCAACAAGTGTCTCATCAAAAACCCTATAAAGATTCTCAACAACAATCCTATCAAGAGTCTACTTTCAAAGGTAGAAGAAAAATTGAACCCGATTTTCATCCTAAGTTTGGAATGCCAACTAATTTATATATAGCCGAAGACTATAGAGGCATTATTCAACCATCATCAAATCCTTTATTTCCTCAAGAGCTTCAAAGTCCAAGTAATTCTACCCATGAGTCCGTTGATTATGAATCTAGAGTTCAAGACTTTTTAGAGGACCCCGATAACCAAGCACTTGTGGATCATATTGTTGCCAAGAAAGCCCAAAGTTATTTCCAAAAGCTACTACAACAAGGAGTCAAGTTGCTTGAAGATTTTGATGTCTCCACTTTGCTACTTGTTGGCAAACAGATTTGTCACTTCAAGAATATATAATAAAACTATGACTTGCCCAATGAATGGTGACAAAAACTATCTACAACAGTTGGAGAGATCACCAACTGAATGATGATTTTTCTCTACGTTGAGAGGGGCAGCTCTCTCGTATGATTTAATTTGAGTTTTTGGGGTATGCTTTTAACTAGAAAGTAAGAAAGGAAAAATACAGAAAATGAAAAGAGAGAACCCTAGATGAAAGACATAAGAAAAACACCTAAGTTTCCGAAAAAAAGATTAGAATAAAAGAGTGAGCAAAAATAATGGTACAAATCTAACAAGTATCATGCCCATGAACAATAACTAAATATAATAAACAACTATCCCTTCCAACATCCAACATACAAACAAGTCACGCATTAAACACAAGAATAATATGCAACAAACTCAGAACACAATGTTCTGTGTAAAATTCATATGTAGCCACACATGGCAGGAAAAACAGTGAAGAACGATTACAAATTGACATAAGAAAACCAACAATCCAGAAGGAAACAAAACAAACACAATATCCTGAAAATATTCCTTTGATTCTTCAATAAAAGATAGCTGTGTTGGAAAAGTGAACAACGCTGCCATCAGTTAAAAAAAAAAAAATCCCTTTAACCAAGCTCTCACAAAAGATGGAAAAAAAGCCCCATACAATAAAAAATTATTCAATTTATAGCCTTTTCCTTTCCAATAACTACTTCTTGAAAAGCATTTATAATAAATAAATACAACATTTCACTTTCCGGTGCATATGAAATTTAACTCATAAAATGAGTTAAAACATAATTAAATGAACTTTATAATAAAAAGATAGGCCCAGTTTGAAGTTGACAGGAAAATGGTTGTCATAGCATTTTATCTATCCATCACCAATCTCTTTTTGATAAGTCATCCTCATCATCACTATCTACAATCTCCCGATTATATTCTTGGTAGCCAGGGTGACACTCTGAGTAACTTTCTGAGATGAAGTTTGGATCGTTTTCCCGTAAACCCCTTTCCCTTGTCAGTTGAAAACCCTGGTCATCTATTTTGAACAATGATCCAAGACCAAGGTTCTTCTCCTACTGTGTCATAAATCTAGGATCTTTCGGAGGAAGCATCTCTGGTTTGCTACTTCTTAGAGCAACCATCAACAATATTTGATTGTTTTTGGTAAACAATTCCATCATCATTGGCTAAGAATTAGAGCACCTTGCTCCAATGCACTGTTGACATCACCACAGTTATGTTTGATACAGTTTCTTTTAAGCATACTCCCAATTCATTATACTTTGATGGGCATCCACAACTTCCTGCGTTAGTCTACATAATACATCCTTGAATTTTCAAATTCTGTTCGAGAATATATTTTCCAATCAATGTTTTCACCAAATTCTAGAACATTAGTATGAAACTTAACAAGTAATAACATGTGCCTAATAGATATGTAGGTATCTATCTCTCTCTAAGAAAGAATACCACCGTGATTCATTTGTTAAATCTAATGTACTAGTAGCTTCATTCAAGAAAGCCATCTTTGGCTCATGCAGGAGCAACCTAGTAAATGCTAATCGCTGTTGCTCCCCAGCACTGAGTATGTTTACCTAATCACAACAAACACCAAAGCCTCCTATTCTTCCAGGAAGATCAACCAATGAAACGTCATTAAGGAATCTTGACAGCTTGTCATTGCTAAGATTTGTAGAGCACTTATTAGACACCGGAAAGAGCAATTGATCCCTACGTATACCAAGTGTCCTGTATGGCTTTTGTGGGAGGGAAAAGAATTCCTTTTGGGGTGATCCATGAATTATTCCTCGACCCCTATTGCATAGTCCTATAGCTCGCAACAAAGAAGATTTACCACATCCTGAAGGACATATAATCAACAATGATTCCCCTTGTGAGAGAGAGAGAACTCATCCTTTTGAGGCGTTCTATGAAACAGTTTGTGAGTTTTATCTATGCCTCCGCATTTTGTGTTTTGTGTTTACCAATGCAAGTTTGCAACTATGAAACCTGCCAAAAAATTCCCCTTTCGCCATGTTTTGATGGAAGTCAATAAATTTTTTCAGTGCTCCCTTATTGGTGCAAGTAATGGGAACGCTGGCAAATGTTGTAGAATTTGGATTTACACCTGCTAACTTTATTTGTTTAAAAGTTTCTAAAGCCATTTCAACAAATCCATTTTGCGTATATACTGCAATCATTGTTGTCCATAAGATTACCTTTCTTTATGGCAGCCTGTTTATGCGTCTACATCTTGCATACGTTTCTACCAGAGCATTTCCAACTATAAAATCTGGTGAAAATTCTCCAACACAGGCTAAGTGATGCTGGCATGAACTGAAATGAGGCAGCTATATTTGAAAATTTCTAGCGCTGTTTCGTGGAAACCAAATTTACACGTATCTTGTGATGAAGGCATTCCATGAGATCGCAGTTCTTTAAGGCAGATATCAAATAGTTCATGTGCCTTGATTGATGTCTATACGCCGCCCTACTGGGCAAATTACTAGCAAAATATACAAGGTATTGATGATAATAAAGAGAGCAGATGTAGAATCCAAGCTCGCTCCATGTTTTCACTAATGACTGTGGTCTTGAAACTACGCATATCTTGCATAAACATTTACCAGGGTATTTCTAAGTATAATATCCAATAAAAATCCCCATTATGTTTGATGGTGTCCAAGACCTATTTTAAAACATCATTTTGTACAAATCCCGCATTCATTACAGTCCATCATGGCGGTCTATAAATTTTTCCACAATCTCCCGTGTATTGGAATCGGCTGGTATGAGAGTTTTAAAACCCTAAAAGCTGGCGATGCCTGCCAAGAATGAAGTTGACGAACTCTTGAAATGAGCGATAAAGAATAGGTATCGACCAAGGATGAAGTTCTCAAACTTAAAAACTCCACCAATTAAAATATGTATCACTTAAAAACCAAGTTTGTGAACTTTAGAAATTGGCGATGAATAATGGATCAGCAGATAGTGGAGTTTTCAAACTTTTAAAATTGCTGATAGTGAATCCATCGACACTTTATTTAGTTCACGAACCATAAAAACCGCCGATAAGTAATCAATAGACAAAGAATGGGTTTTAGAAATTTAATATCGGTGATAAATACGGTTTTAAAATTGAAGACTTCAGCTATCGACCGATTGGAAAGTTTTCAAAATTAAAAAGTTGTCGATACATTAACTTTGAAATATGGCTGAAAGGTAAAATTTTAAAATTCATAAACCTTGGTTATTGTGGATAAAATATTTCCATCCCTTTATAAAGTCCAATATAATATTTCGGCAATATTTTGAACTTTTAAACTCAGTCCTCAGTAAACTCCCAAGCTTTTCAATTTTTACGCCAAGAATAATAATTTTGCAATTAAGAATTATAATAATATATTCCTTTAATTTCCCAACCTTAAGAAAATCATTAAAAATATATTTGTGCTCCAGAGTATTTGAAAATCAAACTGCCGCGAAAATGAATAATTAAATAACTTTTGATTGAAGATGAGTTTTTACCCAAAAATTGCCAGTGTGATGTGAAATGATCTCACAAAGCTCCATGCAAACATGTTCTGCTCCATCTTTTATAAAACTTCAAATTTAATGTTTTCCCCAAATTGCCGCATAGGAACAATAAATTTTAAAATCTTCCAATCCGTAAAGGATTTTACCTTAAAACCTCAACCACATTAGGCGAAACAGAGTCAAGAAACTCAGTGTAAGATGGTTTTGCACCAGCACCAATAGATTTCCATAATCAATTGTTTCAATAGATATTGCTTAAACTATGCAACTATTTCCACGTCTTTGATTGAAAGAAATGAGGCGTTTTACATTAAATGTTTAGAACTAGAGCAATGGACTGGCTAGATGGCACCACAATGCCAACAATCATTAGAAAAGTTTAAATTTGGTCAAATTCAAAAATGAGGCCAACACTACCTCAAGGTTCTCCTCATCAAGTTGATAATCCATTAGGAGGATCTACCCAACCACATGTTGACAAAACCATAAATCCTATGTCAAATCTTTACATCAACACATCCTTGAATCAACCTATTTCTTCTATAGGTATGTCACAACCTTTCCTAGCATGCCCATATTGATCCCTCAAGTTGTAACTAACATTATACCTGTAGGAATACACTCAACACTAAGAGGGGGGGTGAATCAGTGTTGTTAAGAATTTTAACACTTTTTACTCCTTTTCTTAATTTAAATTCACAATTGTAGAATTCTTCAGATAGAACAAAGAAAATATGCAGAGTATCAAAACAAAACTTGACACAAGAAATTTCCCAAGTGGAAAACCCTCCTGGGGTATAAAAACCACTCAACTGCCTCACTGGCTTAACACAAATTTCTGATTACAATTGTCTCACTGACATTACAATTCTGCCTCACTGGCATATTGTACTTCTCTGCATGTCTCACTGACATTACAACATCAACATTCAATGAACAGTACAACTCAGGGGGTTTCCCTCTTTCAATAAGATCAATACCTTATTTCTCCTTTTCAAAACAAACAAATGTATATTTTCTGTAATCAACCTTCAATAGTTATCATCATATTAGACATCATCTTCACAACAATTAACCAAATTTGATCTTTAAGATATTTCATACCTCTATCTTTGCAAATCAATTTCAAAACAACTCAATTCATACTTTTCAATTTCATAGACTCTTTCACTGCAGTATTGAAAAATTTTAACCTTCTCCAAAATTATTTTTCAAAGCTTTATCCTTCTCTGAGAAAATATTGTTCTAATCTGATAAAAAATCTCCATCCTTGATTGCACAATCACACCTCCAAAACTAAACAAATCTCTCTTTCAAAAATGTCTCTTCATGTCAAAATATATCTGCAATTAACAAAAAAAATATCTTGCAACAAATAATCCCATTCTACCTCTCTGAAAAAAAACTTTCTCACACTACAATTAGATCTTATCACACCTCCTTGAAACATATCTGCACACACAAAAAGATTATAAACATTCATCTTCCCATTCTCTCTTGTAACCGGTTCAGCTTCATATCTTTATTTTCTTCTTTAAAAATCTTATCATATTCTCTCATCAAAATCAAAAACAAAACAAGAAAAAATGAATCCCCTTCGAAGAACTCTGCCTTTTCATCTTCTCTTCAATTAGAAACATTCCCAATTGCACTCTTTCCTTTGCATAACTTTCTATCTTCAAAAACACTTGAACTTCGGTGAAGGATGTAATAAAAGGCAAGTTTTAGTTCTAAAAGAAACAATTCAACCGTCAATTTTATGCTAGATAACTGATCGTTGGAGGCAACTTGTAGTTTAAACCTTATCCCTCCGATTTGCGCGGCCCGCCACATGCTGTTTAAACAAGGAACGTTGATCTGCCTTTTCCTGCGGAGCACAAGGAGTAGTGACCGGTGACCGGGCACCCTAGGCAACGGGGCCGGTAAGACTGACGAGTCTTCACCCCTTAAGTTGTCACTTAAGTGACAATCACTGCTCCAGCCAGTCAACAATCAATTATAAGAAAAGTGCATTGACGTTTTAAAAAAGGCTTTTAAGGAAATTTAATTTAGGTCTTGTGAAACAATATGTGGCATTTGTCACTATAAACTACTTGTATGATAATTCCAAACAATGAAGTTTTACAACTTGAAAATTGAGATAATTCCAAACCTTCAAACCACTATGATTACACTGAATACTGAGATGATATCAAACCACTGTGATTACAACAGTGTACCATAATTGCATGAAAACTAATCATAATGCCAACCTTTGCCACTTTCACTGAAAGATCAAAACTGAGAAGATCATGTCACTGATGAAGACCATGTCACTGAAAACTAATCATAATGCCAACCTTTGCCACTTTCACTGAAAGATCAAAATTGAGAAGATCATGTCATTGATGAAGACCATGTCACTGATGTCACTACCATCATTTGGACATCAATGAAAAGACAATATACTCAACTGTGAAATGTGCTACAATACCCCCATATAGTGGTCCAAACATCCCACCTTTCAATCTCAATACATCATCATCTATCCCTATGACATCATCCATCCCTCATATTAACACCTCCATACCTACATCATCATCTATCCCTATGACCTAATCCATCCCTTATATTAACACATCCATAACTCCACCTATTTCTTCCATAGGAATGTCACAACCTATTCCTAGTGTGCCCATGTCGAATCCTTGAATTGCCACCAACTTTCCACCTTCTAGTGATATAGTCATTCCACCATTCACTACTCAAACATCCATTCCCATCTACATATCATCATCCATATCCTGTACTCACACCCAAGCCAATGTATCCATGCCCCAAACCTCACAAGTCCAAGGTTCTACCCAAGCTTCATCCTCACACATTCAAAACCCCACTACATCCATCCTCCTCCTCCAACTCCTCCTCCAACAACAACAACAAGCCTTCCTTCAACAACAACAAGCCCAACAACAACAACAATCCCTTCTTCAACAACTCTTAGTAGCCCAATAAGCCCAAACACAACAAAAACTACAACCACAACCTCCATCCAACATATCCACCACATCCACACCAAATGAGTCTTTAGAAATGCAACTTAACACATGATAGCCCTAGTCACGAACCCTTTTCCTCCAAACTTTGAATTTCCAAAATTTGACAAATACAAAGGGAAGGGTGACCCTAGAGACCATCTTAGAGAGTTTTTTATATCATGTATGGATGTCACATACAATGATACCTATTTGATGAGACTTTTCCCTCATAGCTTAGGAGGTCAAGCCATTGAATGGTTCTCCCATATTCCACATGGAATCAAGACTTTCCAAGAGCTTGCCGACAAGTTTATAGCTCACTTTTATTATAGCATTGAACATGAAATGTCCATAACTAATCTTTGCAATACTAAACAAAGGAATGGGAAAACATTCACTGCTTTCTTGCAATGTTGGAGAGATCTTGCTAGTAAACTTCCTTGGTCTATTCCTGAAAAACAACTTGTCAACATTTTCATCTAAAACCTAAATCAGAAAATGGCCTTTCACCTTCAAGTCCAATGTGTTGATCATACTTTTGTCAAGGAAATAATTGATAAAGGCACAACCATAGAGAAATCCCTACTATCCAAAGGACTTGTTAAAATCTTTAAGGATAACAAAGACTCTAACAATCAATCTAATGAGAAACCACGCCTTTGGGCTAAAAACAAGAACATCGTCAATGATGGTGTAATGGATTCCAAGCATGTGCAAAATGTCCAAAATCCTCTAGTAGCACTTGGTTCATCATCAAACACAAATGTGACCATTCCCAAAGGTAATCCTATACAAGGACTTAGACCTAGACACAAATTTACAAACTTGGGAGAACCTATGGAATCCATTTTTCACAAACTTTTACAAGCAAACCTCATCAAGCCTCTCGAGATTAAACCTTATGAGGAAAATTTTGTTAAACCCCACTGGTACAATGACAATGAATATTGTGAATACCATAGGCTCAAAGGTCATAAAACATCCAATTGCATGAGACTTAAGAACTATATCCAAGATCTTATAGATTGAGGAGATATTACTATAGATGAATCTCCTCCAAAATTATCGAATGAGAAATTGGGAGTGTATCAAGATCCATTCCCTCACCATGGTCAGGGTAATTCCTCTAAGAACAATCCCAATAATAATGCCAACAGAGTAAATTCCTCCCCTTCATATGTTTCCATTGTGGGTCGTATTGAATCTTGTCCTTCACAAGTAGCCACCATAACCATTAGAGCTAATAATCCTGATTATGTCATTGCTACTCACCGTAGTTGCATTACCATTAAAGGAGCACCCTCTTCATCCATGCCATCTTCATCCACATCATTTTCCAAATATAATATCCTTGATCACCTAAGGAAGACCCCTGCACAAATCTCCATCCTAGAGCTACTTTGCACATCCCCTATTCATAAGGAGATATTAGACAAGGCCTTGCTAGAGTCCCATGTCTCTAATGACATTAATGTTGAAAAATTCAAAGCCATGGTGGGACACCTTGCAACCAATCACCGCCTAGTTTTTATCGAGAAAGACATGCCTACCGTTAATTCATTCCATAATGAACCCCTCCATCTAGAAGTTATCATCCATAAACACAAAGTCAAAAGGGTCCTAGTAGATGGTGGACCAGGCTTAAACCTATGCACTTTGAGATTAGTAAAATAATTGGGATACTCCATTGCGGTTATTGATAAAAACATTCAATTACAATCAAGGCCTATGATGAAGCTGAGAGACGATTAGAAAGGACCATTAAGTTACCTATTGAAGTAGGTCCCGTACTTATGGAAATCACTTGTCAAGTCTTAGACCTTGATCTCCCATATAACATTCTCCTAGGACGCACATGGGCTCATGCCATGAAGGTCGTTCCTTCCACCTATCATCAATGCATAAAATTACCTTATAATGATCAAGAAATCATAGTATATATGCCGACCCACAACCCTTCCAATATTATCGCCTATTGGAAGGTCCATACCACAAATCCAATTATTACCCTACTAATGACATCACTAAACCATGTTCATCCTACATTAATCCATCTACACTTGCTTCCTCATCCAAGTCATCCACCACACATCCCGAGAACAAGGCCAAGATTATTGACAAAGGATTGGGAGAGTATACTTTACAAGGAGCATTTTGTGTGGGTCAACTCCCACTCTCTCTGGTGCAGTCACAGTTAGGAGGGTCCAAAAAGTGAACTGCCCAGGCCATGCATCTAGAGTAAACACAACGGAAACAACTCAAAGATATAAAGCAAATGCAGATTTAATCATTCAGTATATCATAGAATTCAAATACAAATTGGCCGGCAACATGCAGGCTTACAATTAGGGCTCACAGGCCTGATTTCACAGTTACAAAATATGCACAGGTTTTAGCTTTGAAGCTCCTTCGCAAAGAATTCAAACTATTGAACTTGTAAGTCAACTTAACTACTTTCCTAGACATCTATTACATTAATTTATATCATCTCTGAAACAAAATATTCCTCCATGTCGGCCAAGGAAGATCACAAACTCCAATGAAGAGTTGTAACTATTGAAATGCACAAGACAACTAAGAGGGGGGGTGAATCAGTTGTCTCTAAAACTTTAACCACTTATGAACATCAACACATCAATAACTGTTAGTGAGATTTAACCATGAAAACATGAAACCAAAAGCTCAACACAATAACACATTCAACACATGAGACACCAGATTTTTACGTGGAAAACCCTATTTAAGGGAAAAACCACAGTGGGTGTTAGCCCATAGGAATAAATATTTTATAGAAATACTGAAAAACAAAGGCTCATTGCCTTAAGGCTCACTACCTAGAATGCTCACTGCAAATGTTAGGGCTCACTGCCAAAATCGGTGCATTGCTAAGGGGTGGCTCATTACCAAGGGTTGGCAAACTGATTTGATAGCATCTATTCCATGCTTGGGTTCAATTCCATTGAAGCACAGTATAATTCCTCTGCTCTGCTCTTCTTACACCTTCACACTTATCTTCGCATTTTCGCACAAGGTCATCTTTTTCGCAACTTCATTGTTTTATACACTTCATCAACCTTGGAATGTACATCAAGGTTGGCATTACATTCATCAACCATTGGAACAATCTCCAAGGTTGACATTACAAACATACATAGAAATAGGTCTGGACCTAAATAAAATTAACTAAGGGAAAGATGTATGTGGATCATGTTATGCCTTAGCTGGGACTCAAATGCAATCTTCCATGCCATGACATGCTTACACAATCTTCGATGTATCTCTACAAGTAGTAAAAACAACCAAGTCGGCCAAGACTGGTGTTAACATTAAGTCATCTAAGAACAATCTTCTTCCACGATCCAAAATTCTCTTTGTGGACCAATCCAAAGGTAGGAACATGATTAGGAGACATCCACAAGCACATTGTAATCACTAGGAACAACTGCACAATATCTAACCACTCTGTCAAGAAGATTCTTCAAACTAGAGCACATAAACAACACTATCAACTACTATCATAAAGAAAAGATCACTTGCAGACCACCAAATCATGAACCATTGGAGTTGAAGGCACTTATCATCATTACAAACATGATTCCAGAACCACAAACTGAAATACTTAAATGCGGAGGAATGCAGAACATAATACATTCTCCCTGTCACCACCAAATATACAAAAAAGTACTTTTCACTTTGGTGAACATAACTCACTCAAATCTTCATATCGGAGGCTCAAACTTGGAAAATTGCATCTTCAGACATGTATCTAAATCACTTCTAATCCACAGATAAAGATATTCATTCTATAAGAAATGCAGAGCAATCTACTGGACTGTTCTACTATAATAGGATTACTTATTATCTTCAACACTTACCTCATTGCAAGCAAGCATCAAAACAAGAACACAATTGACACCAATAACAACATAGATATGTTGACATCAATGACAACACAGGTTAGGCACATACTTGCAACAATAATGTGTGTACATGGATAGGTCAGACCTATTTAATTAGAACTCCTTTACGAATGAGTAGAATTACGTGCGGATCTCAGGGAAGGTCAGCCATGAACCATACAACATTGAATGATGTGTAGTTTAGCTCCATAGCTCATAAATTACTCTGCAAGTATTCTCCTTTAGCTAATTTTCTGAGACTGTCAGGATGCTCTATTCTGAGAAAATAGTCGATCACTTGATAGTGATAACTTTGAACGGTAACTGATCCAAACAATCTGGGTTTTGGATATGATGTGCATGAAGGTGTCTAGATGCTAAGTCCAGCTCCACAAGGTCTAAAATATAATTGTGGTAGAATGCAGACCAAAATATAGAAACTGCTACTAACTAAACTATCTATACTAAACTAGAAAATGAAAAGAAACAAACTGAAATGCAAATGTTTTTGGTTAATGCAAGATTGCTCTTGAACCAGGGATGATCCTACATCAAACATCCAGGGTTATTGAAAAAGTGAGTCCCCAACTTTGCTATGGCAGGAGAAAAACCAAGACGGTCCACCTCTGCCTGAGAAATCCAAGATGAGTCTTCTTTAAGTTTGTCTTTCCACTTCACAAGATATTCTTTGTATTGTCTTCCTCTGGTGCTGCATCCAACTCTGCTATCCAAAATGTCTTCAATCTGCTCCGGTGCTTGTTGTGGTAACTGCTTCATCAAATCTTCTTCCATGTTGTCACTGGACTCTACTTCATGGTACTGATATAGGTCTGCAATATTGAAAATAGGTGATATACCCAATGTTTCCAGTAGCTCCACTTCATATGCATTTCTTGAATCAAACTTTATGAGTATCCTACATGGTTTAAACTTTTTCATCTTCAACTTGTTATATGTTCCAACTGGAAATCTTTCTTTTCTAAAGTACACCATCACTTCATCTCCAACAACAAATTCTTTATGTCTCTTCTTCTCATATGCCTTCTCCTTATACTTGTTGTTCATCTCCTCCAAATGCTTCTTAACCTGATTATGCACTGTCTCCATATGTCTTGCAAATTCTTCTACTTCCGCACTTCTCTTTTCTTCCATACTGATGTCCCTCAATTCTTCTACTCCTCTAGGGTTAGTTCCTGTCACAATCTCAAATGGTGTTCTTCTGGTACTCCTATTCATTGAATTATTGTATGCAAACTCTACTTGTGATAGAATCAAATCCCAATTTCTTGCCTTCTCTCCAACCAAGCATCTCAACAAGTTTCCCAAACTCTTGTTTACTACCTCTATCTGTCCATCAGTCTGTGGATGAAATGCTAAACTAAACTTCAAATCTATCTTCATCTTCTTCTAAGGTGTCTTCCAAAAGTATCTAAGAAATCCATACTTATGTCTTCCCAAGGTCTCTTTGGTACTGTCAAACATTTGTACAAACTAGTATTCTGACTACTCCCTTTTGCAACTTGACAAACTCTACAACTTTGCACAAATTTTCTAACATCCTTATGTATCTAAGGCCAAAAGTAATTCTCACTTACCAAATCCACTGTCTTATCAATGCCAAAATGTCCTACCAATCCACCACTGTGTTTTTCTTTGATCAAATTATCTCTCATTGAACTTCTAGGTATGCATAACTGACTTCCTATAAACAACATATCTTCCTGGATGAAATAATCCAACCACTTACTCCTATCTATCACAATAGGTTCCTTACATGATTTCTAAGGTTCTGCAAATTCAAAATCTCCTTTGTACATGTTCTTCAACTCATTGAATTCCAACACTTTGACTCTCATCTCTGTCAACAAATTCCTTCTCCTGCTCAGTGCATCTGCAAATTTGTTTGATTTTCCACTCCTATGCTTCAATACAAAAGTATAACTCTACATGAACTCTACCCATCTCATATGTATCTGATTCAACTTTCCTTTACTGTTCAAATATTGCAAATCTTGATGATCTGTATACAACACAAACTCCTTAGGCAACAAGTAATGTCTCCACTTCTTCAAGGCTTAAATTATGGCATAGAACTCCTGATCATAAACTGAATATCTTCTCCTTGCATCATTCAACTTCTCACTGAAATATGTTACAGGTCTAACTTCTTGACATAATACTACTCCTATTGCATTCCCACTCACATCACAATCTACTGGAAATACCTTATTGAAATCTGGTAATGCTAACACCAGTTGCTCTATCACTTTCTGCTTCAACAACTCAAAACTTTTATCTACTCCTGATGTCCACTTAAAGTCTTTTCTGTCACCTCTCATTATTTCTATCATAGGGTTACAAATTGAACTAAAATTTCTGATGAACTTCCGGTAGAAACTAGCTAATCCATGAAATGATCTGACTTCTCCAATGATCTCTGATGTAGGCCATTCAACAATTGCTCTTACTTTCTTAGGGTCCATCTTCAATCCTTTTGTAGAAATTACAAATCCCAAGTATACTAATTCTTCCTTCATGAAAATACACTTCTTGATGTTTATCAGCAATTTCTCTTCTCTTAGTCTTTGCAATACTTGTCTCAGGTGCCACAAATGTTCTTCTTTTGTCTTACTGAAAATCAAAATGTCATCCAAATATTCAATACCAAATTTACCTAAGAATTTCTTTAAGACTTCATTCATCAATCTCAGGAAAGTACTCGGTACATTTGTCAATCCAAAATGTATCACTAACCACTCATACAATCCCTCATTTGCTTTAAAAGCAGTCTTCCATTCATCTCCTTCTCTTATTCTGATATGATGGTATCCACTCTTCAAGTCTATCTTTATAAAATACTTTTCTCCACTCAAAGAATCCATGATATCATTCATCCTAGGTAAAGGAAATCTATACTTAACTGTGATCTTGTTTATTGCTCTAGAGTCTGTACACATTCTCCATTCTCCATCTTTCTTTGGTGCTAGCACTACAGACACTACACAAGGACTTAAACTTTCTTTGATCAAACCTTTCCTTAGAAATTCATGTATCTGTCTATTCAATTCTTCATTATCTACTGGTGTCATCTGATGTGCTGCTTTGTTAGGCAAACTAGCTCTAGGTATAAGATCCATGTGATGATTGATACTCCTAATTGGTGGCAATCCTTCAGGTACATTATCTGATATGATGTCTTCATACTCTATCAACAATTCAGTTATCTCCTCTGGTTGTGATTCTCCAGTCTCCTTCTTTAATATTTCTGGCTTCTTAGGGATCAAAGCATAACACATATTCTCATGTCTCAAACCATCCAAAAATTTTCTTCCATCTACCAAATACATTCTAGCATTCCCACATACTTCACTCTTAGGATCATCTTCCAAAGGAATCAAAGTAATTCTCTTTCCATTTGATGTTATAGTGTATGCATTCTTTCTTCCATCATGTATAGCTTTTCTATCATACTCCCAAGGTCTACCCAACAAAATATGACATACATCCATAGGCATAATATCACACAGTACTTTATCATGATAAGATCCAATATGAAATTTCACAAAGCATTGTTCACTTACCAGTACCTTATGATCATCCTGAATCCATGCTATCTGATAGGGCTTAGGGTATTTCAATCTTTCCAACCTTAGCTTAGTCACCATCTCCTCCAAAACTAGGTTATTAGAACTACCACTTTCAATTACAACTTTACAACATTTACCTCCTGATTTGCATATGGTTCTGAATAAACTTTTCCTCTACGATGGTTCTTCATTTGTCTCCACTTCAAATAGTGCTCTCCTCATCACAAGTGATTCTCCTTTCTCAGGTTTACCAACTAAACTAGGTGATCCTAAAGGTTCTTCTTCCACATAGGCTGCTCTTCCACTGTTCTTTGTTCTCTTGCTTGTAATCCCTTGATTACATTCAAATGCTTTATGTCCTTCACCTCCACACTTAAAATAGGTTCCTTTGAATGTTCTCCTATTAGGTTCTCTTCCTTCTCTTATGTATCCTTCACTCCTTTATGAACTAGGGTTTCCTCTGCGGTAGAAAGTTCTATCATCTCTCCAGTATGTATTGTTATCTCTGTCCTCCTTCTTGAATGTGTTCTCTTGCCTGTTCTGCTCTGCATATGCTCTCTCTCCTCCAAAAAATGTTCTACCTCTCTAAAACTTACCTCCATTGCCTCTCTGTCTCTGATCATGCCTCTTATTTAACTTTTCTTCAACCTTTAGAGCAAATTGATATGCTTCTTCCAATGTTGTCATCCTAACCAAACTCAAATCTTCTTAAATGTTCAATCTCAGTCCATTGATGTATCTAGCCACTTTCTCCTTGCTTCACTATGTCATGTCCTTATGATCATCTTATGAAATTCTTTAGTGTACTTCACAGATTTCTCCTTTTGTCTCAAGGTTTGCAATCTCTTCAACAGTTCTAACTCATAGTCAGCAGGTATAAACTGATTCTTCAAATTTGTCACCATTCTATCCCACTTTGTAATCTTTTATTTTCCTCTTATATTTCTATCCAACTGAACTTCTTTCCACCATATAGCAGCATGTCCTTTCAGCTTTGTCTTTACAAATTTCACCTTCTCCGGATCTTCAACTTCTTCATACTCAAAGTATTCTTCCATGTCATTTATCCAATCAATCAGTTCTTCAGGGTTCAAATTGCCAGTATAGTTTGGTACATCAACTATAGGTCTTTTTCCAATCTTTGAAATAGCTCGCAACATCTTGACTTGATCTAATTCTTCTTCTTCTTCTTCTTCATATCCTAGGGTTTCACCATTCTGATCAGCGGATTGAAATTCTTCATCATCATCACTTTAAAAATTTGGTCTAAGTGTAAGTCCTCTTCATCTATCTTCTTCAAAAACATCCAAGTGAACTTGCATGGTTTTCATCATCTCCATCATCTCATCCATTCTTCTAACCTTTTTTCCAACAATAGGGATTCTCCTCAGTGGCATTCTTCCTAGGATCAAGTGTAACTGCCTCAAATTCAGTGATTGGGCTACAAGCTGACAAATGCCTCACAATCGATGATCGGTTGCAACACAAGTAACCTACCTTGGATTTGGCGATATGTTCACAACAAGATCTTATGTAATTCCTTTGCCAACTTCACTCAATTCACTCCCAAAGATTCAAACTTTTAGTCTGATACCACTTGGTGCACTCACGATTAGGACGGTCCACAAAGTGAACTGTCCAGGCCATGCAGGTAGAGTAAACACAACAGAAACAACTCAAAGATAGAAAGCAAATGCATATTCAGTCATTCAGTATATCATAGAATTCAAATATAAATTGGCCAGCAACATGCGGGCTTACAATTAGGGCTCACAAGCCTAATTTCACAGTTACATAATACACACATGATTTAGCTTTGAAGCTCCTTCGCAAAGAATTTAAACTATCAAACTTGAAAATCAACTTAACTACTTTCCTAGACATCTATTACATTAATTTATATCATCTCTAGAACAAAAGATTCCTCCGCATCGGCAAAGGAAGATCACAAACTCCAATGAAGAGCTGTAATGTGTGTACACGGATAGGTTGGACCTATTTGATTATAACTCCTTCATGAATCAATAGAATTGTGTGCAGCTATTAGGGAAGGTCAACCATGAACCATACAACATTGAATGATGTGTAGTTTAGCTCCGTAGGTTGTGAATTGCTCCACAAGTCTTCTCCTTTACCTGATTGTCTGAGACTGTCAGGATGCTCTGATCTGAGAAAATAGTTGATCTTCTAATAGCACTAACTTTCTGGTAACTGATCCAAATGATCTGAGTTTGGGATATGATGTGCATGAAGGTGTCTAGATGCTATGTCCATCTCCACAAGGTCTAAAATGCAATTGTGGTAGAATGCGGACCAAAATACAAAAATCTACTACTGACTGAACTAGAAAATGAAAAGAAACAAACTGAAATGCAAAAGTTTTTGGTTGATGCAAGATTTCTCTTGAACTAGGAATGCTCTTGCATCACTTTCCTAAGAGCTTTGGAAAAGCTCGCCCTAATGGATCTATTTTAACTATCACTACAATTATAAGCCAACCAAGTTTTCCCATTGGGGTATATTAGATAAAGAGATTATTGATGGGGACATTTCAAAATGGCTCTATAAAGACCAAGATGAGCAAGACAAATTACCTCTTGAGAAATATCCTAAAGGTTTTCATATGTCACAAAACATGGGTTATAAAGGACAAGGTGGTCTTGATCTACAAGAGCAAGGAACTATTGAGCCCATTAAAGCTACCCACCAATCTAAACACTTGGGACTAGGGTTTGGATCACAAGAACCTGCATCTCTAGAGCTTGAATTTATCTTAAGTGAGGTATCTAAAGCATTTCCCACTATTGAGAGTACTAATGAGGATACCTACGATGAATCCCTTGAGTGTACCGTCAAGCTTTATGACTCTTCTATCTTTACCCTTACCATGTCATTTCCATCATCATCATCTTATCCCGTTTTAGATGTCTTTCAAAATTATGAGGCTATTACCGAGTTCCCGAGACTTAGAACGAGAATACCATCTAGAGACCATAAGATTTGATACACTATAGAGCTTAATACTAATGCCTACTATGGAGATATAATCAAATTCCTTAGTCACAAAAGTGAAAATATAAAAATCACGTCCCCTAGAGAAAACCACTATGCAGTGCTTTCAGACAATAAAAAAGTAAAAATAAAGGATGTATCCGATGGTGAAAACCTCCTTGAGGCACCTAAGGATGAGGAATTTGACATCCCTAAAGTTGAGGTATATTAAGAGAGATCACCTATTATTTCTAAAGAGACACAAGAAATTAATTTGGGAACACCTGAGGATCCTAAGATTACATTTGCAGCAACATCACTTTTAGAATTTGAACTAAGAGACTTTATCACCTTCTTCAAGGAAAGATCAAAGAACTTTGCTAGGTCCTATGTAGATATGCCTGGTTTAGATCCTTCATTGGTTATACATCATTTGATAGTATATCCTGGTGCAAAGCTGATAAAAAAAAAAGCTAAGAAAAATGCACCCAAAAATTACCCTTCTAGTCAAAATAGAATTAGAAAAACTCCTCGCAGTTGGATTCATCAAACCTATAGATTATCTAGAATGGGTTTCAAACATAGTTATAGTTTCCAAAGTTACTTGAGGCATCCAAGTTTGCATATACTTCAAAGATTTGAACAAAGCATGTCCTAAAGATGATTTTCCATTACAAAAAAATGATATTATAGTTGACCTAACAGTTGGACATGAAATGTTATCCTTAATGGATGGATTTTCTAGATACAATAAAATCAAAATTACTAAAGAAGATCAACACAAGAATGCATATTTATGTGCTTGGGGAGTGTATTGCTAGAAAGTCGTGCCTTTTGGTCATAAGAATGTAGGAGCAACCTATCAATGAGCAATGACTGTAATTTTTCATTATATGTTTCATAAAACCATGGAGGACTATGTTGATGATATCCTTGGTAAATCAAGAACAAGATAAGGTCATTTATATGTCTTTTAAACATCTTTGACTGCTTAGAATAATACAAAGTATGGCTTAATCTGAAGAAGTGTGTCTTTGGTGTCACATCTTGTAAACTTTTAGGCTACGTTGTTTATCGACAAGGTATTGAAGTGGATCCTGCTAAAGTGAAAGATATAGTCGACTTGTCACCACCATAAAATCTAAAGCAATTACATTGCCTTCAAGGGAAACTACAATCCATCAAGAGGTTTATAGCAGAACTTTCTGATAAGTGTCAACCTTTTGCACATCTATTGAGAAAAATGTAGAATTTTATTGGGATGAATAGTGCTAGCAAGTGTTTGACAAATTGAAAGTATATCTTGTATCTCCCTTAGTTTTGGTACTGTACACTCAAAATTGTGACTCTGGTTGCTTGGGGCTGTCAGGTCAGATTTCGGCACGCACATGAACCCTTTCCCTCCTTGCCATGAAGCGATCCACCACGTCACTCTTGCTCATGTGGAATTAGCCAGTCGAGAGGAGGTGAGATATGGTGGGGGTCTAGCTCGTTGGAGAGTTGGATTTCACAGAGAGGGGTGGGCAAGTAATGCGGCCTTTGTTGTTGTGTGCTTTGTTGTATTTTTCGTTTGATTGTTGTTGTAGTTGAGATAACCCTATGACCCGAAGGGTCACTAGTTGCTCTTCTTCTGTTTGGATTTCTAAGATTCCACCTCTGTGTGGGTAAGCGATTGTTCTTGTTGATGTCCTCTTGTCTTTGTATGCTTCGTAAGAGTTCTTGCTGTATCTTTTGTTGTCTAGTTTCTTCTAACAACAAAAGGACAAATGGGTCTCCTTGTGGTAAGAAAAATGTTTGTTGTTGAGGTCTTGGATGGATCTCTTGGATCTCGTCGTGGATAGCCCTCACCCACTCTCCTCTCACTCCTAAGCACATTCATGAATTAGGATAGAGGAAATTGTGTGATTACTAACCTTAACCAGATTTGGGGGTTTTGACCTAGGGTTTTGTTGACCTAGGGTTTGACTTGTGTTTTAACTCGTGATGGAATCGAGGGTTTGCAATGTTGTCTACTCTATTGTTTCTATATGCATGCAAACTAAATGATATGCAAAACATTCTTTTTGGTATTTTTTAGAGTATTTTGGAAATGAAAGTGCTTCTAATCTATGAAAAGGAAATATGTATGCAATCCTATATGACATTTCCAATGCAATATTAACCTATGTTTTTTGTGTTTTTAATGTTTTGAATGCAATTTAATCTAAGAAAAGAGGAAAATGCTTCTTCTAACAAACTAGATCTAGAAATATGAAAGCATTTAATCTAACATGCAAGATCTAACTATCAAGGAAAAAGCAATGTTTTACTGTTCCCAAGAGCAAAGTTGATTCTCTAATTACTATGAATTTGAATGAAAATAATGAAGGAACCTGAGAGAAATGAAGATTTGTTGACTCCACTACCCTTATCAATCCTTGTAATAGGCAACCTCGAATCCTTTTGTGGCAGCAGGTGATCCTCTTGACAACAAAATGACCCAAAGAAGCAAAAAGAAGCTTTGATGAAGCTTGTATGAGCTCGATGAGAGCTTGGATTGAGCACAATAACATAGAATCAAGCAGCGTGATGCTACTTGGTTGAACAAATAAAGAAAAAGGCACCTTCATCCTATAAGAGCATTTGAATGCTAAGTTGGAGAGCAAAATTTGGCAAGAGCTGTGTGCATAATGAATTTTCCTCCCTTTGTGCTTGAGGGAGGGGGTATTTATAGGTTTAGAAGAAGGAATTGATTGGAGAGTTAACCCATTTGATTGATAAGTTAACAAGAATAGATTCGGGAGTTAACAAGGTTGATTAACCAGTGAACTTAGTTTATTAGAGAGTGATGAATCAAAGATAGCTTATCACTGGAGAGGAAATGGAGGTGAGGGAATGCATGAGATTGATTTAAGAGTTAAATTGAGATCAAATAGAGTTAATTATGCATGTGTGGGTGCATGAAATAGTTAACTCTATATCAAGGATCAAAAACTATGTAAACAGAGAGAAAAATAAGCAAAAATAAAGCAAAAACGAGAGAGAAACTCAAGTTTTTCATGGCTACAAAAATGGTAGGGTCACTCAGAGAAGATCTAGGTTGGACAGGGTCAAATGCAGAAAAATACGCTGGGAGATGGTAGAAGAGAGGAAAAGGAAAGGTTCTACATCAAGAAATAGGTCAGTCATGTGGAAGAATCCAAATCTCCACTTGCGTCGGTGGGATCTCCCAGGGGAGATCTGGAAATAATAGGGGGAGATTTGGATTGGTTCGATGAAACTAAAAACTGAAAGCGGGAGATGGATAAGGAGACCTCTAGAAGGCTTCTAGGAGGTGTACTAGAGGAAAAACAAAGGGGAGAGGTGAAAACTCACCTACAAGACTCTCACAAGGCTTAGGATCAAGGTTGAAAGTCTAGAAAATGCAAGTCGATAAGTGTCGCAACAAGTGTCAAAAAGCATCACAAACGGGGAGAGACAGAAATCGACAAGGAAGAAACAACACAAGACAAGAAAAGAGGACACATCATCAAGAGAACTGCTACTTAATGGACATTATTTCACGCTTGCATGTACGTGACAAGGATTTGAATCATCATAGGGGTCCTCGTGGAGGTAGTGCGTGATATTTGTGCTTACAGGTACCACCTGTTCAAGGAAAACATCTCCTCCTATATATATTAGCCACATCAACAACATTAGCATCTTTGTTAGCACAAAATGATGACACTAGAAATGAGAGAGTCATTTACTACATCAATCATACTCTAGTGGGCTATAAAATGACCTACACCCCAATAGAGAAGGCATGTCTTGCCATTGTCTTCGCTTTGCAAAAGCTTCGACATTATATGCTTAATCACCAAACTAAGCTCATTTAAAAATTGATCCACTAAAGTATCTCTTATAAAAGGCTACTCTAACAAGATGAATAGCAAAATGGATCATGGCCTTAAATGAGTTTGATATTGAATATGTGGATAGAAAAGCTATAAAAGGATAAGTAATTGTTGATCAATTGGTAGAAGCGCCACTTGAAGTAGACCATCCACTTATCTTGGGATTTCAGATGAAACAATTTTTGTCATCGATTCTCCTACAAATTGGTAGTTGTACTTTGACATGGATCTTTCACACATCATGGTTATGGAGCAGGTATCCTCTTTGTTACACCACAAGGCGACTTCATACCAAAAGCCTATAGCATTGCATTCATTTGTACAAACAACATTACAAAATATTAAGCACTCATCAAAGGCTTAAGAATGGCTATCTAATGGAACATAAAAGTACTTGAAGGTTACATATGGTGATTCTCAACTTGTCATACACCAAGTCAATGATGAATATCAAACAAAAGATGAGAGGTTGCTTCCTTATAAGAAGTTGGTCAACATCATCAAGCAATCATTTTCATGGATCCGATTTAAGTAAATTCCAAGATTAAATAATAAAGATACTAATGCAATGGAAACCATGGGTTCATTGATTGATATTCCTTCAAATAGTCTGCAATATGAATTCTTGGTTGAGCAACTCTTGATTCCTACTTTTGATCTCATAATCTAAACTAGTTTGTGAACTTGTTAGTCCTAATACACCCTGGTACAATGAAATTTATACCTATCTGTATGACAACATCTTACCACCCAATCTTTCAAATGCCCAACACTAAACCTTTATCCATTGCTCAGCCTATTATACCCTTCTTGGTGATACACTTTATCAAGGGACACTCGATGTAATTCTCCTTAGATGTATTAACATTGAAGATGCCCAAATTGCATTACGAGAGGTACATGAGGGTTTTTGTGATGCACATTCTAGTGGTCCAACCTTGGTCAAAAAGTTTTTGAGAAAAGGATATTATTGTCCTACTATGGAACAAGATGCACAAAAATTTGTCAAGAAGTGTCTTCCTTGTCAATGACACAGTGATTTGATTCATGCACCTACTCAATAATTACAACCAATTACTACACCATGGCCTTTTTCGCAATGGGGACTTGATCTCATTGGTAAAATTCATCCACCCTCATCTAATGGACACAAATTCATTATCATCACCATTGAGTATTTTATGAAGTGGGTTGAAGCCATCTCTCTTACATACATTACCTGTAAACAAATTTCCAAGTTTATCCTTCATTTCATTATTTGCCGGTATGGTATACCTCAAGCCATTGTCACTGACAATGGTAAGCCCTTCAAAAACAAATAAGTTCGTCACCTTTTCCATCAATTCAATATCCAACACCACTTTTCCACTCCATATTATCCCCAAAGCAATGGTCAAGCTAAGGATTCAAACAAAACTATCCTCAAAATTTTGAAGAAAAAAGTTAATGAAGTTGGTTGTGATTGGCACTTACAACTCAATCTTGCTTTGTGGGCATATCACACTAGCATTCCATTCCATATTCCCTTGTCTTTGGATCCAAAGCTATTTTACCAATCAAGGTCGAGCTCCTGTCTTTAAGAGTATCATTGCATGAAGAAGACAACAGAGTATCCCGATTACAAGAGTTAATGAATTGCTAGATGAAATACGTCTCAATGCTCTTAATCATCTCACAACTTATCAAAATCATCTTCATCGTAGCTATAACAAGAATCTCAAATCTCTAAGATTTGAAGTTGGTGATCTTGTACTTAAGGAAAATCAAAAGAATCTTCACTTGACTGAGATATAAAGGGGAAATTCGAGCCGAATTAGTTAGGACCCTTCATTATTACAAGTCATTATGGTTCTTGGGCCTATCATCTTTCTACACTTGAAGGACAACCTCTTGAGGAGCCTATCAACATCATTCACCTCAAGAGGTTCTATGCCTAACCCACAGGTATCCCAATTGTATATACATAAAAAAATCAAAATAGTAAAGAGAAATAATCCGTCCTATGGTGAAAACCACTTCGGTGGTGCCTTGGATAAGTACCATGGTGAAAACCCATTCACAAGGACCATGTGTAGTAGCCTTGCATTTACCATCTACTAGATCACCATTTTGACTTCCAATTTCCATTCATTTACCTAAGTTTCATCCATCTACTATGTCATTATCCATCTACCCTATTGTCATACTATCATGGGTTGAATTTTTCACTTAGTGTCATTTTCTATCATACCATAATAAGTCATCCATTATGTTGGAAAAAACTGAGGACTGGAAATAAAGTTCATAGATGGGCAAGTACAGACATATTAATTCTTTGGAATGGTATTGTTTCCCTCAGTTTGTCCTAAGTGTCAATGCAAGAGTTGTAAACTTGTGAAAGGTGTTGTGGCAGTTTACCTAAGGGCTAAAAGCAATAAACTAAGTGGGGATGAATGCAACTACTTCACACAATAAAATCCTAACTCTAAATATGGTTTTAATTCTATTGTTTCTGTTTCCTGGCAAAAATGTGACAAGAAGTGTGCAAGTAACTGTGACAGGAAGTATAGAAACATAAATTATTACAGAAAAATGAAGTAATAGAGTACAGACTTTAAATGATATATTGGTCAATGATAAATTCTAGTCTACATAAATCAAATCCTTAATTCTCGAATTGTAAGAATCACATTAACAAATTAAAACGTGACTGAAAGTAATTAAATCTACACACAGAAAAGAAACTAAACTTTAAAGCAAATTTAGGCATATAGTTTACCACACAAAACTAAAAACAAATCACCAGTTGACGCAAAGAGTGGGCCCTACCTCCTTGGCTGATGATGAGTAAAATATTAATGTGTTCTAACTCAACTCGATCAGAATATGCACATAAGAATTGCAGAGTGATTTTTTAAGCATCATAATAACTTTGTATTATTATCTATATCTGAGAGCTAAAGTTTGCACATATTTATACCTAAACAAGCACCGATTAAGTTTGTTATGGTTTGTTTGTGGCCTCCAGCCAACAAACCATTTGAGTTCGATAAAAAACATATAAGTTGAACAAACTGACAATGGCCGCTGGCAAGTTTACAAAACATCTTTTCAAAAATGGACTATAGATTTTAACAATTCTAACAGTCTTGCTTCTTTGCCCTCCACATGTCCATAGCTACAACCATTCCTACTTTTTCCTTCCATGTGTTCACAACAGCTGAGCCCGAGCCTTTAATTATTCCTGTCAATTAATCATAAAATGATTAATATCTCTTTGAATAATCAGTATTATGGATAATTTTAATTCTTTTCACAATTTATTAAATATATCTATTTCCTTCAACAAATGGTGATATGAAGTATGAACATGACACTATAAACATGGGTAAAAAGGTAAACAAAAGATGAAATAGTAAGGCCTCATTCTTGCTCATCATTTCCCCCCAGTTGAAGGTCTTGCATGTCCTCATGCAAGGAAGAAAGAAATTACAAACCAAGATAACCTTGTCAGTCTTTGAATGGTGTTGACAATTTCCCAGTAGCAAAGTTGTCTCAATGCTTCCATCTGATCCTCATGATCCCTGATGGATATATGTTGATCCTTGGAAATTCTGGCCTGGTCTAACTCATTTTTCAATCCCTGGATTTCTGCTTGTTGTAGTTGAGATACATAATTAACCTGTTGAAGCTAACTTTGTAGTTCCTGATTCTCCTTTCTTAGCTGTTAAATCGAGATCTGTAAATCTTTGATTTGTTTTAAAAGAATTTCTTTCTCCTCAAATTCTTCGTCAGCCTCTTGATCATCTGAGCTAGAAAATTTCTTGTCAACATTTTGTGTTTCATTCAAATTATCAATCACTTCATTCAATTGTTTAGTTTCTGTATCAGTGATAATAGAACTTATAAGTATTTCTTCCCCTTATTTGGCTTCTGGAATATTATCAACCTGTTGATTAGTAAGATTGTCATCAAGATTTGTGCAGCCTATCATGGTGTCCAAATGTTCAAATTCTGCCTGTGTGTCTGACATATCCATGCCCATTTCAGTGCCATTATGCTTTTTCTCACCCAGTGTTGGGTAGTTAGTATTACCCTATTCACCCTATTCCAGTACAACATCCTCTATTCCATGAGATGAAGTGGCGTTTCCTGATTTATCAAGGTCAATGGTATCAGACATAGGGGCAATATTGAAATCATCAGCCAGTGGAATAGTCTGAGGGTTTTCAGATTCTAAGTCTTCCTTATCAGAACTAGTTCTTTTCTGTTGCTCCTTCTTCTTCCTTCTTTCAGATTGTCTGTGCTCCCTGCTAGCTTTCCCTTTTTTCTTCAAGACCTCATCTAGGATTTTTAGGTCAAAATCAAGGTCTTTTGGGTCATCTTCTTCCATGCTACTACTGGCTACTTGTGCTAACCCTTTTAGTTTAGCCGTAGACCCTATTTCATTCTTGTGTTTTGGGGAAGCCTTTTCAGTAGTTGAAGGACTTGAACTATGTTCAGTGGAGAGTCGCCTACTAGACCTGTGTTTAGGGCTTGAGCTGGAGGCAATAGGGGTTTCTTTACTAGGCTTTCATTTTTAGCTGGAACTAGAAGTAGGAGGCTTTTTAGGGGTTTCTTCCTTAGTATGAGTGGGTTCTAGAGTTTTCTTTGGCAAACCCTCTTCTTCCTTAGTATGACTACTCTCTTCTTCAGTATTTTCTTCCTCTGAAGTTTCATGGTTTAAATCTTTCTTTAAGCTGACAAAACTATCCCAATCACCAGGAGGAGACAACAATTTTAATTCCTAGATAACTAGCAACCAGATTAACCCATGATGTGCCAAAGAGTATTTTTTTTTCCATTTTGAACAACTTCACTCATTCGTTGCAAGGAACAGAGAAGAAAATATGGAATATTTACAAGAAACTCTCTTCACAAATGTACCAAGAGACAAAAATGCTATGCACAACGTAAACATACCTTCCTTCACAGGTGACGTACTATATGATAAACTTGGAAACATCTCTCCATGGTTTGGGAAGTGAGCACAACTTAGTCCCCTATCATTGAATCGTTTAAATAGACTCCCCTCGCTGCAGGAATTGTTTTTTGAAGGGCTATAAATCTATGACTTTTGAGGAACTGTCAGGAAAGTAATTTTCTCCAGATAATGGCAACCCCATTACATCCGCAATTGTATCAACCGTGATAGAAAACTTCAATCCCCTAAGAGAGACTTGATTCTGGTGGAAGCTCAGTGCAAATTCTTTAGCCACATCTTTGTCATATCCCCTCAGTCATTTAGAATACACATCCCATTATGCCTGTTTAAAATTTTTGTAAGCCTCCTTTGTATCTTTTATTCGTGTTATTAAAGTAGGCTCATAATGGTGCCAACATTCTTGTGCCATGAATGTACCAGGAGGTTGGCACTATATAGAAGCCAAACACTGTTAACACAAAAATGCCAAGACGGGGGACGGGAAGCAGTAAAAGTTAAATGGCAACAATGAGGGCCAAATGAGGAAATTTGAATGGTAAAAAGGTCATTCAGTTGCTGAATGATAAATGAAAATGGAAAATGGATAGCGAATGACAACTTAACACGCCACTCTTTGTAATCATGTCATGGATAACCTACTAAATATAGCACTCCCACCTAAGCAGTTGACTCATCCATGAGATAAGTCACCAATGGTTGTAGAAAAACAAATACAAGTAATAAATTGAAAAAGAAATAAAACTTACCACCATACCAATTACCAAAGATTTGATGAAGAGATGCTGATGTGTATGTGCAGCAAATTGCTATGAGAAATATGCAATGAAGGCGATCTAATCAACACGAATGAGAAAGATTACAGAAGGATGATTAGATGTAAAAATGGAAATGACAGGAAAGCACGACGTGGGTGCCAGGTTGGAAATGACGTCGGAATGATGGCTCAGAAAGTTCACAACAATTGAAATGTACAAAGAGCCATTGTATGCAGTAAGAGAGGCTCTAATAATGAGAGTAATAAAACCAATACCAACGAAGCTTTAAGATGGGACAGTTGGATGCATTATAATACAAAGTGGAATTAATTGAACAACAGAAATGACATCGAAAAAGATGCCTCAGGAATTACACTATCTGTCAAGTCAACTCCAACGATGTCTGAAGCCAATGACGCAAAGCAACATGTAGCATATGGCATGTGTACCATCTGTCTGACAACATGGTATCATGGAAGACGCCTGTGAAGGAGTCAAGTACATTCCCTAAGAGTGACAGGAAGGTTCATGGCACAAGAAATAAATGGATAACAATGGAGAAATAATGATCCTGCAAAGCAGCATGAGGAAGACATCCTACAAGACTAGGGTAGATAAAAGGTGAACTATGGCAAATCAATTTCAGTCACACCACATAATGGGTAGTGATAGAAAAATAAAAATTTACCAAGGTCAAAAGTTCCTGGCATCTTGGTGACAGGAAGAATAGATTGGCAATTTTTATTTTTATTTTTATTCTTTATGATACTAGATCGCCGACAAGTCAGTTTTCAATCAGATACCGTCTGGAGGTGTTGGAAGACTGGTTTTCACCTCCAAGTTTATTTAACAGTTAATACTTGCTGGAACCCAGTTTTCAAATATTAACTGGCCAACAATGCCCAAAGGTTTTCACTGTTGGATCTTTTATTGCCTTTTCTTTTTCTTTTTGAATTGAAAGTACCTAAGAGGTACTTGAAGAGGCGATAGGGACTCTGTCAAGAATATTGAGTTCCATTCACAGATGTGAGACAAAATCCTCTTTTGAAATAAGGTGCTTGTATAGCTTTAGATGGTGTCCATTAACGACAAGGGCCATGCGGTTAGAATCCACAATGCGAAGCTTGACTGCACCATTATCATAGATGACTTCAATCTCATAAGGACCGAGCCATCAAGTATGGAACTTGCCTTTAAAATCTTGAAATTCGCTGTCATACATGAGTGTCCAACTCTTGGTTGAAATGATCGTTGTCGGATGAACTGATCATGCCAAAGAGCATGCTATTTTTGAATTGTCTCTGCATGAAAAAGAGCTTCCTGATGTAATTCATCTAAGGAGTGTAGTTGAGCAATACACTCTTTCTATGCATTAGAAAGACTCATACCTAACTGAAGTGCAGTGTGAAGAGTTTTCACCTCGAACTCAATAGGAAGAACAACTTTCTTACCATAAACAAGTTCATAAGGGGCCAAACCAGTGGTGGTTTTCCACGTTGTGCAGTAGGCCCACACTGCTTCAGGAAGCCATGATGCCCAGTCCCGCTTATGGAGAGCAATTGTCTTGGTAAGAATGTTCTTAATTTATCTGTTGGTGACTTCAACATGTCCATTGGCTTGAGGATGGTAAGGTGAGGACTTGTGATGTCTGATTTCATACTCAGGAACCAAGGCATAAATGAGCCTAGATGTGAACTATGGACCTTGATTTGTGACTATCTCCCGGGGAACACCAAACCTAGTAAAAATCTTGGAGTAGAGGAAGTCAGCTACTTTGGTGTCCCTTGCATGCTTCAAAGCAACAACTTCAACCCACTTGGTGACATAATTGGTGTAGACAAGGATGTATTCCTTATTCCTCAATGGTGGATTGATGGGTCCAACAAAATCCAGGCCCCACTTCTCGAAGGGCTCAATAGATAACTGAGGATGTAAAGGCATTTCATTGGAGCGCGTGTGATAGCCCATACACTGACACACAATGATGAACATAGCGCTTACAATACTTATGGATTGTAGGCCAATAGTAGCCTACAGTCAAAATCTTCTGGGCAGTCCTCTGAGCAGCAAAATGTCCACCACATCATTCTGTGTGACATGCATGAAGTATATTGAAGACATTGTCTTTGGGTACACAACGACGCATGATATTGTCAATACCAATGCGGAAGAGCAATCCATTGATCCATGTGTACAATCCAATGAGTACAACTAATTTTTGACATTCTCTCAGAGAGAAATGAGATGGAAACTTGCAAGTGACCAGGTAATTTGCAATGTCAGCGAACCATGGACTTTTCGCTAAGATAGAAAATAGATGCTCATCTGGGAATGCATCATCAACTAGAACTAGTTCATCATCTTGTTGCTGTAACTTGGACAAAAAGTCTGCAACCACATTTTCTCAACCAGGCTTATCAAGTATAGTGATATCAAATTCTTGAAGCAAAATTAACCACCTAATAACTCTACCAGTTACAACAAGTTTATTCATTAGAAATTAAATTGTTGAATGATTAGTATGAACAAAGACTTTGTATCCAGTAATATAATGACATAACTTATTAATTGCATATACAACAACTAGAAACTCCTTTTCAATTACCGTATAGTTTACCTCAACACCTGTGAAATTCTTACTAATGTAGTAAATGGAGTAGAAAAGGTTATCTTCCTTTTGTCTGAGCACAGCGCCCATAGAATAGTCTGAGGCATCAATATGAATATGAAAAGGTAATTCCCAATTTGGACCTCTAAGTACCGGTGTAGTTACAAGCTTGGTCTTGATGGTTTCAAAGGCTTCTTGACATTTTGGTGTCTAAGAGAAAGCAACATCTTTTGCTAGCAAGGCAAACAAGGGGGAGGCAATCTTACTAAAATTTTGGATAAACCTCCTATAGTACCCTGTATGGACTAGGAAACTACGCACATCCTTTTGGTTGGAGGGTGTTGGCAAGTCTTGGATGATCTGTATCTTTTTGGGAACAACTTGAATACCCTTAGAAGAGATATAATGACCAAGTACTATCCCTTCTGTCATGAGCATATGGAACTTTTCATGGCTTAGCGATAGATTAGTATCTATACAACGTTTAAGCACTTTTTCTAAGTTTATCTTAGCTTCTTCATAAGTGTTACCATGCACTGTAAAATCATCCATATACACCTCAACACAATCTTTCATAAGATCTGCAAAAATACTCAAGACCGCCCTTTGAAAAGTGGCAGGGGCATTACATAGCCCAAATGGCAAGACATTATAAGAAAAAGTGCCCCAAGGACACGTAAAGGTAGTCTTGTCCTGGTCTTTAGGTGCTATGTGAATCTGGTTGTACCCACTGAACCCATCCAGAAAAGAAAATAACTTTTTACCTGCAAGAGTGTCCAACACTTGATCAATAAACGATAATGGAAAATGATCCTTTTTAGTAGCTTTATTAAGTACTTGATAATCAACACAAATTCTCCACTTACTATTTTTCTTAAGAACCACAACTAGAGGAGAGACCCATTGACTATCAAAAATAGGATATATGAATCCAACATTTAACAATTTTTGTAACTCCTCTTTGACTATATCACACAGGACGAGGTTGAGCTATTGTTGTGGTTGCCTAATTGGATGACTACCTTCTTCGATATAATTATGGTGTGTGCAGGTGTCAGGATGGATGCCACACATATCTTGATATTCCCAAGCAAAGGCATCTTTATAAGTTCTAAGCATGGCAATAAGATCTTGGATTTGTTTAGTGCTCAAATGTGGATTAATGTTAAGTGTGTGACCAGGTAAAATTTCCATGGCCTCTGATTGTGCAGGTGAGCTAAGGGCTAGTACTTGTGAAGTGGATGGTGTATTGTTGGACCTTTCAGAGAGTAAATATGAACTAAACAAACAATTATGGGGTGACAACTGATGCAATGTGACAAAGTGTTGAATAGATTGTGAGCTACTTACCAAAGGAAAATTACCAAAAGGGCAAGGAGTACTGATACATGAATGGAGAGCCATGCTTTCAAAGATTTCATTAGATGGATACCTATTTTGAAGAAAATTAACAAGAATATTATCTTCATCAGGTTCTTCAATGTCAGATGCTTGATCAATCGTGAGGATTGGAAGGGACTCATCCAAGTCACTGTCCACCTAGATTGGATCCTTCGTTTCTAATAGGGGTTGAGCCGGTGGGTATAAAGTCAACAATTTCATGTGCTCCCCATTAGAAATGACCATGTTTCCTGACTGATAGTTGATGAATGCATTTGTAGCCGCTAACCAAGGTGGCCCCAAAATTAAGGGGTACCCCCTAGCTTAATTTTTGGCTGTAAAATCATAAAGTCAGTTGGGTATTCTGACGAATCAATAGAAAGAATTACATCTTCAATCATACCTTTGGGTTTGACTAATAATCTGTCTACCATTTGAAGAACTGTGGGTGTAGGTCTATGTCCCTTAAGTGATAAATTTTCCTTTGTTTCATTTGTCATAACATTAATTGCAACACCTAAATCAACAAGTGTATTAGGAATAGTAACTTTACCGATACACACCTTGATGATAGGATTCCCTAGATCTGAGTACTTAGGGATGGTTAGATTCCCAAGCATAAGGTCTGCTAACTAACCAATAACCTAGACAATCTTTGGATCTTGCTTTTTCTTTTGCTTCCGAGCACAAAGATCCTGAACTATTTT
Source organism: Cunninghamia lanceolata (assembly GCA_027924645.1). NCBI lineage: Eukaryota > Viridiplantae > Streptophyta > Pinopsida > Cupressales > Cupressaceae > Cunninghamia > Cunninghamia lanceolata. The sequence goes on from BSBN01000025.1 coordinate 23,166,317, forward strand.
TGTATATACTAGGATATCCTTGATTGCCTGCAACAAATGAATCTTAATGTTAACATTACATAACTCATTAAGAAAATCAAATTTAGGTTGAGAGACTTCCTTTTGTACTAGTTCTAAATAAAATCGGTCGGGGAATGGAGGTTTTTTACTAGGTCCTCTTTAGGTTCTTCATTAATTTCTGTAATGGTGGGCCCTTGAAGAGCCTTCCCCAACCTTAATTGGACTCCATCTATTTCTATAGTATTGACATGATAAGTAGGATAACTTGTCACCTCTCTATTATATACAAGTTGTGTTGCCTTATTGTTGGGATGTGGGTTTGGTTGGGTTGGCATTGGTTGGGCTTTGGTGGTTGTGGTGGATTGGCTGGATAGGCAGATGATGATGGTATGGGTGGAAGAAATTGTTGTGACTGCTAATATGGGTTAATTATAGGAGGAAGTGGAAATTGTGGTTGTGGTGGGTATCGCTGTTGGTATGGTGGCGGTTGTGGCCTCCATGCCTGTGAAGCATATTGGTATGGTTGGATCCATTGAGGGTATTATGGATGTTACAGAGAAAAGAAATGTCAAGGGTCATTTTTTTTGTTTTTGCAGATAAAAGTTTTTATTAAGAACAAAATGGAATATTGAAGATTTTATTTGTGAGAAGATGAAAGATTAAAGAATATTTTTTATTCTTGTGAAGGTGAAAAATGTTCAGATTGAAATGTTTGAGAAAGGAATATGAAAGGTCAAGTTATTTTTATTGCAGGTGAATTGATTTAATGGTGAAGATGAATTTTGCAGGTGGAGAAGAATATCAAGAGTCATTTTGTTGCAGATGCTTTGTGATATATAATTACAGGAATGACATATGGAGTGTTATATATGTAATGGCAAAAATAATGTTATGATATGTGTAATTTTGACATAGAGGCGCAGTGAATTTTTGCTTGAAGATGAATTAGGGCATGAAGATAATTTTTTAGTACAAAAGACAAAATGCAGATGAATCAGATTTTTGAAGACATACATACAGAGACATCATTTTGATTTTTGGTGACAAGGCAATAGATGAATTGTAGATGAAGAAGTTTGCATTGAATGTATAGAAGTATGCATGATATGAATGAAAAGAGAAACAGGTGAATTGTATTGAAATAGAGAAACCCTATGAAGTCTTTGTTTTAATCTAAGTTTGTATATTACTGCCAGTGAGGTTTGCATGGTCAGTGAGACCTCTTTGTATGGCAATGAGGCTTTGCCAGTCAGTGAGACCTATTCATCAGCCAATGAGGCTCTGTAACTTATGACTTTTCATAGTTAAGACAGTGAGGCAATTTTGAGTGGTTTTTCTACCCCATGAGGGTTTTCCACTCCAGTAATCCTTGTGTTATGATTTGCCTCTATGTGTATGTTTTATAATGTTTTACACATAAGGTCTTGTTCACTCTATTGATCATCATACTTGTGCATCTAAATTTGATAGATTATTGATGTCTCCTTTATTCCTTGTCTTGTAAATTAAAAGGTACAAAAAGATTTTAAAAATTAGACAACACTAATTCACCCCCCTCTCAGTGTTGTCCTGTACTTCAACAAAATCAACCTTTATTTGACCAACATTGGTCTTCCATTTTGAAGTTGCTTTCTCATTTGCATTGTGTAGATCATTGAAGCTCACACTACAAGAGGTTTGACCACCATCGATTCCAAAACCAACATCTACTTGCAGGTAGAGATCTTCAATGCAAAGGTCACAGTTTGCCTATGTTTTGCAGGCCGCTAAGATCTCCATCATGTTGACTTGTATTTTTTGTTTCAAAGGTTAAGTTTCTATGTGGCCACCTTGTTACAGTCTCGTGCTACATCGCCATTAACCACCACCTACATTCACTAAAACCCTAAAATTTCTTGTTTTGGGTTGCAGTTTATGTGGCATTATTTTAAAGCTTTCTCTATTTGTAGGTCGATAGTCTTCAATCCTTCTTCAACAAGCCCAAGTCTCCTAACATTGTTTCATCATAGTCAAGAGTGGAAGTTAGTTAATGATTTTTGTTTTTCATTAATTGTTAACTAGTTACTGTGGTCTCCTCTCACATAAACTACCAACTACCATACTTTATTAAGCACTCCAGTTAGGATTCTTATTGACATTTTATGTTATTGAGAAATATAACAATTATTGTTGACATTCAATTCTCATCTAATGTCACATGAAATGTAACTGCCACATTTAGTGTTATTGTACTAATCATTGTAACTGTTAGCATTAGATGCTGCAATTGATGTAACCTTGACATTCTTTGCTAACTGACAGCACCTTATGTAACTACCTAAGATAGCCATTTTATGCCAGATGGACACTACCAGATTCCTTCGAAAGTGCCTCAAGTAGGCCTTTTTTTCATTTTGTGACAACTTTTGCCCATGGAGGCAGATTTTCATAAAATTATAGTTAATGAAAAGGTGTTTCCATGTACTTCACTTTGACAAAGTCAAACTAAGTTTTTTTCCTTTTTGACTAATTTTTTAAACCCCGAAGCCCATTGTAAGCACAAATTTTGGCAGGGCATGAATTTTGACTATGACATCAAAATTTCATGATTTTTTTTTGAAATTACTTAGAATTTCACAAGGAATTCATTAGTGCATGTGAAATTTAGTTTTGGATAGCCATTTTTAAAAAAATGTAAAAATCTTTGTGTTTTAGAAATGGATGATTTGGCTTCCAAACTTGCACAATTATAATTTTTCTCTTGCATATCTTTTTGGGGGGCTTCTAAAATAATCATACTCATTTTGGTGGGGGGGGAATTTAATTTTTAAATTGATAGTGCTTAAAATTTTATGATGTATATTGTTGTGGATGACACACATAATCCCTTCCATTTAATTATTCTCAATAAACCTCATAATAAATGGAAGATCAAATGTGGATATTTTGGGCTAAAACAACATACAACAAAAGAATGTCATCATCATAAAATCAATTAACTAAGACAACAACTTATTCGTGCATATCAAATTTCTATTGATCATTATAAAGCACTTGCAGAAAAATCTCATCTCACTAAGCCACCTTGTGAGACACCACCATCAGTTGGGTATGTACATTGTAGTTAGATGACTTACATTAAGATCTCATCTACACCATCATTACCTATTGCTAGATCTAAATCTAGATTTGATATCTCCATGGCTTCTAGTGATTCTCTGCACTAGGATATGGTTATCATCTTTCTAGATCCACCACATTGGAATGCATATCTACCTGACATTTCATGTCTTTTGGTAGAGTCCCGCATTGCATATTTGGGAGATACCATTGAGCACATTCCTCTTCTTTTTGATGACAGCTTTGATGAAGTTGCATCACCATTGTCTTCTTCAGTTATGATTGCTCTTACCTTGCTTATATTGGCTATAGTGCCAAATTCTATAGATATTTATGAGTCCACATATTTGACTCTATCATCATGTATTTTGATAGCCTCTACAATAGTATCAGATTCTTCTAGGTCCAGTTATCACCATACATCCATGGTTCTTGTTCCTAAATATTTTATGATACCCGATTCATTCTATTAGCTTGGATATCCTTGAGCATCCTTCAAAGATATCATGGGCATCATCTGCATCTTTTAATCATGTGCAGAATTTAGAGACCTTCATACTTCTTCTTGTATGTTCCTGTTTGGAATGGGAAGATCACTTGCACACTTCTATGGTTTGATTTCTTCCTAAGGGGAGAAATATAGTACAACATTTGTGCATTTTCTTCAGCATCCAGTGTTGAGCTTCTATACACATTACAAGAGGTATTTTGAGGGGAGGCCACATGGTTAGTCTTCTCATCTCAGTTTTGGGAGGATCTTGTTAGGGATAAAAGAGATCACATAAGCTTAAAGAGTTAAACTAGTCCATACCTCTTCTACAAAACATTGGGGCACAAACTGAGCATGGCTTCTACCTAAGGAGGAGGGCCAAACTACTGGGATCTACCCATATATTATGTATAGAAGGACCAACCAAATTCAACCAATGCTCAACAAGCAAGTCAAGACTAAGGTTAAACCATTAGATAATGGATAACAAACCAGAAAGATCAACAAGTACAATAGAGGTAAGAGAGTAATTTAGAACTTGTGAACTTTAGTAAAAATATCTAGGATAGGAGCACTTGGACGCCCTTGGCTCTTTTTAGGGTTAGGTAAAACTTTTAACTTTGTTAGATTTGTATTCATCTGCACTTCCTTCTCTCCAAAAATTAGCCTCTGAAACCTGTTCTTCTTACCTGCACACACAGAAAGAGGGAAACGATTGTGTTGTTTTAAGGATTTGCCTTAGTCAAACCCTGTGTTGGTGTTCCCACCTCCACAACAATGATTGATAAGATCCAAGAGTACTTTCCCTCATAGGGTAGAGGCCAAATCTATAACAATATGATTGATAATGATGATAATAACAACAAGATATCCAACCTTAGTTGATGAAGACTTAGCACCAACAAAGGAGAGCGATGAAGAGGGCTTTAAACTTCAAAGCCTGAAAACAACTTCAATAGCATTCACAAGTAGAAGACAATCCAAACATGAAGAATACTTTAGCACAAAACATCACATGAGAGCAAATTCACATTCATCCGGGTTAGGTGTAAAATGAACTGCAACATAGACTTAAATATGCAATCTCACTCACCTTTAGAAAATAAAACAACTTTAGGTCAACAAATGCAAACTAGAGGAATGTTCCAAACTGACACCACAAGTTGGGGCTAAAAATCTCAAGTGGGACCAGGGTGCTTGGGTGCCCTGGACCTTTAGCCCATAAACTTCACAAATTATCTTTTAATAGGGGTTTAGTCTAGTCCTAAGTTGATTATGTCAGGTTTATTTGTCGGGATTGGGATATTCATCATTTAGATCTCAAAAAGGTGTTAAAATAGGTCTTAATTAACAAAGGCAATAAAATAGGTCTAACCTAGGAGCTAAACCAGGTGTAAAATGCTAGTGTACACATTTTACGACTCAACATTTAGCCCCCACTTTAGTGTGGGTACGAACATAGATTCAAACTCATACTAAAGGGATGGACAAAGCACACAAACATAAAAGACCAAAGAATCCCACCAAGTTGTAAACTACAAGTAACCCCCAAACTTAGGATCCTAAGGTTACAAGCACATAAGCAAAGAGAAAACATACAAGACACTATTAAATTAATTCACACATACATGGAGTGCTAAAATCATATAGGAATAAATGCAGAAGACACATAATACACGAAGGTAATACATGCCAAACACAATGCATACACATAAGAAAATAGAAGTACACATAAGACAATAAATACACATAAGACATGTAGAGATCACATGGTGAAGACACATGAAAGCATAAGTTAAAACATAACACATATAAGAATACACATGGAACAAACACACAAGGCACATGACTCTGACACTAGCTTGCTTTGTCACTATGTGTCATGTGAAGAGAAGTGCCACTGTGGATCACACACTAGTAAGGACCGTTGGATTACTAGGTGACCATGCCAAGTCACACGAAGCACATGGACTAGTCAACTACATTGTACTAGGCAGCTCATGGACCAAAGAGGAAGCTATTGAAATGTGCAAGACAACTGAGAGGGGGTGAATCAGTTGTAACCAAAACTTCAAAACTATTAACACATCAACCACTTAATCACTATTATTGCAATTTAACCATGAAAGCATGAAATCAGAAACTTAAACACATTCACACATTCAACACATGAGACACCAGATTTTTATGTGGAAAACCCAATAAGGGAAAAACCACGATGAGTGTTAGCTCACAATATAATATGTAATAATAAAATTGAAAATTAGAGGCTCACTGCCCAGAATGCTCACTGCAAAATATGGGGCTCACTGCCAGAAGAATAGACTCACTACCAATGGGGGCTCACTGCCAAATTTGGTGAACTAAGATAGTAGCATCTACATCATGCCAAGGTTCAGTTCCATTGAAGCACAATAAATCTACTCTTCTCTGCTCTACTTTTTCACTTTGCACTTATCTTTGCATCTTTGCATCATCATACATCATTCATGATTTTATTACATGAATTTATACAATTCATCAACCTTGGAATGAACATCAAGGTTGGAATTACAATCATCAACCATTGGAACAATCTCCAAAGTTGAAATACACACATACATTAGAATAAGTCTAAATCTAAACAGATTTAGGGAGAAGAGAAAAGAATGCAAACCATGCCATGCTTTAGCTAGGACTCAAATGTAATCTTCCACACTATAACATGCTATCACAAACTCTAAAGTATAATCACAAGTAGTGAAAACAACCAAGTCAACCAAAACTGGTGTTAACAGTAAGACCTTTAGGAACACGCTTCATGCACGATCTAGATTACACTTTACGGATCAATCAAAAGGTAGGAACATGATCTAGAGACATCCACAAGCACGTTACAATCACCAAGAACATCTACACAACCTCCAAACACTTTATTCATAAGATTCTTCAAACTGGAGCACTTAAACATTACTGTCGGCCACTGTCATAAAGGAAATATTGCTTGCAGAGCACCAAATCACAAACCATTGCAACTAAAGGCACATAACATCATCTTAAACTTAATTCCAGAACCACAGACTAAGAAACTTAAATGCGGAGAAAGGGAGAGTAGAATACATTCTCCCAGTCACCATTAAATACATAGAAAAATAGTTTTTACTCTGGTGAACATATAAAATTGCTCAAATCTTCACATCGGAGGCTCAAACTTGAAACATATCAACTACAGACATCCCTTAACATAACTTCCAAACTGTAGACAAAGATATTCAATATACAGGATATGCGGAGGAAAACACCGCACTATTCTTCTCAGACACTTGCTGAAACTAATCCAAATAACTTCCTTAGATGATGACCTTAGGTGTTGACATCAATGACAACACTTACTGCTCATACTTGCAACAATCTCCCCCTTTGTCATTTATGGCAACACATGATGTGAAAAACCATCAAGACAAGCAAACTTGTTTTTCTTCTATGCTCCCCCTTACTTTATGCTTTCTCTAGCTACAAATTTTAGAATCTTCTTAAGTTTTTCACATGAACTTCTCTCCCCCTTTGACATCAATGGCAAAGGGTGCCAGACCTTCTATCCCTTTTTAGTTTTCAAGGCTCAACTCAAATTTTACTATCACTGCACTACTCCCCTTGTTAGCAACACTGCAACACTTATTGCTCTATATCAGGAACTCATATCAGTAACATCTACCTACTCCCCTTGAGAGGTAGCCTTCAAAACATCAATCCAGATCAAAGAATGAGACTTTGGGAACCACTAGACTGATGCAATTCCTATGCATCTTAGTTTAGAGCAGGAGGGGTAATAACCCCTAACTTCTCCCTAAGATACTCAAAAGTATCCTTAGGTAGAGGCTTAGTGAAAATATCTGCAATCTGATCCTTTGTAGACACATATTCCATCTTTACTTCATTCTCTATTACCTTTTTTCTCAGAAAGTGATACCTTATTGATATATGCTTTGTTCTTGAGTGCATCACTAGATTCTTAAAAATGTTTATAACACTTGTATTGTCACAGAAGATTAAAATTGGTTCTTCATACACAACTCTTAAATCCTTCAATGTTTGCTTCATCCATAGCACTTGAGTGCAACAACATGCTACAACAATATATTCTACTTATGTAGTAGACAAAGAAACTGATTCTTGCTTTTTGCTTAACCATGAAACCAATCTATTACCCAAGAGGAAAGCACCTCCACTTGTACTTTTTTTGTCATCAACATCTCCAGCCCAATCTACATCTGTATAAGCACTAAGAGTGAAATCAATGTCTTTAGGATACCACAATCCATAGTCTGAAGTGCCTTTTAAATACCTCATGATCCTCTTATCTGCCATCACATGTGACTCTTTGGGATCTTCTTGAAATCTTGCCACAAGACAAATTGCATGCATTATATGTGGTCTGGTATAGGTAGAATAAAGTAGTCCTCCAATCATAGACCTATACTTTTTCTGATCAGTCTTAGGTGATTCATCATTCTTGCTTAGCTTGCAACTAGTTACCATAGGAGTACACACCAGCTTAGAGTCCTCCATTCCAAACTTCTTCAACAACTCTTTCACATACTTAGTCTGAGAAATGAAAATTTCTTTTTCTGATTGAGTAATTTGCAGTCCTAGAAAGAAATTCATTTCACTAAACTTAGACATCTCAAACTCCTTTTACATTTTGTCTGCAATTTTTCTATACATACCTTCATTGCCTCCAAAGATGATATCATCAATAAAGACTACAACAATCATAATTTGATCATCATTGATTTTGAAATAGAGATTACTATCTATAGTACCTTTATTGAACCCTAATTGCAACAGATACTTACCTCCACCTTGCATACCAGGCTCTAGGAGCTTGCTTTAGTCCATACAAGGATTTCTTCAATCTACATACAATGTCACCTTGGTCTAATGATTGAAATCCTTCCGGTTGTTCAATGTAAACTTCTTCTTCCATCTCTCCATTCAAGAATGCAAACTTCACATCCATCTAATACAATTTGAAATCTTTGTGTACAACAAATGCCAAACACATTTTTTGCTACTTGAAGACTGATATGATGAAAACTACTCTGTACTATGTTCTATCAACCCAAACTTCTGCTACTCATTACTCTCAGGCCAATTATCACAATCAGACAAACTTTTGGATGTAGACGTAACCAATGATCAACAATCATATGTCAGAACCACAAAGCTTTATCTTCAACAGTGGACCGATGTAGAACAAATTACTTGAACACGATATCTTGATTCTATCAGATAGATGCTTAGCTAAAATTCATAACCTGTCTTCTTTACTGATCAAATTTTCTTGCATAGCAAACTTCTGCACAACTCTTCCTTTATCCTTTTGATGCAAGAGCATCCCTGGTTCAAGTTCAATCTTGCATCAACCAAAAACATTTGCATTTTAGTTTGTTTCTTTCCATTTTCCAATTCAGTTCAGGTAGTTCAATCAGTAGCAGTTTCTATATTTTGGTCCATATTCTACCGCAACTGCATCTCAGACCTTGTGGAGATGGATTTAGCATCTAGATTCATTCATGCACAACATATCCAATTTTTAGAGAATTTGGATGAAGTACTAGAAATATATCGCTATCAGAAGATCAACTATTTTCTCAGAACAGAGCATCATGACAGTCTTAGATAATCAGCTAAAGGAGAAGACTTGTGGAGCATTTCATAACCTTTGAAGCTTAATGACACATCATTTAATGTTGTTTGGTTCGTGGCCAACCTTCCCAGAGATCCTCACATCATTCCATTCATTTGCGGAGGAGTTCTATTCATTTAGATCTGACCTATCCGTGTACACATGCTACAACTCTTTAATGGAGTTTGTGATCTTCCTTGGCCGACACAGAAGAATCTTATGTTTTGGATATGATATACAATGATGTAATAGATGCCTAGGAAAGTAGTTAGCAGAGTGATTGATAAATCTAAGTTTGATAGTTTGGATTTTGTGCAAAGGAGCTTCAAAGCTATATCTGGTGTATATTCTGATATTCTGTAATTAGGCCTGTGAGCCCTAATTGTAAGCCCACATGTTGCTGGCCAATCTGTATTTGAATTCTATGGTATACTGAATGCCTGAATCTACATTGATTCATATCTTTGAGTTGTTGTCATTGTGTTTACTTTAGCTGCATGAACTAGATTTTTCTCTTTGAGGACCCTCCTAACCGTGACTGCACCAAGTGGTATCAGAGCAAAAGTTCAAATCTTTGGGAGCAAATTGAGTGAAGTTGGTGAAGGAATTCTATAAGATCTTGCTATGGACAGATTGCCAAATCTAAGGTAGATTACTTGTGTCACAACCGATCATTGATTGTGAGGCAGTTGTCACCTTGTAGCCCGATCGCTAAACTTCAGGAAGTTTGCACTTGATCCCAGGAAGATGCCGCCAAGGAGAATCCTTGCTGTTGGAACAATGGTTGGTAGAATGGATGAGATGATGGAAATGATGAAAATAATGAGAATTCAATTGGAAGTTGTTAAAGAAGATAGGTGAAGAGGATTGACACCTAGACCTAATGTTGAAAGTGATGATAAAGAAGAATTTTAATCTGTTGATCAAATTGGTGAAACCCTAGGAGGTGATGAAGAAGAAGAATTAGATCAAGTCAAGATGTGAGATATTTTAAAGATTGGGAAGAGACCTAGAGTTGATGTACCTAATTACACTAGCAATTTGAACCCTGAAGAGTTGATTGACTGGATAAATGACATGGAAGAGTACTTTGAGTATGAAGAAGTTGAAGATTCAGAGAAGGTGAAATTTGAAAAAACAAAGTTGAAAGGACATGCTGCTATATGGTGGAAAGAAGTTCAATTGGATATAAACATAAGAGGAAAATAAAAGATTACAAAGTGGGACATGATGGTGACAAAATTGAAGAATCAGTTTGTACCTGCTGACTATGAGTTGGAAATGTTGAAGAGATTGCATAACCTAAGACAAAAGGAGAAATCTGTGGAGTATACTAAAGAATTTCATAAGATGATCATAAGGACATGACATAGTGAAGCAAACAAGGAGAAAGTGGCTAGATATATCAATGGACTGAGATTGAACATTTAAGAAGAATTAAGTTTGGTAAGGGTGACAACACTGGAAGAAGCATATCAGTTTTCCCTGAAAGTTGAAGAGAAGTTGAGTAAGAGACATGATTAGAGACAGAGAGCCAAAGGAGGTAAATTTTAGAGAGGTAGAAAATTTTCTAGAGGAGATAAATCATTTGCAGAGCAGAACAGACAAGATAACACATTCAAGAAGGAGGACAAAGATAACAATGCATATTGGAGAGATAACAGAAATTTCTACCTCAAAGGAAACCCTAGTCCATACCGAAGTGAAGGATATAGAAGAGAAGGAAGAGGACCTGATGGGAGGACATTCATAGGAACCTATTTCAAGTGTGGAGGTGAAGGACATAGAGCATTTGAATGTAATCAGGGGAGTACAAGCATGAAGAAAAAGAATAGTGGAAGAGTAGCCTATGTGGAAGAAGAACCTGTTGGATCACCAAGTTTAGTTGGTAAACCTAAGAAAGGAGAATCACTTGTGATGAGGAGAACACTATTTCAAGCAAAGACAAATGAGGAATCAATGCAGAGAAAAAGCTTGTTCAGAACCAGATGCAAATTAGGAGGTAAATATTGTAAAGTTGTAATTGATAGTGGTAGTTCTAATAACCTAGTTTCAGAGGAGATGGTGACTAAACTAAAGTTGGAAAGGTTGAAACACCCTAAGCCCTATCAGATTGCATGGATTTAGAATGATCATAAGGTACTTGTGAGTGAACAATATTTGGTGAAATTTCATATTGGATCGTATCATGATGAAGTATTGTGTGATATTATGCCTATGTATGTTTGTCATATTTGGTTGGGTAGACCTTGGTAGTATGATAGAAAAGATATATATGATGGGAGAAAGAATACATACACTATAACATCAAATGGAAAAATAATTACTTTGATTCCTTTGGAAGATGATCCTAAGAGTGAAGTATGTGGAAATGCTAGAATCTATTTGGTAGATGGAAGGAATTTTCTGGATGGTTTGAGACATGAGAATATGTGTTATGCTTTGATCTCTAAGGAGCATGAAACATTGAAGGAGACTGAAGAGTCACAACCAGAGGAGATAACTAAGTTGCCAACAGAGTATGAAGACATCATATGAGATAATGTATCTAAAGGATTACCACCAATCAGAAGTATCAGTCATCACATTGATCTTATACCTGGAGCTAGTTTGCCTAACAAAGTAGCACATAGAATGACACCAACAAAGAATGAAGAATTGAATAGACAGATACTAGAGTTGTTGAGCAAAGGTTTGATCAGAAAAAGTTTGAGTCCTTGTGTAGTACCTACAGTGTTAACACCTAAAAAAGATGGAGAATGGAGAATGTGTACAAACTCTAGAGAAATCAACAAGATCACAATTAAGTATAGATTTCCTTTACCTAGGATGGATGATATCATGGATTGTTTGAGTGGAGAAAAATATTTCACAAAGATAGATTTGAAGAGTGGATACCATCAGATCAGAATCAGAGAAGGTGATGAATGGAAGACTGCTTTCAAGATAAATGAAGGGTTGTTTGATTGGTTAGTAATGCCTTTTGGACTGACAAATGCACTGAGTACTTTCATGAGATTGACGAATGAAGTCTTGAAGAAATTCTTGGGTAAGTTTGTTATTGTATATTTGGATGATATTCTAATTTTTAGTAAGACAAAAGAACATTTGCAGCACCTTAGACAAGTATTGCAGAGACTGAGAGAAGAGAAATTGCTGATAAACATCAAGAAGTGTAGTTTTACGAAGGAAGAATTGGTATACTTGGGATTTGTGATTTCTGTAGAAGGATTGAAGATGGACCCTAAGAAAGTAAGAGCAATTATTGAATGGCATACACCAGAGAGTATTGCAGAAGTCATATCATTTCATGGATTGGCTAGTTTCTACCAGAAGTTCATCATAAATTTTAGTTCAATTTGTAACCCTATGACATAGACAATGAGAGGTGATAGAAAAGATTTCAAGTGGACATTAGGAGTAGATAAAAGTTTTGAATTGTTGAAGTAGAAAGTGACAAAGCAACCTATTTTGGCATTATCGAATTTCAATAAGGTCTTTCAAGTAGATTGTGATGCAAGTGGGAATGCAATTGGAGCAGTGTTAAGTCAAGAAGGTAGACCTGTAGCATATTTCAGTGAGAAGTTGAATGATGCAAGGAGAAGATATTCAGTTTATGAAAAAGAGATGCCATAATTGAAGCCTTGAAGAAGTGGAGATATTACTTGTTGCCTAAGGAGTTTATGCTGTATACATATCATCAAGCTTTGCAATATTTGAATAGGCAAGGTAAGTTGAATCAGAGACATATGAGATGGGTAGAGTTCATGTAGAGTTATACTTTTGTGTTGAAGCATAGGAGTGGAAAATCAAACAAAGTCGCAGATGCATTGAGTAGGAGAAGGAACTTGTTGATAGAGATGAGAGTTGAAGTGTTGGGATTTGATGAATTAAAGAACACGTATGAGGAAGATCTTAATTTTGTAGAACCCTGGAAAGCATGTAAGGAACCTGTTGTGACAGATAGGAGTAAGTGGTTGGATTATTTCATTCAAGAATATATGTTGTTCAGAGGAAATCAGTTATGCATACCTAGATGTTCAATGAGAGATAACTTGACAAATGAGAAGCACAGTGGTGGATTGATAGGACATTTTGGCATTGATCAAACAATAGCTTTGGTGAGTGAGAATTACTTTTGGCCTCAGATACATAAGGATGTTAGGAAATTTGTGCAGATTTGTAGAGTTTTTCAAGTTGCAAAAGGGAGTAGTCAGAACACTGGATTGTATAAACCTTTGACAGTACCAAAGAGACCTTGGGAATTGGTGCAGGAGCACCTTGGTTAAATAGGTTGTTAGGGGTCAAATTTGAATTTTGGGTTTGTTGGTGTAGAATACTTGTAATAAGGTAATTTAAGACCATTTTTGATGTGTTAAAGTCCATGTTAGGTCATTAGGAGTTTTGGTGAGTCCATGTTGTCATTTTTGCAAATGTTGACAAAAATTGCCAAAAGTTGCAAAACTGTGGAATTTGAAGAGTCGCATGTTGTAAATGAAGAAACTAAAATGTGGAAATTGAAAAGTAGTTAGAAATTGATGGAAACATGCTGTATTAACCTAGAAATGGTCGACACAAGTTGGGTGGTCAAAGTTTTGCACAAAATTTAATAAAAGTGCTCTATTTTCTGCATTCTTTGAACATTATTTAGCTGTTTCAGAGCTTGATAAGGATCTGTAAAGAATTTGTATGAACTGCATATGGTATGGTTGGAAAGATAATTGAATCTACTTTCTACTTCTTTTTGTTTCACTCAATTTCATTGTGTTTTGAGCAAGTTATGTCTATTTTACTAAAATAGGTCTGAAACCCTAGTAGGCATAATTTGAGGGAAAATAGTACAAATTTGAGGGTTTCTGTACAAAATAACCTACCCTGATTTTGAGATATGTGCAATAAGGGCCAAATGGGTATTTGAATCAAGTTTTCTTTCTTGGAGATTAGTTCTGGTTTAAAAATTATGGCCAAAAAACCCTATTTGCTGCACCACTTTAAGCCTAGTCAAGAGTAGGACAGTCAAGATTTGGCCTCAGTGTTCCAAAACAACCCCACCTAAAAATTAGATATGTTGTCAAAGGGCATAAAGAGTATCTAAAATTTCTCTTATATTTTTGTTTGATCTTTTCTGAAAGTTATGCCAAATAAAGTCATTTTGGAGGGCTACAAGGATTAAGGGTAGTTTGTGAAGGAAAGCCTATTGTTTGATGACTAAAGATTCTTGTGGATAGTTGTTTAAGTGAGTTTGAACAATTTATACCCTTGCTTTGCATCAAGTTGGTATCAGAGCTAGAAGATCTTTGGAAATGATTTATTTTTTTGGCTAATGTGGTTTAGTGAGATTTGATGTTGAAGGATGGCTCCTAATAGGAAGAAAAATGGAACAACGACATCATCATTTCCAGATAGATTGTTAAGAGTGGTAGAGAGGCTACATGAGGAAGAAATGACAACAAAGAAAGCAAGAAATATGGAAAAGGAAAGCTTATTCTGGACTACTTGCAAGTCCAAAGGTAAATGTTGTTAAGTTATGATTTTAGATATTTGCATGGATAATATTGTTTCTGAATACATGGTAGATAAATTAGGTTTGGAAAGAATACCACACCCCACACCCTGTTCTATGAGTTGGCTTCAAACTGGTAATTAAATAATTGTAAATGAGCAATGCAAAGTTGAGTTTCACATAGGCGGTTATAAGGATGAAATAGTTTGTGATATTATGCATTTGGATGTATGTCACCTTGTGTTTGGAAGGTTGTGACATTATAGTAGGGTAGCGAAGTATAACATAAAAAAATAACACATATGACATTATGGACAAAGATGGGATGAAATTTACATTAACAGCCTTGACGGATGAGTGCATAGGAATTGAAAGCTTATTATTAAGTGAGAAGACAACAATACAACAATATGAAGCAAAGCCAAATGAGGTAATGGTTGAGGTAACAAATTTTGAAAACAACATGTTTGAAAAATTAGTTGAACAAGAAATGGAAGAAATTTCTTTTGAATTTGATCAAACTAATGAAAGTAATGGTGACATTGATGTTGAAGTGAGTGATGTTTAGAAAGAACAAGAAGAGATAACAAAAGAAGATGTAGAGGACTTAAGGATAGTCAAAAGAGAGAAGATAGTTATGGAGGATAAGGAGATAGAATGGTTCTCAAAAGAAGAACTGAGAGTTGAGAATATTGATGTCAAGGAGAATGGAAGAATGGATGAGCAATTCAAAAATGAAAATGAATCGTTGAGTATAGTTGAGGTGCAGCCAAAGAATTTGGAGAATAATGAAGAGAAAAGAATGTGTGGCAAACTGTAGACACCTAAAATTGACTTGCTCTGCAAATTAATTTCCCGTATCTTCCCTAACCATCTGTCTATCCCTTGTGATCAATTAATTTATTTGATTTATCACTAGATCTTACAACACTATCCCTCATTAATCAAATAAATATTCCCAATATTTATTTAGTTCAATTCTCCTTTTCCCTAATCCTCATTAATTAGATAAATCATGCTTATCTAATTAATCTAGCCTACTAATTGACCTACCCTAGCCTACCTCATCCTAGCCCTAGGATCAATTAAATAAAACCTCTGTTTAATTAATCCTAACCTCTCATTTGGGTGGTCAAACCTAGTTTAACACCCTTCCCCACATCCTCCAAATAAAAAATTAAAACAAATCACACATCACATTTACTTCTCTTACAAACCCCTTACCTCACCCATCCTCATTCATTACCTCTTATCCCCAAATTCATTTCCCATTCTTTCACACCCATACCTCATTTATCACCCCTTTTCTCAAAATGAATAAAAGATTTACTTTTATTCTTAGCTCTTGATCTCATCTTTTGATCCTCACCCTCCATCCTCATTTCCAAAACTCTATAAATAAGACCCCTCTCTAAGCCATTAGGAGGGACTTCTTCATGCATCAAACCTCTACCAAAATCTCTCCACAATCTCCTCATCTCAACACCATAATGTCAAAATTATCCCTCATCCCCATCTCAATCTCTATCTGAATCTACTTGTCTCTCATCCTATTGTGTTGAAAAGCATTGAGGGATCCACATACATTCTAGTCTTGGGTAAAATCTGAGGAGCTCGTGGGTGCAACTCCTTCCCTCTTGGATTTGTCAGTTAAAAGGAAGGTACATTGGCACGCCCGGTCTTGGATCTAATCGTCAGTTTTTGAAGGTTTTGTCGTCAAAATCTTCATTTTCTGACTCTCGTTTTGTGAAGTTTTGCAAGTTTTGTGGCTAAACTATTACAGGTTGCGTCCTCGGTGAAAACTGACCTCACCATCGCGATCAGGGTGTTGATTCCATGAATTTTGGCTATAAATTTGACTATGTTCTGTGACTAGAATTTTTGAAATTTTTTTAGGGGCCACAGGCCATACCGTACGGATCCATACCGTACGGAACTCGCGACTCCTGGTGTACTGATCTCTGGTTCTGTGAAGTTGTTCATGTTTTTGCAGGCTAATAGCCTCTATGCAGGTCGCAGGGTCAAAATTGTAGGTTTTTTCTGGGTCGCTGCCCAAACTACCGCCCGATCTACCGCTTCACCTCCCCTGGTCTCCACGCCCTAAACCACCACCCTAAACCCTCCAGCCATGGTTGTCGCCTACACAAACACTTGTCACCACCATTGGCAAGGCCAAAGATTCTATCGCCGCTTACTAACAACCCCACTTCCACCATCTCCTAAAACCCTTACCACCGCTGTCCTAGGTCGGGATCCCTCCTGCCAAGCCACGGTCGCCGCCCGCGAGGTTTTCTCTGCCCCGTTGACACTTACCTTCCAACCCATACCTGCCACCACCACCTATGTCAACCTCCAGTCGACACCCTGTCGCGCCCCCTGCATAATCTCCACCTCCCCCGCAGCCTACACTCCCCCGCCACCATACTCACCAATCGCCACCACTGTCGTCGACCTCTGCAGACCTTCCAACTCCTGGCCTCCGCTAACCTCTCACCCACTGCTCCCAAATCCTCCACCGCTCACCACCATCTCCTCACTACTTCGTCCACTGGCAACCCCCGCATCTGCGACCAAGACTTCCTCCACCGCCCGAGCCTCTTCCCGCCGACCTCCACCTGCTACCTTTCACAGTCGTAACCGCCCATCGATATCTTCAACTTATCTCTGCCAAACCCTAAACCACCACTATAAACCCTAAACCTACTTCACCTTTGATAGTCTTGGGACATGCATAGTAGTCGCAGTCTTTGTTGACTGCTTAGACAAGTCTGTGGTCTCCTGGGCGATCGAGGGGAGGGGGCTTGCTTTCAGCCCCCTTTTGTTTTATTCACTTTTTATTTTTCTTTCACCTTCGCCCCTGGTCATATGAATGACTAGGAGCTATTTAGAAACCTATTTGAACTTAACCACAAACATGTGACCAAGTCAACACTAATCGCTGGTGGTTAAATTAAACTGTCAGAGCTAACCTCTTGTGCTTCCTATAAGCCATAATAGGCTATTTTTTCAAACTCATACAACTTTCGCAAACGGAGGTGAAATTTTGCAAATGAATAGTTGTCAGAAAGAGGATTTAGAGCACTTCACAATGGCTATGATTTTATCAGGTGACTGTACCTTTTTGATCACTTTTTTTTCAGTCAAAGTCAAAGATGCTTTAAAACTTCAAATGCTCATATCTTTTGCATTTTTGATCGAATTTTTGCATTTTTTTTTTTGAAATCACATAGAATTTTGTATAGAATCTGTATATGCACTTCTTTTTTCCATATTAGTTTATTTGTCATCAGATTTTATCAGATTCTCAATTTTTGCGTAATAATCTCCTATGCTAGTCTACTTGCTCTGTTTTCATTTTTGTGACTTGCAGGTGATCATTCGGGGCTGGAACAACATCAGGATTAGCAAACATAGCAATTTGGATAGAGCAAACAATCCAAGTACATCCATTCTAATCTTTCATCATAATCTTGTTTGTAAACACACTTCAATTTGGGACATAAAACGAATCATTGTTTGCATACACATTTCAATTTGGGCTTCTAAAATGAATATTGTTTGATCACACATCATTGAAATTAAGCATAAAATCAACTAGTGTCTTCAATCACATCTTGAAATTGGGCTAAAAAGAATCATTGCTTGACGTGTCTTTCTCGCATTTCAATTTTCTAAGGGTCAATTAACCAAGTGCGAGTGTGAATCAAGTGTGCATGTGTATGCTCTCTCCTTGCACCGCAAGGTGACCTTGGAGATCAAAAACACCTCACTTGATTCATTTTTGTTTACCCTTTCTTAGGAGGCCTGCTAGGGGATTTCATCACCCCTAGGGATGACCTCATCCGAGGCTGAATTGAAAGACACCCTCATTGAAATCAGAATCTTGTCACTCTTGGCTAAGCCCCAAAGAACTTTCTACCTTTGGAAAGTGAAGGTGAAGGGTGGGTTACCCCCTTCTCCCGGCTGTGTGACAAGATTTCACTTTCAATTCTTAGTCAACCTCGTGTAAATATTGCCCAAACCTAACTGGCCATACCCCATCAAACTAGACATTAGGGCATGTTGATGTGTCTTGCACATGTGCTTGTTTAATCATCATATTCTTCAAATTCAAAATTCAAAATTTCTTGTGTCTTGTGTGAGTGAATCATGTGTGTGCATGTGTGATCATTTGATTAAACATTGCCAAATCAAGCTAAACATCAAAACACATAAGACATGTCATTCAACTCATTCTTCCAACACATTCAAATCCAATCACATTCAACCTAATCACTCATTTTTAGCCACTTCATTCCTAATCACATCCAAATCATCCTAAATAAATCCTAATCATATCCTTGTCACTCTCCATCATCAAATCATCATCATTCTAATCATTACACTTCATCATTATCTCTATTTTTGTCAAATCAAGCTCAATCCCAATCATCCCTAAGCACATCCTAGTCACATCTCCATCATTCATCCTCATTCTATCAATGTCATCCTAACCATTATCCTAATCATCCCTAATCACTCCATACCAAACCCTAATCATATCCAAATCATCATCACATCACATCAACATTGATCCCAATCATTATCCAAATCCCACAACATCATTATCAAACTCCAAATCCACATCAACCCAATCAAAAATCAAGACCTTAATTTGATTATCCAATCCAATCAACCCAAATCAACTCTATCACTTAAGTGTCATTAGTCCACCTTAAGTATAGAGAATCCATCCTTTGAAGAAAATCAAATCATCCTAAGGTCTTGAAATTTGACTCCCAACATCACAATCATCCATCATCCCCCATCATCCCATACCATCTCCAACAACATGGATCCTTATGAAGCAATGCAACACTTACAAAGACTTAGAAAAGTCTATGAAAACATGGATCCTAATGCTAAGGAAAAATGCAAAATGACATTATAGATATGCCCTTAGCACACCTCATCATTGGAGAATCCCAAGCCCCTAACCAACCTTCATCATATCAACAAACATCCTACATATCACCCCCATCCACATCACAGCAATCTTCATTCTTTCAACCTTCATCATACCTACCTTCATCATATCAACCTTCAACCTTGTATCAACCTTCAAACTCATACCAACTTCCCTCATATCAACCTTCAAATTCATACCAACTTCCATCATATCAACATTCATCATATCAACCTTTACCCTCATATCAATCACCATCCCCTTACACATCCATGCCATCATACTTAGCCAACCAATCAATACGTCCAACTTATCCATCCCCCAACCTTTTTCATGCTAACTTTGATCAAGGGAACACCAATCTAGCACACCTTATATCTGAAATCCAAACCTTATATCAACAACCAAATCCCCCAGCTCCTAATCCTTGTCCTCCAATCCCCCCATCACAATATCCCTCCAACCTTATCAACCTTAATCCATCAACTTATGTATCTCCCAATCCACCAATCCCTATCACCCATCCACCATCTAATCCACCATCAAATCTTCCAAGTCCCAACACTATCACATCCAAAGAATCCTTGTGGGATTTCCTCCAAAGAACATCACCTAAAAATGAAAGCAAAGCAAAGGAATCCCTCAAATCCTCCACCCCTCCAACACAACTATCCAATCCCACACCTACCCTTGAACCCATCCAAGAACCATCATTACCTAATCCTATCACCCACCTATCCAATCCCAATCCTAATCCTACACCATCCACCATCATTATCTATCCATTACATTGTTCTTCAACCCATACACTCATGAAGGATACCATCCATTGGCTATTAGCAAGGAATCAAACACCCTCATGCAATCCAACACCCACAAAACCTCTTGAACAATCTCCTATCATAACTCAAGAACCATCATGCAGCCATGTTCAAGAACACATAAGTCAAGCACCTATCACATCCATCCAAGTACCCATCACATATATCCAAGTCACTCCCACTTCTATCCAACCACATGAGCTATGTCAAGAATCAAATCCAAAGCATGTTGAAACATCAACCTCTTCTCCTAATCAAGATCTAATCATCCCATCTAATCCCATCCCCGATCCCCTCCCATCTATTGGTCAACTTATTGATCTCACACCTTCTCTTTACCATCCCCCATGAATCCTTCACCTCCATCTACCAATCCCATCACAAATCCATCCTCCTATTCACTTGGACAAAGCAATTTCATCCGTGGTGCCCCCCTTGTAGGAGGTCAACAACTTCCATCCACCACCTATATTTCTCCAACAAATAATGGACTCGTATCTTGTTTCCAAAGCACTAAACATCCCATCGCATGTTGCATACTCCAACATATGAACTATCAAGGCAAAGACTTAGGCCTTCACGAACAAGGCATCTTGGAGCCCATCCACACCACATTCCATCCATCCTCGCATGGCCTCGGCTATACATCCCAAGACAAACAAAATGAACATGTTGATACCACCCATGCATCCTCCAAAATCCATTCAACATTTTGCAAACATGGTGCATCTCATCGCACTCCCAAAATATATGTCGCCATCCCTCCTCCATCATCCTATCATTTGCAAAAGCATGTGACCATCCATCTTCCTCCATCAAATTTACCTCCACTACTTCCAACTCCAAATATTCTATTAAATCCACTTTACCTCCTATCCTACCAACTCTGAACATCCCTATCCTCAAATCCCCTCATTCATTTATCCATAAATACACTTTTAACCCATCCACCCATAAACCCCCTAAATTTCCCAATCAAGACCAACAAAAGCACACATCTTTCAAATATGAAGCTTCCCTCAAATCCATGGGATTTGAAAGTAATAATTTGAATGCCTCAACTCATAAAGCACAAAAGCCTAAAGATATTATCCCTTCCAATCAAAAAGGCTATCAAAGCCCACACCATCACAAGAAAAAGCAAAAACAAAAATGGTGTGGGTCCCCAAACAAAGATCACTCAACTCTAATGAGGCATCCACCTCCCAATCTACTGTAGAATCCCAAACATCCCGCTCCCCATCTAAAAATCCCATTATTCCTAAGTCCATTGGGGTACCTAAAACCCCAAATCAACCATCCAAAAATCTCCTATCCCGATCCCCATTACTCCCAACTCCACATCCAAAGTACAAGCTTCCAAATACATCATGGTGTGTGCAACCGTTGGTCTTGGTTCCCCTTCACCACTTAACATTCCCACATACCCCCATCTCTCCATCTTTCATTCACTATCCTACATATCTTCCCCATCACATTCCTATGGTCCATGCTTTTGCATAATCCACATCATAATCCGCATAATCCATTATCCACCATCCATTCCATCTTCTCCTATCTACCAACAATCTATGCAATCATCATCCAAAATGCTATCCAACATGGCACCATCTTTACCTTGCTATGGAAACAGACGATAGAGTCCTCCCCATTCCATCAAAAAATCAAAAATCAAGAAAATAGTAAATAGAAAAATCCATCTAATGGTGAAAACCACTCCTTGTGGCGCCTTGGGAAATTACCTTAATGAAAACCCCTTGTGGGCGTCATGCATAATCCCTTCTCCATCCATTTTGTATCCCTACACTTGGGGGCAAAACCATCTAATCATCCATATCCATAACATCCTTTTGCATATCCTATCCATGTATCCTTATCTTATCATATCCTCATCCACTACCCCCTATTTATCCTATCATTTCCCATCCATCCTATCCATTATATCTTGCTTTTACCATCTCCCACCTTAGATCTTGATAAAGACAAGGGGCACAATATCAACAACATGCTTTGGAGACCCCTTGACATACTCCCTTTGTAAGTATATCCTCCATCCATTTAAACATGAACCCATCATGCAAAATTCTAAACATTGGGGCATATGATTCCTTACAACCTAGCCCTTGGAGTAAATCCTTATCCCCATCTCTCATTCATGTATCTTGCATCCCTATCTCTATCTTCCAATCCATCTATCATGAATCCTCCTCTCTATCACCCTCCACTGACAATCCTTCCATCTACTTATCATGTATCCCTACTAGATCCTTTATCCCCCAATCCAACCCCATCACTTTCACCTCTAGACTTGGTGTTCCCTTGTCATTGGTATTGAGTGTAAAGGTTACCCACATGAAATCCAATGCAACCATCTCATAATAAACCACTCCTTTTCCCAAAATCAAAAAATCCAAAAATAATGCAAAATCAAAAAATCCAAAAACATCACAAAATCATGAAAATCCAAAAACATCACAAAATCAAAAAATCCAAAAACATCACAAAATCAAAAAATTCAAAAACAATACAAAATCAAAAAATCTAAAAACATCACAAAATCATGAAAATCCAAAAACATCACAAAATCAAAAAATCTAAAAACATCACAAAATCAAAAAATACAAAAACAATACAAAATCCAAAAATCCAAAAAACAATAGAAAACACACAAAATTCCAAAAATAATTTATCCATTACAAAATCAACATCTCATCATCCAACACATCATCTTCCAACATCATCATGTCTACCATCATCCCACATCATCATCACAAATCAGAACTACATATCATAACCACTTGCATCTTAATGTGCCTTGATCCTGTGGATATAGGGTATGTAGGCAGTTTGGAATACGCAGGAAGTTTCCAGTACTCAAGAACATAAGATGTACCCATCCAACCCACTGAGCTTACACTAGATCCAAGCATCACATTACCTATCAAAGCATCATCCCTTAACAAAAATTATCAACTATCAAATCAGCATCAGCCACAACTTGTCACCATCATATCTTGAGCCAATCTTACAACATCAAATAAGCAACATCAAATCATCAATTGATTCCTGCCTTAGGATATATCTTTCCTACAATAGGAAGAATCTATCAAATCATTATCCATTTTGGCAAAAGATAAAATGGTTACTTGTTTGGTTCGTTGGTTTTTTTGTTTTTAATTTTTATCTTTTGTCCTATTCGAAGATCACATCAAAGTTACCTTGATCTCACTATATCATGGTATGTGGCGAAAACATCTAGAATGGGGCATAGTCTTGTTTTTGTATGCTATGCTTGTGGGTTGGTTTCATTAGTCCAAGCTAGTATTCATATCTTGTTGATCACAGGGTTGGTTCTAGCATATTGATCCCCTTATGCATCTAAGGTTCATCATACCTTTTGTGTACTAAGGACTTATGCTATGAGTCCCCTTCCCTCGTCAGGACAAGGTTGTACTATCTTGGGCATGCATGGGATCATCCCTTTATTTGCGTGTCTAGTCCATGCAAATGTTGGGTAAACATCATCACCCTGGTCTTCTATACCTTGGTGAAAATATCCACTTTGCTATATCAAACGTAGGATTGCTCTAAATCATTTTCAACACAATGATCATCCACCAATCAATCTCCCACCATCATCATCCTTTCATCTCACCACTTATCCTCCAACCACTTCAACCAATCTCTTCCATCCATTTCGAGAGCACAATCGTGTTCTTGCAACCCGCCTATCCTCTCGAGGGGGCATCACCCTTACCAATTATCCCCAAATCTTACCCTATTCTTCTAAGCCAAAATTTTTTTTCTATCCAATCCAACTCTATGTTTTAACTTCTTTGAAATGATGTTACTTAGCAACAACACCATCTCAAAGAGGGGCAAATGTAGACACCTAAAACTGACTTGCTCTGCAAATCAATTTCCCGTATCTTCCCTAACCATCTGTCTATCCCTTGTGATCAATTAATTCATTTGATTTATCACTAGACCTTACAACACTATCCCTCATTAATCAAATAAATATTCCCAATATTTATTTAGTTCAATTTTTCTTTTCCCTAATCCTCATTAATTAGATAAATCATGCTTATCTAATTAATCTAGCCTACTAATTGACCTACCCTAGCCTACCTCATCCTAGCCCTAGGATCAATTAAATAAAATCTCTGTTTAATTAATCCTAACCTCTCATTTGGGTGGTCAAACCTAGTTTAACACCCTTCCCCACATCCTCCAAATAAAAAATTAAAACAAATCACACATCACATTTACTTCTCTTACAAACCCCTTACCTCACCCATCCTCATTCATTACCTCTTATCCCTAAATTCATTTCCCATTCTTTCACACCCATACCTCATTTATCACCCCTTTTCCCAAAATGAATAAAAGATTTACTTTTATTCCTAGCCCTTGATCTCATCTTTTGATCCTCACCCTCCATCCTCATTTCTAAAACTCTATAAATAAGACCCCTCTCTAAGCCATTAGGAGGGACTTCTTCATTTATCAAACCTCTGCCAAAATCTCTCCACAATCTCCTCATCTCAACACCATAATGTCAAAACTATCCCTCATCCCCATCTCAATCTTTATCTGAATCTACTTGTCTCTCATCCTATTGTGTTGAAAAGCATTGAGCAATCCACATACATTCTAGTCTTGGGTAAAATCTGAGGAGCTCGTGGGTGCAACTCCTTCCCTCTTGGATTTGTGAGTCAAAAGGAAGGTATAATCATTTGTTTTGCATTTGATTCATATTTAATCTTCATTTTGTTCTCATTGATCACACAAACAACATGAGGTGGATGAAGAAGTGAAGTATGAAGAAGAAGAATATGATTTCTTTAATATGTGTGTTTCCTGTGCAGGTAAAGAAGACAAAGTGGATGAAACCAAAAGTAAATTTACAATTGCCATCCAAGGTCAAGCTAGAACAAGAAAACAAACACAAGCACATGGCTACATTGTACCACGTTGGCCTTGGCTCAAGAAGCATGTTGTTGGACCAAAAAGCACAAGTGAACCAATTGATACAAATGTATTTGAGATCCAACAAAATGAAAACAATGCACGCATGCAAAGGAATTGGAAGACAAGAAAGAAGATTCATATTTGAGGTGGAACTCAAATTTCTTTTTTCTACGGAGTATGGTGCAGGAGCACCTTAGTTAAATAGGTTGTTAGGGGTCAAGTTTGTATTTTGGGTTTGTTGGTGTTGAATACTTGTAATAAGGTCATTTAAGACCATTTTTAATGTGTTAAAGTCCATTTTAGGTCATTAGGAGTTTTGGTGAGTCCATGTTGTCATTTTTGCAAATGGTGTCAAAAATTGCCAAAAGTTGCAAAACTGTGGAATTTGAAGAGTCACATGTAAATGAAGAAACTAAAAGGTGGAAGTTGAAAAAATAGTTATAAACTAATGGAAACATGTTGTATTAACTTGGAAATAGTCGACACAAGTTGGGTGGTCGAAGTTTTGCACAAAATTCAATAAAAGTGCTCTATTTTCTGCATTTTCTGAATATTATTTAGCTGTTTCAGAGCTTGGTATGGATCTATATAGTATTTGTATGACCTACATGTGGTATAGTTGGAAAGATAATTGAATCTACTTTCTACTTATTTTTGTTGCACTCAATTTCATTATGTTTTGAGAAAGTTATGTCCATTTTACTAAAATAGGTTTGAAACCCTAGTAGGCCTAATTTGAGGGTTTCCATACAAAAATAACCTACCCTGATTTCGAGACATGCTAAATAAGGGCCAAATGGTTATTTGAATCAAGTTTTCTTTTTTGGAGATCAGTTCTGGTTTGAAAATTATGGCCGAAAAACTCTATTTGTTGCACCACTTTAAGCCTAATCAAGAGTAGGACAGTCAAGATTTGGCCTCAATGTTCCGAAACAACCCCACCTGAAAATTGGATATGTTGTCAAAGGGCATAAATGGTATCTAAAATTTTCCTTCTATTTTTGTTTCAAGATCATTTCATAAAGTTATGCCAAATAAAGTCATTTTGGAGGGCTACAAAGATTAAGGGTAGTTTGTGAAGGAAAGCCTATTGTTTGATGGCTAAAGATTCTTGTGGATAGTTCTTTAAGTGAGTTTAAACAATTTATACCCCTGCTATACATCAAATTGGTATCAGATTTAGAAGATCTTTGGGAATGATTTATTCTTTTGGCTAATGTGGTTTAGTGAGATTTGATGTTGAAGGATGACTCCTAATAAGAAGAAAAATGGAACAAGGGCATCATCATTTCTAGATAGATTGTTAAGAGTGGCAGAGAGGCTACATGAGGAAGAAATGACAAAGAAGATACAGGAGGAATAAATGGTAGCCAAGAAAGAAAGAAAGATGAAAAAGGAAAGCTTATTCCAGACTACTTCCAAGTCCAAAGGTAAATGTTGTCAAATTGTGATTTCAGGTATTTGCATGGATAATATTATTTCTGAATACATAGTAGATAAATTGGGTTTGGAAAGAATACCACACCCCACACCCTATTATATGAGATGGCTTCAAATTGGCAATTAGGTAATTGTAAATGAGCAATGCAAAGTTGAGTTTCACATAGGCAGTTATAAGGATGAAATAGTTTGTGACATTATGCATTTGGATGTATGTCACCTTGTGTTTGGAAGGTTGTGGCATTATAGTAGGGTAGTGAAGTATAAAAAAAAAATACATATGACATTATGAACAAAGATGAGATGAAATTTACATTAATATCCTTGAAGGATGAGTGCATAGGAATTGAAAGCTTATTGTTAAGTGAGAAGACAACAATACAACAATATGAAGAAAAGCCAAATGAGGTAATGGTTGAGGTAACAAATTTTTAAAAAAACATGTTTGAAAAATCAGTTGAACAAGAAATTGAAGAAATTTCTTTTGAATTTGCTCAAACTAATGAAAGTAATAGTGACATTGATGTTGAAGTGAGTGATGTTCAGGAAGAACAAGAAGAGATAGCAAAAGAAGCTATAAAGGACTCAAGGATAGTCGAAAGAGAGAAGATAGTTATAGAGGATAAGGAGATAGCATGGTTCTTAGGAGAAGAACTAAGAGTTGAGAATGTTGATGTCAAGGAGAATGGAAGAATGGATGAGCAATTCAAAAATGAAAATGAATCGTTGAGTATAGTTGAGGTGCAACCAAAGAAATTGAAGAATAATGAAGAGAAAAGAATGTGTGGCAAACAACATGAGGTGGATGAAGAAGTGAAGTATGAAGAAGAAAAATATGATTTCTTTAATATGTTTGTTTCCTATGTAGGTAAAGAAGACAAAGTGGATGACAACAAAAGTAAATTTACAATTGCCATCCAAGGTCAAGCTAGAACAATAAAACAAACACAAGCACATGGCTACATTGTACCACGTTGGCCTTGACTCAAGAAGCATGTAGTTGGACCAAAAAGCACAAGTGCACCAGTTGATACAAATGTATTTGAGATCTAGAAAAATGAAAATAATGCACACATGCAAAGGAATTGGAAGACAAGATAGAAGATTCATATTTGAGGTGGAACTCAAATTTCTTTTTTTTGGGGAGTATGGTGCAGGAGCACCTTGGTTAAATAGGTTGTTAGGGGTCAAGTTTGCATTTTGGGTTTGTTGGTGTTGAATACTTGTAATAAGGTCATTTAAGACCATTTTTTACGTGTTAAAGTCCATGTTAGGCCATTAGGAGTTTTGGTGAGTCCATGTTGTCATTTTTGCAAATGTTGTCAAAAATTGCCAAAAGTTACAAAACTATGGAATTTGAAGAGTCACATGTTGTAAATGAAGAAACTAAAAGGTGGAAGTTGAAAAAATAGTTAGAAAATGATGGAAACATGTTGTATTAACCTGTAAATGGTTGACACAAGTTGGGTGGTCGAAGTTTTGCACAAAATTCAATAAAAGTGCTATGTTTTCTGTATTTTCTAAACATTATTTAGCTGTTTCAGAGCTTGGTATGGATTTGTATGATATTTGTATGACCTGCATGTGGTATGGTTGGAAAGATAATTAAATCTAATTTTTACTTCTTTTTGTTGCACTCAATTTAATTGTGTTGTGAGCAAGTTATGTCTATTTTACTAAAACAGGTCTGAAACCCTAGTAGGCCTAATTTGATGGAAAATAGTCCAAATTTGAGGGTTTCCGTACAAAATAACCTACCATGATTTTGAGATATGTTAAATAAGGGCCAAATGGGTATTTGAATCAAGTTTTCTTTCTTAGATATCAATTCTATTTTTAAAATTATGGTCGAAAAACCTTATTTGTTGCACCACTTTAAGCCTAGTCAAGAGTAGGACAATCAAGATTTGGCCTCAGTGTTCCAAAACAACCCCACTTGAAAATTAGATATGTTGCCAAGGGGCATAAAGGGTATCTGAAACTACCCTTCTATTTTTGTTTCAAGATCGTTTTCGAAAGTTATGCCAAATAAAGTCATTTTTGAGGTCTACAAAGATTAGGGGTAGTTTGTGAAGGAAAGCTTATTATTTGATGGCTAAAGATTCTTGTGAATAGTTGTTTAAGTGAGTTTGAACAATTTATACTCCTACTCTACATCAAGAATACATAAGTATGGATTTTATAGTGGGATTTCCAAAGACACATAGAGGACATGATTCAATATTTGTAGTTGTGGACAGATTTTCAAAGATGACACATTTCATACCCTGTAAGAAGACAATTGATGCAGTGCATGTAGATGACCTTTTTTTCAAGGAGATTGTGAGATTGCATGGATTACCTAAGAGCATAATTTCAGATAGAGATACAAGATTTCTTGGATACTTTTGGAAGACACTTTGGAAGAAGATGAAGACAGATTTGAAATTCAATTCAACATTTCATCCACTGACTGATGGACATACAGAGGTAGTAAATAGGAGTTTGGGAAACTTGTTGAGATGTTTGGTTGGAGAGAAGGTAGGAAGTTGGGATTTGATTCTTTCACAAGAAGAGTTTGCATACAATAATTTAGTGAATAAGAGTTTTGAGAAAACACCTTTTGAGATTGTTATTGGAGTAAACCCTAGAGGAGTTGCAAAATTGAGAGATATCAGTTTGGAAGACAAGAGAAGTGCAGAAGCAGAAGAATTTGTAGAACACATGGAAACAATGCATAATCAAGTGAAGAAGCATTTGGATGAGGTGAACAAGTATAAGGAGAAGGCAGATGTGAAGAGGAGACATAAGGAATTTGTAGTTAGAGATGAAGTGATGGTGTACTTGAGAAAAAAAAGATTTCCAGTGGGAACATATAACAAGTTGAAGATGAAGAAGTTTGAACCTTGTAGGATACTCAAGAAATTTGATTCAGAGAACACGTATGAAGTAGAATTACCAGAGACATGGTCATATCACCTATTTTCAACATTGCAGATCTATACTAGTATCATGAAGCAGAGTTTAGGGACAACATGATAGAAGACTTGAAGAAGTAGTTACCACAACAAACACCGTAGCAGATTGAAGACATTTTGGACAACAGAGTTGGATGCAGTTCTAGAGGAAGATAATACAAAGAATATCTTGTGAAGTGGAAAGGCCGACTGGAAGAAGATTCATCATGGATTTCACTTTTTCAATAACCTCAGATGCCTGATGCAGGAGCATCCCTAGTTCAAGAGCAATCTTGCATTGACCAAAAATATTTGTATTTTAGTTTGTTTGCATTTTAGTTTATTTTTTTCCATTTTCGAGTTCAGTTCAGGTAGTTCAGTCAGTAGTTGTTTTTGTATTTGGTCTGCATTCTACCGTAGTTGCATCTTAGATCTTATGGAGCTAGACTTTGCATCTAGATTCACTCATGCACAACATATCCAATTTTTAGAGCATTTGGATCAAGTACCAGAAATATATCGCTATCAGAAGATTGACTATTTTCTCAAAATAGAGCATCATGATAGTCTTAGACAATCAACTAAAGGAGAAGACCTGCGGAGCATTTCACAACCTTCAAATCTTAATGACACATCATTCAATGTTGTTTGGTTCATGGCCGACCTTCCCCAAGATCCGCACATCATTCCATTCATTTGCAGAGGAGTTCTATTCATTTAGGTTTGACCTATCCTTGTACACACATTACAACTCTTCATTGGAGTTTGTGATCTTACTTGGCCGATGCAGAGGAATCTTATGTTTTGGATATGATATATAACGATGTAATAGATGCCTAGGAAAGCAGTTAGCATAGTGATTGATAAATCTAAGTTTGATAGTTTGGATTTTGTGTGGAGCTTCAAAGCTATATCTGGTGTATATTCTAATATTCTATAATCAAGCATGTGATCTCTAATTGTAAGCCTGCATGTTATTGACCAATCTGTATTTGAATTCTATGGTATACTGAATGCCTAAATCTGCATTGCTTCATTTCTTTGAGTCATTTTCATTCTGTTTACTTTAGCTACACAAACTGGATTGTTCTCTTTGAGGACCCTCCTAACCGTGACTGCACCACCTTTATAAACACAATCTCTAACATGACTTAAACCTTTGTTGCTAATCCTTGATCTTATCTCTATGTGCTAAGGCATCAGCACCAATCCTTTGGTAGGGGAGAAAAGATTTCCAATAAGACTTCCCCTTAGCCAAAGCTCAAATCTCAATTCCCAGAGGGAACATCTGCACCAGATACCGGTATAGGCTCATCCTTGACCTCTGTTATATCCTTCTTCACCCGAATTTCATTAATTTCCTTCTTAGTCTCTACCAGATCAACTTTTTGTATTGGTTTGTTCTTCTCTACTGAATTATCCTTCTCCATGCTTTTGCTTCTACAGAATCTTGCAATATGTCCAGTCCTATTGCAATTGTAGCACACAACATTCCTTTGACTAGTATTCCTTCCATTCATTCTAAATATGCATTGGTTAGCTTTGTGTCCAAATCTATTACATGTAAAATAGTCACCATTGAATGATTGAGCATTCCTTCCATTGTTATAGCCATTTCTTATTTGACTTCTACATTCACTAGCTCTATGACCAAATCTCTTGCATGTAAAGCAATTACCTCTAAAAGTTTGAGCATTCCTTCCATTGTTATAACTATTCGTTATCTAACTTATGCATACATTAGCTTTATGACCTATTTTATTGCAAGTGAAGCACTGACTAGAAAATGATGGAATATTTTGATTCACTCTGCTCCTACATTGAGTAGCCTTATGACCAAATTTATTGCATGAATTACAATAACCATTGAAGGATGGGTACCTTTGATCATTTGGTTGCCTAACTGGTGGTCTTCTAGGCCTACTTCTTTGATTCTTGATTTACTTGCCTTTGTCCTTCTTGTTCTCAGTGTCCACTGCTTTGTCCTAATTTGGAACTTTCACCTTTCTCAAATCCCAAGCCTTCTTTGTCATTAGGGCTCTTCTGACTAGCAATTATCTCATCAAGCTTTGCAGAACTTATCTTAAACTTTTCTTCATAGATTTTTGCTTTCTCCAAATTTGACTTTAGGTTCCCAACTTCCTTTTTAAGCTTAGAACATTCTTTTGATTTGTCTTCCACCAACAGTTTTAGGTCTTCTTCTACTTTTGCTCTTTCTACAACTTCCATTTTCAAATCATTTAAGGTTTCATTTGCTGATATCAATTGTTCACCAACAACCTTATATTTTTCTTTGAACTTCTTGATTTGCTCTCTTAATTTTATGATACATTCATCTTCTTATTTGACATTCTCCTTTAGATCTCTGATTTCTTCTCTAGTTCTTTCCAGGTCTTCAAGAGCAACCTTCTTATGTGCCATCCTAGATCTACCTCAAGCTGTTAAGCTTTCTTCCAAGGAACCCTCACTCTGATACCAATTGTTGAAATGCACAAGACAATTGAGAGGGGGGTGAATCTGTTGTAACCAAAACTTCAAAACCATTAACACATCAACCACTTAATCACTATTATTGCAATTTAACCATGAAAGCATGAAATCAGAAACTTAAACACATTCACACATTCAACACATGAGACACCATATTTTAATGTGGAAAACCCAATAAAGGAAAAACCATAGTGAGTGTTAGCTCACAATATAGTATGTAATAAAAAAATTGAAAATCAAAGGCTCACTACTCAGAATGCTCACTGCAAAATATGGGGATCATTGCTAGAAGAAGAGACTCACTACCAATGGGGGCCCACTGCCAAAGTTGGTGAACTGAGATAGTAGCATCTACATCAAGCCAAGGTTTAGTTCCATTGAAGCACAATAAATCTACTCTACTTTGCTCTAATTTTTCACTTCACACTTATCTTCACATCTTCACATCATCATACATCATTCATGATTTTATTACATGTATTTATATAATGCATCAACCTTAGAATGAACATCAAGGTTAGCATTACAATCATCAACCATTGGAATAATCTCCAAGGTCGACATACAAACATACATTAGAATGGGTCTAGATCTAAATAGATTTGGTGAGAAGAGAAATGAATAAGGACCATGCCATGCCTTAGCTAGGACTCAAATACAATCTTCCACACTATAACATGCTATCACAAACTCCAAAGTATAATCGCAAGTAGTGAAAACAACCAAGTCAGAAAAACTGGTGTTAACACTAAGACCTTTAGGAACACGCTTCATGCACGATCTGGATTACACTTTGCAAATCAATCAAAAGGCAAGAACACAATCTAGAGACATCCACAAGCACGTTGTAATCACCAAGAACATCTGAAAACACTTTATTCATAAGATTCTTCAAACCAGAGCACTTAAACATTACTGTCAGCCACTGTCATAAAGGAAAGATCACTTGTGGATCACCAAATCATGAACCATTGCAACTAAAGGCACATAACATCATCTTAGACTTAATTCTAGAACCGCAGACTAAGAAACTTAAATGTGGAGAAATGCAGAGCATAATACATTCTCCCTATCACCATTAAATACATAGAAAAATAGTTTTTACTCTGGTGAACATAACTCGCTCAAATCTTCACACCGGAGGCTCAAACTTGAAACATAGCAACTATAGACATCCCTTAACATAACTTCCAAACCACAGACAAAGATATTCAATATATAGGATATGCGGAGCACACTGCACTGTTCTTCTTAGACACTTGCTCAAACATTTCCAAATAACTTGCTTAGATGCTGACCTTAGGTGTTGACATCAATGACAACACTTACTACTCATACTTACAACAGAAGCATCACAGGCTAGTGAGGATCCCTAAATCACTAGGTGAGTTCCACACCAACAAGCAAATACACATCCAAAAGAGAGCATAGCACGATGCATGCCCCCACCTTAAAGTGATTGTAACTCCTATCAAGGAGCAACTATTTTAAGGTACAACAAGTCACAAGATAGGCACAAGAGCTTTCTAGAAGCACATGCCCATAAGATATGTATTTCCAAAGAACTACATCGCACCAAGGGGTTGCCCCCATAGAAGGCAAACTGAGGCGATGCTACAAGCATGATATGCAATGGCCTGTGTAGTCATGGTATGATGTCGAGCATAGCAACAAGGTGCCACAAAATCAAAACATAAAAGAAACAACAAAGTAAAAACACAAAGGGATCTACTAAATGGCATTTGTATAGGATTGGTTTTATATAGATGTCTCAAGACCATATATATATATGGAATTGTCATCATCCGCTAGCTAGTAGGACTACGGGGACAAAGGAAGAAGTATCACATAAAATCAAAATAAACATCCCTTGGGTCAACAAGGGAGAATGCCGAAACATCCTACACCTTGCATCATCCCCAAAGGACACAAAAATAATACAATTTATGACATATAGAAGAATGATGATAGAAATAGAGAGAATGTCACGACAGATTTCGATACCTTTGTATCCTTGTACCTACAAGGGTGTCAAGGGTCATCCAAAGAAAGTTTAACAACACAACAAAAATAACATGAATAACAATTCTTAAACACAAATAAAGCATCAAGCAACACATCATAGGGGAAACACAATCACATACACACAACACAGAAAGCAAGGTACCTCACATGCGAG
Source organism: Cunninghamia lanceolata (assembly GCA_027924645.1). Lineage (NCBI taxonomy): Eukaryota > Viridiplantae > Streptophyta > Pinopsida > Cupressales > Cupressaceae > Cunninghamia > Cunninghamia lanceolata. Next base: position 23,200,862 of record BSBN01000025.1, read on the forward strand.
TCAACCTAAAGCAAGTCATCCTCCTCCCAATCTAGTTCCTCATCCGTTTGAAAAGGAGGACAAGATGGAAGAGGAACTATAGAATGAGAGGTCTAAGGAACAATATCCATACCTATATTATATTTAGAATCCCTATTAGAATGTAGTACAATAGGCTCCATAGAGGATTTAAAACTTCTTCTTTCTCTGTAGGAGACACAAGATTAGTAGCTGTCTCTTCGACGCCCATTGATGATAAATGCTTGCAAGGAGGGAGATTCTCCTCTCCTGCAGCAAGGTAAGCCATAGCACAATGATGCTTTCTTCTTTCTCATGCAATCTTATTTAACTTAGCCTTATTCGTAATGTTCTTAAGGGGAACCATGGTATCTTCCAGTGTGGGTTCCTTTTCTTCCTTTGTTTTAGAAACATTAGAAGAAATAGGAGGAACCACCAAAGGCTGGGAGAGCATAGTGGGAGGGTTCATCAATGCGGGATGTTCTTCCTTCTCAACTTGTGAGGCAAGAAGAAGTACAGGAGCATCCTCAAGCAGTTGAGAATCCTCAGGAAATAAAACTCATGCAACTAATTGACCACCACCAGTCTCCTTAGAGGCAGGTGGAACCAAAGTAATATGGTGGTTGCAAGGGGGTCTATTTTGTGCATGAAAGTTGCCTCATTGTCTTTGAAGGGATGGCAGAGGGAGAACCAAGACATATCTACCAGATGCTTAGGGATGGGGAAGAACCTTTGATTCAGGCTTAGCTTGATTCACTACCTGTGGGAAAGGAAGAATTACAACAGGAGCCTTAGAAGATCGAGGAGGTTCAGGAACATCAGGAGGAATATTTATAAGTGATAACTCAGCTACCTTCTATGCTTTAAATTTCTGATACGATAAGAATAATAAATCATCTCTCTCGAGTGACTCCTACTAGTTGTGGCCAAAAGTAGTCGAGTGAAAAGAGTCCATTTCAAGAAACGGGGTGATACTGACTATGACGTACAACATGCATTCGTCCCTCAAATGGAAACTTCAAACACTTATGAAACATAGAAGATATCACTTTCATGGAGCAGAGCCATGGGTAGTGTTGATACAAATGTTAGTCATATTAACACAAATAAAAGTTCACACAACAAACCTTTATCATCTTGAAAGATACGATAAATTTAGGATGAATTTATGATCCCAAGTCTCCGATAGTCAGGATATGACCTTCTAAAAGTCACTCAGTGCTTTGATGTGATAATGCTGTTAATCATTTTGGGGCCTTACATCTAGATTTAAAGAAATTTTATCCAGATACTGTCCTGTATACTTGCTTTGCATGGATTCTCACTCAATTATGTCAAATCCTATTGTCTCTAGATGAGATATGTAGATATTTATATGAATATGTATTAACTTTGCACAATTCTTTCACAATTCACCAATATTTGAGATTATTCTTAAAGTTTGTTCTTAGGTCTTCTGAAACTATCTCAAATTTACTTATTCTTCACTTCTGCACTTAAATTTTTTCAAATATTGTTCCTATAAGTATATATTTCAATGTTCTGTATCATTATTTGTTAATCTTTGCATGATATTTTTAAATTGACATGCTTTTAACTCAAATATGCTAAGGATGTTCAACATTTAGCATATTTCTTTGTATCTGCATATTACTTGTCACTATTTGCAGTTATGATGAAGTTATTTGTGAAAATGAGGTAAAATGAGATTAAATGCAGCTAAATTCTAACTTTAACTAAGTTTGATCACTGATCCACATGTATCTTTGAAACTTTAATGAAAAGGAGATGAAAACCAAACCATGCTTTGCCAGGACAGTCCATGACTACACATGATAGGTGCGAATCTTCAAATGAAAAAAAATGAAGACAACACACACTTTGTGAATGCACCTCTATTGAGCGCAACAATCCATAGTTACACATCCAGAAATAATTCATAGATTACACAAGGTATATGATAGGTTGTAATCAAAGTTCTCCATCTTCATTAAGTATGCAAAAAGAGTACACATATACAAATGATCTGAGAAAGAATAATGAGGAAACACAAAGCTACATAATCTACACTTAGTGTCTACAAATTCACCAATTCAATCCCCTTACAAAAAGGCAATCAATATCCTTTTATAGAATAAGGATATGATGCAGTTACAAATGATCTAGTGGTTAGGATCAACTCAAGATGATCTGATAGTTAGAAAATGTGGCATGTGATTCCACATTTGGTAATCTTTAATTGAGGATAATTGGAAAAATGACATATTCTCTAGATCTTTAACTTGGTCCTCATGACCTCTTCACTTAGCATCTTCATCGGATTCCTCTTCTGTTGATGCTTCCTTTGATATCTTGCATCTAATGCCTTGGACGAGATCATATGCTCTGAGAGATTTATCTATGTCTACTCTATTTGCACCTTAGCCTTCTCAGCTGCATGCTCTTGAGCTTTCAATTTCTCCTTCAAGGATATCCACCTATTGGTCCTACTATCCAATTCTTCACTGTATGCATCAATCTTGGACTTCATAAGCATAGCCTAACTTATAGTGTCCTCGAAAAAATGTTGGATAGGATCCTCTATGGCTGAATTGAAGTTATCTCTAAATACCTTAATTACAAAGTCATTATCTTGATTTTCAATTTTACCCTCAACTTTGCCTTCCAAAACTTCCAAAATGGCCAACTCCTCCTCTAGAAGTTCATGTGTCTTTATGCTTATGTCAACTACTTTGCTGTTGCATCTTTTCTAAATGTTGACCTCAAATCTTAGGTCCTCAATCCAGATATCCATCTGTGGGAGCATTTGAGGTGTTAAAACCTTCTTTGTCATGAGGGTATTAATATCTTCTCTCCTCATATCTTTCAATGTAGTCAAGTTCTAATTACTCTTAATCAGTCTTGGGTTGACCTCCTTTAATTTATCTGCTTTGCTTTTCATATTGTTCTGTATGTCCCAATTGGACAATGAGGTCTTTATTACTTCATCTCCCTCTTGTAGGAACTTGATGAATGAATCATTCATCACATGTGCTTGATGCTTCAAAGCATACAATCTGGTGATTTCCTATTGAGATACCAATGCTAGAGATGCAGTTATTATGATAGGGACATTGGTAGGTGCTATGAACCCCTTTATAAAGGCCCAGAGTTGAGCAACTTGCTCTTTGTACATCTTCTTCTTATCTTCGGCCTTCATTATCCTAGCCTCTACTGCATTTGTATGATCCCTTAGTCCTTGGATTTTTTGCTCCTTTGTAGTGTGCCCTAGGTCAATTATTGTTATTTGAAACTCACTGGCACTTATTTCTCCTTTTGCCTTGTCAACCATTGGCACAAATAATTGAGCTTTCCTCTTTCTTCTAGTAGGGTCACGCCTTATTACTGAGGTGGCCCTTGCTCTTCATTTAGGCTTGGTTCCCTCGAGGGAAAATATTGAAGAAATATCAAAATTAGATGAATCAGTAGCTGGAGGCTGACTTACCTCATGTGTAAGCCAATGTGGTGCACTGGATATGGGCCCTTGCTAGCCAGTTTGCTCAATGTGAGCATCATGTACTTCCACCTCTTTCTCTTTTGGAATATTTGGATTCACATTCTTTTGTTGGTCCCCATCAGAAGGAACCTCTTCATGCACTTCTTGCTGATTTTGATCTTGGGCAGCATCTTTGGATGTTATGTCTTGATCATGTGACATCTCCTTTTTCGGCTCTTTTTTATCAGGGCATTCATTTGGACATCCTGATCCTATTTTTTTGGGTCCTCATGGACATCCCAATGTGCATCTACATTTTGTTCATGTGCATGCTATATATTTTGGGGTGGGGGATTACCTGTATCAAGCCCCTAGTGCCAAGATCTTGAATATCTTGAGGCGCGCTTTGATCACCTACTGCTTCTACTCTTTTCATCTCTTCCTCATCACTTTTGTCCTTTGGACCTTCATGTCCAGATGTTGGCACTTCTTTATCTTTTGGATCTTCTGATCCGGATGTGGCCATAGGACCTACTTGTCTAGATGTTGACACTGGTTGTTCCTTATCATCGGCCCCAACATGTCCTTCAATTTTCTAGAAATTTTGATATGAAGGCAACCCTGTATAGATGCCCATGGCTATAGCTATGTTATCATTATGCACATCATCCATGGCTTTATCTCTATCTTCATCATCACCCTAATCATATGATAGATCAATGACTGTTGGGCTGGTGACTATTCCCGCTAACACATCCAGGCCAATATTCTTCACCATTGTCTTAGGATCTTTAGCTTCATCCTCATCCCTAGTGCTCTTTTGAGCTTGGGGTGTGCCTTGAGGTGTTAGGGCTATGTGTCTCAACAAGTCCTCAGGTGGATTGGCTATCAAGTCCTTGGTCACATCATCATCTGTTAAATCTATAGTTTTATCTAATGACAAAGGTTGACCACCCATCTTATGTCTTTCTTGCTCCCTTGCTTCCTTGGTAGATTCTTCTTTGAATTTAATTATGGTGGGGATGGGGACATTATGTTGGAATTCTTTGAACACAGTCCCCACATCCTTATTCTTTGGCACCATGGTTTTTGCAGCTCTATTTGTTGTCGGCTACTCAATAGAAAACATCTTCTCTATTCTAGTGAACTCTTCACCTTCCTTGAGTAGGACATCCAATTGCTTGCTAGTGGATCCTCTCATCACAGGTGCTTATCCTCTCTTTTTCTTAGGGATATTAACCCCTTTCAATATATCCTGACCTCTTCTTATTAAAGGCACTTCATCCTCCTCCTCCATATCCTCATAAGTGACCCTAGGCTCTTCTGCTTTTCTTGTGTTTATTGTGATTGCTAGGATAGGATTTTCTTTCTGAGGGGATGGTCTTGTGGCTATTATGATGCCACTATTAGTAAATTCTCTAGCCTCCTTTGAGGAATCTATCTTGGCCCTCTTGGCCTCCATGATCTGTCTTTTGTGAATCAAAAAGTCATCAAACTCAGCTTCTGGCAGCTCCCACCTTTTCCTCTTCTTATTCACAGTTAGAGCCACCCCTTTAGCTTTCAGGGAAGCCAACTGTTGATCTACCCACTTCCTTGTCAATTCCATGACTTTGGCTATAATGAGGTCAATAGATGTTACCTCTGGCTAGCTCCATTCAGGAGGGGAGATAGTCTCATTATAAATCTTTTTATCTTCATATTCTTTAGATATTCTCATACCATCATCATAATGCAATTGTGGGGAACATCAAACCAGTCGAATGTTCGGATCTGGTTCAAAGTTAACCTTTGGTAACTTCTTCTTCTTACCTCCACATCATCTGGGCAATCTGCCCAGTAGTCTTCCAAGTGCACTTGATTCACAGACTTCCTGCTTACAAATCTATCCATCCTACTATAGGGGTCATATTGTCTTGCCAAGGGAAATGCCTGTAAGTTCAGCATGTATAACTCTACCTCAAAACTTTTGGCTGCATCAATAGATGGGCATCCATACTAGCCAATAATGAAGGGAAACTTGACATGACCTTTCTTATTTCTCTTCACATATGCTTCATATGAGGGTATTATCTGCCTGGTTAACTCTAGAAGAATTATCTTATCTGTTGGGTATCTTGGTAACATGAGAGGTTGCCCACTGAATCCTTCCATCCTGAGGTAGGTGAAGGTTGGGAACTGGATAAACCAAGTTCCATTTCTGGCAATTTCTTCTTAAGCCTTAGTGCACAATCGCTTTGCTCTATCATTGTCCATTAATTTGAATAAATGCATAAAAAAGCAATCATTCACTCTTCTATTATTTTGAATGGAGGATTTCCTTTCCAACTGGGGATAATGATCCCATATGTTCACATCTCTAGGATTCTTGTCCACTCTGCCTACTATCTATAGTCCAAAAATAGTAGATTGTGCATCACATGCATTGTTAGGGTTCAGGCAGATCAAAGCAATAAACACTAACAATTATATGCAGATTAAATAACCCAAATATAACAATGAGGCATAACACAAAAGAGATCAACATAGAATTTTAATGTGGTTCACCCAAAATGGTCTACATCCACAAAAACTTAGCCGTGCAATGATTTTATTATCAAGTGCAAAATAAATTATAATCTCATGAATTCCACACCCACAACATACATCCCAGCCACTTATAACAAGATTTTTGGAAGCTTCTAGAATTAGAGTTTTACAAAGTCATTTTTCTTTTGTCAGTTAACAAAAATTAACAACTGACTCTGAACGTGGAAAAAAAGAGGGAAATTTTTTTTTCAGGGGTTGCCGCCCCCGAACCCCCGGTCGGGGCCCAGCCTAGCCCCGAACCCCGGTAAGGATACGTTACGAATGTACAGTACTTTCATGATCAGTCAGCACATACCAACAATCTCCCACTTGGAGACTGATCAGGCTCCACACCAAACAATCTCCCACTTGGAGACTGATCCCGGACGACACCGCTGCACTTGTAACTCCCACTAAATTACAGGCCTGGCTGGTTTCTTATATCCACCATTATCAGTCATGAAGGCTAATGAAAACTGATGAGGAAATTAGTTTCTCCCATGTAATTGCCTTTGTGAACATATTTGTAGGATTCTTACTTGTGTGAAGTTTCTCTAGATTCAACTGGCCATTCTCCAAAATTGACCGGATGAAGTGGTATCTGAGCTATATGTGCTTAGTTTTTGAATGCAGAGCTAAATTCTTAGCAAGATGAATGGCACTCTAGCTATTAGTGTACAAAGGGCTATCTTCTTCTTGTTGCCCTAATTCCTCTAGAAAACATTGTAACCAAAGCAACAACATACTCAGCTTCAGTGGTTGAAAGTGCAACAACCTTTTGCAGCCTTGAAATCTAACTGACTGCAGTACCTCCTACAGTAAAAACATACCCTATAGTACTCCTACTATCAATATCACCTACCAGATCAGAGTTAACATATCCTTTTAAAGTAGAATTTATTTCTCCTAAACATAGTGTTGTGCCTTGCACACACCCCATTTTGCCAAATGGAGACCCCCTCTTTTGCTTTGGCTTGAAGTCTCAACCTTTTTGCCTTATGATGATGAGAAAGTGAATTTGTGCTTAGAGTGCAGGATTTGTTCCAGATTTGCGTATTTTGCATGTTTGGAGTCATTTGATGTTATGCATGGTTGATTTGGAGGTGTCTTGGGTGGTCTTGTGCTTAAAAGATAGTCATTTGTTGCCTTTTGCGCTAAAATTGGGTGTTATTGCACTTTGCTCTAAAATCTTGTGTCACTGGATATTGCCCTTGAAAGTGCTCTTGCAGGATGTTTCATGTTGAAATTCCTAGTTTCCAGGTTTTAGAGTTGCAAAATCATGTCAAATTCCACTAGATTTCACTAAGGGGTCCATATGCTTTCACCCTGATACATGGTCTTGAAGCCCGATTTGGCTAAGTCTGAAACCTTGAAAAATCTTGAAAAATGACTAAATCTGAAATTTGGTGGAACCTCAAAATTCTAGAATCTGTATATAAAATCCTATGGATCTGGAACCTATCTCAAACATCCTGAAAGTATATTTAAATTATACTTAAATATATTTTTAAATATACTTTCACCCTGGCCAATTCAAAATCTAGCGCTAAAAATGACCCCAACCACAAAAAGTGCTAAAAACAGCCTCTACCGACCTTAGCGCTAAAAACAACCTCTACCGACCTTTGCGCTAAAAATAGCCTCTACTGACCTTAGCGCTAAAAATAGCCTCTACCGACCTTTGCGCTAAAAACAACCTCTACTGACCTTTGCGCTAAAAACCCACTTCGCAAACTTGCACTGAAATGGCCTTCCACTGACTTAAGTCACGCAGGTTGGTTGGTGCTAAAACCCACGCTAGTCGGTTTCATTAAAAATCCCTGCCGACTAAGCCTTTTATGTTTTGCGCTAAAAATTGACCTTACTGACTTGCGCTACAATCCACCCCGACTGACTTTATGAGATGCTATTAGTCGGTCCGAGCCCAAACTTGCGCAAATTGGTGGCACCCAAAAGTAGCGCAAAAGCATTTTGTGCTAAAAATGAACCTCTCCGACCTGTGCTAGAATTGCATTGCACCGACTTTTAGTCAGTAGACCCCAAAATCAACACTTTTTGGTATTTTGGCTTGAAATTGAGTTTTTCAAGGAGCAAATTGGATTTTCTTGATGGATTGTAATTACATATCTATTTGTCACATCCTGATGAACATTTTCCAAGTTTGTGTGGATTTTTGGCATGTTTTATGACAGTTAATGCCATTGCACATGAAAAGTCTGTGACCCCCAAAAATCTCGCTTTTTGCAGAAAAGGCTAGAAAAACATGAAATAAAAGTTCCCAAATGGATTCTATTGACCCCCAAAACTTCCTAGATCAATATATAGGCCAAATGGGTACTTGAAAATGGAAAAAAATGTAGGAAATCATGTAAAAATCACTAGATTTAAGAGGTTGGTTATAAGGAAGTAACATTGACAATGAACTATTTTTGACTGATCCATGACTGCAAATGGACATGTTTTGATCCAAATTGATAAAAAATGACTTGTTAAGATGAAATTGATACTTTGCATTATGAATTGTAGGTCTTGGAGAGCATAGGAACTTGTTCGAGCCATCTTGGTGATGCAGAGGAAAACACAACGGGAGCTTACAAATGGGAAGGAGGAGTCATTAACACAACCAGCATGTTAAAATCCTGGCTTACCATTATCATCATATTTCTTGCTAACACAGACAACATCATCATATTTCGAAGAGGCATGAAATATCCTCCTACTAACTACTGTTCACTTCCTTATCGCCTTTCGCCTTTCGCCTGTCCGCAGCATCATTACATTCGACAAGCGCAAACATCCTCCTGATGTTCACTGTTCATCTTAACGCCAAACTCTATCTTCATCATCATGATGTTCACCATCATCTTCATCAGCAGGATAAAATATCTGGTTCCTCTCATATATCCTGATGACGACAACTTCAAGCACCTTTCCCTCGATGCTTACGTCACCCCGATATCTGACTACTCAAACAACAGCATCAGGATATGACTTATCTGGTCATATTGAAGCATCCTGATGATGTTAACCAAACTTTATGCCGATGACTTACGCCGATGCCAAAACACTTAGCGACAGCAGGATAAACTTGCATAGGGTGATATTCGCAATATCTTGATGATGATGACATCACTTTCACCCGATGATGATGTCAACGCACCTGATGACGATGTCAACAGGATATAAGACACTTATATCCTCTGCAACATTAAAATGAATATCCGGTGATCTTTTCAATATCCTGATGATGACCTTTCCGGTCCTTAGCCAAAAAGTGAACTTTCACTCCTGCATGCGATAGTGACATACACGAAAGATGATCCTGACGATGATATATACACTGAGTATATATCCAACCTATATCATCCTGATGCATTCAAAACATACAGTCTTCGTCAGCTTCATAACATGATCTGGATAGCGATAGACTCACAGATGTCGATGCGATTCACTCCGTCTGGAAAAGCACATGCAGATCCCTGTATATCCGTCAGCTGCATGCAAACTCACAGAACCGCACAATTTCACACAGAAAATATGATGATCGGGCCGGATCACCTTCAGATCAAAACTTAACAGTTTATCTTCCTAAATCCTAGCACATGAGGATGCTAGGTTGATTCACAGCATGCTACCAATCAATCTCCCACACAATGAAATGCATAAACAGAAAACTAAACTACAACCTAAACTAACATGCATGACCATTCCACCGATTCACAGAATCAACCGGTGGAAGGGTTGAAAGAATCCATTAACCTGTAATCAGAACAGAAATCAAAACATAAACAGCTGAGAAACCAGATAATGCAATTGATGAGATCTTATTTAGATGAAACACAAATGTCCTGTTCCTACAACAATGTTTCACAATGTCTGGACTGATCTCTGGATTTCACTCAATCACCAGTACAACATAACACAACTACTACTCTCTCTGATATGATTGATATCAAACCCTAACTGATCTAAATTATTTATAGCAATATACTACGAGTACTACCAACTCGGTTCCCAGTGGCTGGGAGCTTCCAAGCGGCTGGGAGAGGACAGCTCAGACAACCTGATCACGAACTCTAACTGCCTGCACACTCTCCTAGGCTGATCTAATACATATGCATTGGTCCAATGGACCTTATTACATTATGAAGTCAAACATGCTAAAAATAGACTAATGTCCTGTCATGCGGACAATATCCTGTCTTGTAGGGGTGCTCCTGCACCATACTCCCCAGAAGAAGAAATCTCAAGTCCACTTGAGATGAGAGTATGAAGATCTGCACCATGTTTCTGGATCTGCTCTTCAGTCATCCAGACTGCTTCAGAATTAGGTTTTCCCTTCCAAGAGACTAGATACTCCAAGTACTGTTTGTTCCGGGTCTGTTTGACCACTCTGGTGTCCAAAACCTTCTGCAACTATGGAGGATCATGCTTGGGAATGTTATCATGGACTGTATCCTGCAGGAGTTCCTGATCTGCATCTGGATAAGACTTGTATGGAGTGAGATCGCATACATTGAATATAGGGGACAAACCAAGATCAGGAGGGAGTTGTATCTCATAAGCATTCTGTCCATGCTTGTGCAAGATCTGACATGGTCCAACTTTTCTCTGCATGAGTTTAGTATATTTTCCCTTAGGAAGTCTGTCCTTCTTCAAATGAACCCATACCAAATCTCCAACATCAAACTGTACATCCTTCTTCTTTTTATCAGCATATTCCTTATACTTCAAGGTGGTTTGTTGTAGTTGGGTCTTGACTTGATCATGAACCTCTTTTATGGCTTCTGCAAAAGCTTCTCCTTCTGCACTAATAGGGTCTACTGTAGGTAGATCTCTCAATTCCAAAATTCCTCTTGGATGCATACCATAAACTATCTAGAAAGGTGATTTCCCTGTGCTCCTATTGACAGTATCATTATAGGAAAATTCAGCTTGAGATAGAATATTATCCCACTTTTCTCCATGTTATTTTGTCAAACATCTAAGCAAATTTCCTAAGGAACGGTTCACTACTTCAGTCTGTCCATCCGTATCTGACACTATGCTCAATGGCAATCCATGGATCCTGACAATCTCCCTGAAAAACAAATCTGCAATGTATGAAGCATCAGCAGTGGTTTTGCATGGCAAGAAATGTGCCATTTTGCTGAATCTATCCACTACAACAAAAACACTGTCAAATCCTTTCCTTGTCCTTGGTAAACCCAAGACAAAATCCATACTTATGCTTTCCCATGGTCTAGAAGGAATGGGTAAGGGCTGATATAAACCTGCATTAGTCGACCTGCCTTTAGCTTTCTGACATATCACACATGTCTCTACAAACTTTCTGACATCTGATTGTAACTTAGGCCAAAAGTAATGTCTTCGGACAAGATCAAGAGTCTTATCTAGACCAAAATGACCTGCCATAGCTCCACAATGTTTCTCCTTAATGATGTTTAACCTCATAGAACACCTTGGAATACATAACTGTCCACCTTTGAACAACAATCCATCCTGAATCAAAAATTTAGAGAATTCAGCATGATATTTCTCTCCAAAAGAAGTACATACATGATATATCTCTCCAAAATCTTCATCAGTCTCATACATGGTCTTTAGTGAATCAATGCCAACACTTTCTAACTGAATCTGGTTGACTGTTAGAACTCTCCTGCTCAAAGCATCTGCAACTTTATTCTTGACTCCTTTCTTATGCTTCAATGTAAAAGTAAACGCTTGTAAGGTTTCTACCCATTTCATGTGTCTGTGGTTCAGCTTTTCCTGGCTGTTTATGAAACTCAGAGCCTGGTTATCTGTGAATACTATGAATTCCTTTGGCATCAAGTAATGCCTCCATTTCTTGAGTGACTGGACTAAAGCATACATTTCCAAATCATATGAGGAATACCTCTTTTTAGCATCATTGAGCTTTTCACTGAAAAATGCAACAGGTCTACCTTCTTGGCTGAGTACTGCTCCAATGGCCATGTGACTGGCATCACATTCCACCTGAAAGATTTTGTTAAAGTCTGGAAGTACAAGGACTGGCTGCTGTGCCACCTTCTTCTTCAACGTTTCAAAAGAATTATCTGCTCCTTGCGTCCAAACAAATCTGCACTTCTGTCCTCCTTTGATGGTATCAAGCATGGGTGCACAAATATGACTAAACCCTCTTATAAACTTCCTGTAGAAGGTTGCTAACCCATGGAAACTTCTGACATCATTCATAGTCTTTAGGGTTGGCCAAGACAATATGGCACTTACCTTCTCCTTATCCATTTGTAACTTTCCTTGTGAAATGACAAAACCCAAATATGTGGTCTCCTCTTGCATGAACAAACACTTGTCTAAATTTATCATCAGCTGCTCTTCATGTAACCTCTTAAGAACCAAATCTATGTGTCTGAGATGTTCTTCTTTTGTGTTGCTGAAAATCAGAATGTCATCTAGATATACTATGACAAACTTACCAATGAACTCTTTCAAAACCTCATTCATCAACCTCATAAAAGTACTAGGTGCATTAGATAAACCAAAAGGCATAACGTTCCACTTATATAACCCTTCATTAGTTTTGAATGCTGTTTTCCATTCATCTCCTGGCCTAATCCTGATCTGATGATATCCACTCTTTAGATCTATTTTCGTAAAATACTTAGCACCTCCCAAACAGTCAAGTAAATCCTCTATCCTAGGGATTGGAAACCTATACCTGATTGTGATCTTGTTAATAGCTCTGGAATCTGTGCAAAGCCTCCAAGTACCTTCCTTCTTTGGTGCTAGTACAGCTGGTACTGCACATGGACTTAAACTTTTCCCAATCAGACCTGAATCCAATAATTCTTCAATTTGTCTGGCTACTTCTGCATTCTGTTCTGGAGTTAGCTTATAGGCTGCTTTGTTTGGAAGTGTTGACCCTGGAATTAAGTCTATGCAGTGACTGATATCCCTGACAGGTGGTAGGGATCTGGGCATTCCCTCCGAGATGATACCTTTGTACTTATCCAATAGCTCTTGGATAGCTGGGTCTGTGAACCGTTGCTTCTTCCTTTCCTTGACTTCCTGCTGCTGTTCTTTATTCACCCTCATACATGGGATTAGGGCATACGCAACTGCACCTTCTGCTGCTACTTCTTTCATGAACTGTTTACCTTCCATCAGCATTACCTTCACCTCTTTTCCTTTAGATTTCTCCTCCTTCTCCGTCAATGGTAGTAACTTTATATCCTTACCATCTTTAGTGATTGTATAGATGTTTCTAACACCATCATGTTGTGCCTTCAAATCATACTGCCATGGTCTACCAAATAAAAGATTGCAAGCATCCATCGTGGTAATATCAAACAACAACTTATCCTTATATGCTCCAATCTGAAATTCTACCCAAGCCTGCTCTTCTACAGTTGTCTGCTGACCTTGGGTAAGCCATGAGACTTTATATGGGGATGGGTGAGGCAATCTCCTAAGATTAAGCTTTGTCACCATTTCTTCAGACACAAAGTTTTCAGTAGAACCAGAATCAATCAAAACTTTACATGCCTTACCTCCTGCTTTGCAAATAGTCCTGAAAAGAGACTTTCTTTGAGGGGATTCTTTGTCAGGTACCTTCATGGTAGTCGCTGTTCTTCTCATCATTAGAGACTCTCCACTTTCCGGGTATCCACAATTATCAGGAGCGTTCACACTCTGAAAAGCATTAGAGCCTATCATACTTTGATTATCAGGTTCTTGGATCAGATTTGTTCTCCTTTCTCCTGTTGAGCTTGTGGCCTTTTCTGGACATCTGCTGGCTATATGGCCTTCTTTGTTACAGTTATAACATCTGATGGATCCTCTACCCTGGGATCTTCCTCTGAAAGGTCTTCTACCTCTGAAGTTTCCTTGCTGACTATAATTTTCCCCCTGGTTCTGACTATTGTTTCCCTTACTATTGTCATGACTGGATTCTCCTTGATATCCATGTCCATGTCCTCTACCTCTAAAAGGACCTCTTCCACCCCTTTGTTGTCTTCCTCTTCCTCTATTGTGTTGTTCTTGTTTCCTCTTTAACTTCTCTTCCACTTTCAATGCCAACTGAAAGCATTTCTGAACTGTATCTGGATTATGCAGACTTAAATCTTCCTAAATGTTGAACCTCAATCCATTAAGGTATCTGGCTACCTTCTCTTCTTCACTTTCCTTTACCTTTGTTTTCATACAAAGTTTCATGAATTCTTCTGTATATGAGCTGACATCTAGCTCCTTCTGCTTCAGGTTTTGCTTCCTCTTGTGTAATTGGATACTGTAATCCAATGGGACATAAGCTTCCTTTACTAATGCCATCATTTTATTCCATGTAGTGACTCTACGCTTTCCTTCCTGTACTCTATCATCTTGGACGAAATTCCACCATGTCAAGGCAGCTTCTTTCATTTTTGACTGGGCTATTTTCACCCTCTGTTGTTCTGGTATCTCCTCCGTTTCAAAGAAATTGTTCAAGGAGTCTATCCACTCGATCACTGAATCAGGTTCCATCTTTCCTGTAAACACTGGCAAATCCAGTTTCACATCCATGGTTCTCCTCTCCATGGCCTTGAGGGCGTTCAACAGTAGTCTCTGGTCTGCAGGAACGACCTCCTCGTTCCAACTAGGGATCTCTTCTTCTTCCCTATCTTCTTCTCTACCAGAACCTACTCTGCTCCTCAACTTCTCTAACTCATCCTTCAATTCCTGATTCTGAGCCTTCACGGCCTTGCTCTCTGCAATCTGTTTCTTCACTAGAATTGCCAACTCAACGTTGGTCATCCTTGCCGGAATCTCAGATGTTCCTTCGTCACCTGACATCCTGCTATATTCTGATCTTTTCCAGAAGATCCTTTCTTTGCTCTGATACCACTATGATGCAGAGGAAAACGCAACGGGAGCTTACAAATGGGAAGGAGGAGTCATTAACACAACCAGCATGTTAAAATCCTGGCTTACCATTATCATCATATTTCTTGCTAACACAGACAGCATCATCATATTTTGAAGAGGCATGAAATATCCTCTTGCTAACTACTGTTCACTTCCTTATCGCCTTTCGCCTTTCGCCTGTCCGCAGCATCATTACATTTGACAAGCGCAAACATCCTCCTGATGTTCACTGTTCATCTTAACGCCAAACTCTATCTTCATCATCATGATGTTCACCATCATCTTCATCAGCAGGATAAAATATCTGGTTCCTCTCATATATCCTGATGACGACAACTTCAGGCACCTTTCCCTCGATGCTTACGTCACCCCGATATCCGACTACTCAAACAACAGCATCAGGATATGACTTATCCGGTCATATTGAAGCATCCTGATGATGTTAACCAAACTTTATGCCGATGACTTACGCCGATGCCAAAACACTTAGCGACAGTAGGATAAACTTGCATAGGGTGATATTCGCAATATCCTGATGATGATGACGTCACTTTCACCCGATGATGATGTCAACGCACCTGATGATGATGTCAACAGGATATAAGACACTTATATCCTCTGCAACATGAAAATGAATATCCGGTGATCTTTTCAATATCCTGATGATGACCTTTCCGGTCCTTAGCCAAAAAGTGAACTTTCACTCCTGCATGCGATAGTGACATACACGAAAGATGATCCTGACGATGATATATACACTGAGTATATATCCAACCTATATCATCCTGATGCATTCAAAACATACAGTCTTCGTCAGCTTCATAACCCGATCCGGATAGCGATATACTCACAGATGTCGATGCGATTCACTCCATCTGGAAAAGCACATGCAGATCCCTGTATATCCGTCAGCTGCATGCAAACTCACAGAACCGCACAATTTCACACAGAAAATATGATGATCAGGCCGGATCACCTTCAGATCAAAACTTAACAGTTTATCTTCCTAAATCCTAGCACATGAGGATGCTAGGTTGATTCACAGCATGCTACCAATCGATCTCCCACACAATGAAATGCATAAACAGAAAACTAAACTACAACCTAAACTAACATGCATGACCATTCCATCGATTCACAGAATCAACCGGTGGAAGGGTTGAAAGAATCCATTAACCTGTAATCAGAACAGAAATCAAAACATAAACAGCTGAGAAACCAGATAATGCAATTGATGAGATCTTATTTAGATGAAACACAAATGTCCTGTTCCTACAACAATGTTTCACAATGTCTGGACTGATCTCTGGATTTCACTCAATCACCAGTACAACATAACACAACTACTACTCTCTCTGATATGATTGATATCAAACCCTAACTGATCTAAATTATTTATAGCAATATCCTACGAGTACTACCAACTCGGTTCCCAGCGGCTGGGAGCTTCCAAGCGGCTGGGAGAGGACAGCTCAGACAACCTGATCACGAACTCTAACTGCCTGCACACTCTCCTAGGCTGATCTAATACATATGCATTGGTCCAATGGACCTTATTACATTATGAAGTCAAACATGCTAAAAATAGACTAATGTCCTGTCATGCGGACAATATCCTGTCTTGTAGGGGTGCTCCTGCACCACTTGGAAGGATGTACACACAGTTATGCAGTGCTGACCCAGAAATGCAAAAACTTCATTTTATCAACCAAATTGTCCCCAGAGCTTAAAGACACTGAAGATCATGCCTACATCACTATTGTTCCTGCAGATCCAGTCTAATGTCCTAGTGATCTAGTCCGGGGGTCATAACTCCTAGCTATTTTATCAGAATTTAAACTTCTTGGACTTGCTGGAAAGATAAACTGATTATCTAGTTTGAGCTATTCAATTGCTAAGGCTTAATGCCAAGCTAATGAGAAGTTTTGAGTCCCCATTCCGCTCCGAAGGCCTCTGAAAATGTAATTTACTACGATGTAGAAAATGTTGGCAGTGAGCTGCCCCCTTGTTAGTGAGGCGTTCAATGCTGACCTCAGGATTCGTGACATGGTAGTGAGCCTCTCGTGGATCTGGATTAAATCTAGTGTTTGTAGTGAGCGTTGATAGCTCAAGCTTTTGGCGCAACGGCAAATGATTCCATCAATTGGTATCAGAGCCATGGGTCACGGGTTCGAATCCCTTGGGTTGCGTTGAGGGGGGATTGTTGGCAGTGAGCTGCCCCCTTGTCAGTGAGGCGTTCAACGCTGACCTCAGGATTCATGACATGGCAGGATTCATGACATGGCAGTGAGCCTCCCGTGGATCTGGATTAAATCTGGCGTTTGTAGCGAGCGTTGATAGCTTGAGCTTTTGGCGCAACGGCAAACGATTCCATCAATAAGGTAGCTCCATTAGATATAGTCTGATTCTAATTGATCACTGTAGTAGGGAGAAGATTCCATTAGATTATTGCCTGAAAACATCTTAGAAAGAAACACGTGTAATGAACAATTAAACCAAACCATTAAAACTCTTAATTCAAAGGCTTCATCCACTAATCATCAAATTCAAGACATCCTTTTATCCTGAGATCACCTCCACCAAATGTCTTGCAACTTATGATTCTGTGCCATGAGCTATCATCAACCAACTCAGACCATATGAAGCATCAATTAATTAACAACATGATTTCATCTAACTGATCATCCAACAAGGAAGGCATGTCATCAATATATTCCTGTGATCCTGTAAGCACTTGAAACACCAATAAAGTGAGTATGATTTATACATGAATGTTATCAAACACTTGTAATATTATCATCCTTTTGTCACCAAAATGAGTGATTTCTTATCAATGAGCTAACATTTATCAAGTCAACCCTGCATATGATGATGATCTTAATGTCCTGATATGAAGATCAATCCCAACATCTATGACAACCTGAAAGACACCTCAACACAACTGTGATCAAATGAAGATCATGCCATAGCTGTTACTATGAAGACCATTCCATGTTATTTGTATCAAGCCACTGTCACTTGTAAACAACATGATGTCAAATGAACTCCATCACCTTTTTGACATTAATGACAACTTGACTCCATCAGAAAATACCAAAAATTATATTTTTGATATTTTCCCAAAAACACCACTCAAATGACCATGGATTGGATCACCAAGATGTGCATACAACTATTCTAGTAGTCCAGTCATGCAATGATGATCCAGCAAGCATCCAATTGGATACGTCTTCATCGAAGAATGTGCCACATATTCCTCTTGGTCCATTCAACACTTGGAATCCCGTGAATCCACATCAGCTCAAGTTTTCAAGCATCATGTGACTCTATTTTGGCTTCATTAGGCCTTGAAAATTGACTTTTCATCATGTACAACCAAATGGGTATCCATTTTATTCAGATTTAATGTATTTGCAAGCTGTATTTTGTCTTTTTCCTATAGGACAAATGCAAATTCGAAAATGTAACTAACTGATGTATCTCATTAAATGCCATGTAATCTAGACTGTTGGTGTCGAGTTAATCTCCACCATCCATTAAAAAACTTGGTATGGTGCCTTGTTTATAAAAGGAGCATCATTCTCTCATTGTAACAAGTAAGATTTGATAATGCTGAGACTTTGCCAGAATATAATCAATACAAAGCAAGTTTTGCAGGTTGCTGAGAATTTGTGATTATGTGTTGTCTCATTTTGGTCTTCATGGTTCATGTCAATCTGAAATTAGTTGATATCCAGTTGCACTTGTGATTAATTATTTAGATATTTGATGGATTTCATGTCCATATCATTAATAGCTTACTGATTGTATGTCATTGTGCATGGTTAGTCTGGGCATAGTTTATGAGATAAGTTTGATTGTATGATTTCATTGAGCTATGCCAAGGATTGGCTGTTTGATGAACCCTCTACAATTTGAAAATCATTACATCTCCTTAGAAGATTGCACATTCTCTGTGGCATTGTGGGTTGCCTGGTTAAGCAAAGATTTGTTTATTGTTGGGAATTTGTCCACCTGGTTATTGATCATTTCTGTAATTGTCTATAGGATCTCTTATCCCTTCTCCCTCTCATTTTCCTTTTGCATTTTATTTACATAAGGTTTGGTAGATCTAGGATTTGAGCAACATTACATTGATCATCTACTAAAATTTTAGACTTCACAGTCTGAACCACCTAGGGTTTTTGCACTTGCATTGCTGCCATCTTTTCATAAACTCTGCATTTTATGTAAGACCCCTTGTTGACACATCTAGACATACCACCGAGTCATTCCATGCAAGATAAGACCTAGCTATAGTATCCTTGGAGTGGTCCTATCTTGGATAGGATGTCTTTTCAAGAGAGGTGTGATACCAGCAATCACACCTACATTGCTGCGTGCTAAAACCACCATCAACACATAGTTTCTTTGAAGTAGTACCTCTCAAATATTGAAGAATCCATTTTACTGATTCCAATGTTCCATTCCTAGATTGCTCATATACTTGCTCACAACTCCCACTAGATGTGCAATATCTAGCCTTGTGCATACCATTGCATACATCAAGATGCCAACTACTAATGCATATGGTATCTTAGACATTTTGTCTTACTTCTCTTGTGTCTTTGGGCACATCTCCTTAGTCAACTTAAAATGACTAGGCAAAGGTGTACTAACTACTTTTGTATTTTGCATGTTAAACCTTTTCAACACCTTCTCTACATACTCATTTTGAGACAAAAATAATTTTTTGTTTGTCCTGTCCCATGTGATCCTCATACCAAGGATTTGTTTTGCTACACCCAAATCCTTCATAACAAATGAATTTGCTAATTTCTACTTAAGTTCATGAATATGCTGCATGTCATCAACATAAAGCAATAAGATAATGTAGTTGCCATTACCCAATTTCTTAAAATAAACACAATAATTAGAATGACATCTTTTGTAACCTTGCTCAACCATACAAACTCTTCTTTAATCTGCACACAAATTCCTCATTAGCCTTGACCTCATATCTTTGTGGTTGCTGCATGTATATTTCCTCTTCCAAATCCCCATGGAGAAATGTTATTTTCACATCTAGCTATTTAAGACGCAAGTCTTCCGCAGCCACAAGACTTAGAATAGTTCTAATAGAAGTCATCTTTACAACCAGAGAAAATATTTCATCAAAATCTATACCTTTTTCTATGCAAAACCTTTTACCACGAGTCTGGCCTTATATCTTTTCTTGCTTCCATCTTCTTCCTTCAACTTGCAAACCCATTTATTTGGCAATGCTCTTTTACTTGCAGGAAATTTGACTAAGTCCCAAGTCTACATCTGCAGTAAGGAATGCATTTCCTCTTTCATGCCTAACTCCCACTTCTTTTTGGTATCTACCTACATTGCTTCTTCATAACCTTCACCAGAATCAGTTAATAATATAGAATATAATGATGGAGAAAATGTTTTTGGAGGTCTAGTTATTCTTGTAGAATGTCTTAACACTTGCAGGAGTCTGTGGGATAACTTGTTGCTGAGCATCAGGTACCACTAGTATTTTATTTTCTAGAATCTCATCCAGCACCACATATTCTTTTTTGTCTTGTTATTGCTTCTTTTCGTACAGCTGATCCTTATACATAACCTTCTCATTGAATATAACATCCCCGCTCCTAATGATTTTATGATTTTCATTATCCCATAACTGATAACCAAATTCATCTACTCCATATCCAATGAAGGTACATTTTTAGACTTAGCCTCAAGCTTGGTTCTATTTTCAATATCAACATGGATAAAAGCTTCACAACCAAAGGTTTTTAGAAATGAATAGTTTACCTTTTTACCCATCCATGCCTCCTCTAGAATGCCACCATCCAAAGGATTTGAAGGTCCCCTGTTTATTAAATAAACAATGGTATGCACAACATCTACCCAAAAGTGTAAGGGTAGTCTAGCATGCAATCTCATGCTCCTTAAATGCTCCATAATGGTCCTATTCATCCTCTCAGACACACCATTTTCTACCTATAGATTCCATTATATGAGCAGTAATTTTCAAATTCTCTACTGCAATACTCACCACCATTATCAGATCTAAGACACTTCAAGTTTTTTCTTGTCTCATTCTCAACCAAAGTTTTCCACTTTTTAAAAGTTTCAAATACTTCTGATTTTTGTTTTAGGAAATACACCCATGTTTTCCTAGTTGCATCATCAATAAAAGTAACATAATAGCAAGAGCTACCAAGAGAAGATACCTGAGTTGGTCCCCATACATATAAATGCACAAGCTTTAATTTCTCACTCTTCTTCTCTTTTCCAACTTTGAGAAATTAGACTCTTTTCTATTTTCCATAAACACAATTTTTGCAGAACTCTAGGTTAGTCTGCTTTAGACCTGGTAGCAACTTTCTGGAGTGAAGGATCTTCATCCCTTTCTCACTCATGTGCCGAAGTCTATGGTGCCACAATTCTCTTTCTGTCCCTGTAGCAAGTGCTATAATTGTCTCAGTAGCAACTATTTTTGTAGCAGCTAAGGTAGAATAATTATTACCAGTACACAAATACAATGTACCTACCTTTTCACCTTTAGGTACTACTAATGCACCTTTAGTGACCTTCCAGACTTTGTCTGAAAAAGTAACTATGCATCCTTCACTACCTAGTTGTCCTACAGAAATTAAATTCCTTCTCAAATTTGGAACATGCCTTACCTCCTATAGCAACCATTCATTTCCATTCTGCAACTTGATTTTTATCTTTCCTTTTCCAACAATCTAACAAGGTTCATCATCACCCAAATATACTTGTCTAAAATCACCTTGAACATAATCTACAAAATATTTCCTATGGGATGTGGCATGAAATGAAGCCCCTGAATCTATTACCCAGGAATCATTAGCATTATCTAAACACAAAATTAAAGCATCCTATAATTTATTACTTGCAACATTAGCTTCCTTACTATCATGATGTTGTTCGTCTCCTTGTTTTCCCTTTTGAGACCAACAATCCTTCTTCAAGTGTTCTGGCTTTCCACAATGCAGCAATCCATTCTTTCTCTGGATTTAGATCTACCTTTCTTCAACTTCCCTTGTGACTTCCCATGATTTGTTGGGCTTTTTCCTCTCTCTTTTGTTCTTCCCCTGTTATCTACAGTCAAAGCATTACCTAATGTTGAACTCTCACCTATGCTTTTTCGTTGCATTTCCTCACTAAGGATAACACCAACAACATCATCAAATTTTAAAGTATTTGAACCAGAGACAGAGTTACTTACAGCCATTACCAAACTATTCCATCTTTTTGGCAAAAAACATAAAACTAAGAGAGCCCTCATCTCTTCATCAAATTTAACTTTTATAGAAGTTAACTGATTGGTAATCGTATTAAACTAATTTAAGTGATCTAACACAGATCCACCTTCAATCATTTTTAGATTAAACAAATGCTTCATGAGAAATACCTTATTAGAGGCTGAGGGTTTTTCATACAATTTAACTAAAGTTTTCATCAGTTCATCTGTTGTCTTTGCTTTTGTTATATTGAATGCCACAGATGGTGCCAGGCACAACCGAATGGTTCCTAGTGCCTTTCTATCTAGAAGTTCCCAATCCTCATCAGTCATTGCTACCGGTTTCTTGCTTTTTCTTCCAACGACCTCCATAAATCCTTCTGATAGAGATAATCCTCTATCTACATCTTCTATAACTGATAGTTGTACCCATTGAATTTATCTACCTTCAATTTACCTTCGTCCGCCATTGCTCCCACTTAACCATGAGACTCCCACTCAACCATGATACCTTCCTATAGACAATAATTGAACACAACCCGCTTTGATACTAGTTGTTAGGGTTTAGGCAGATTGAAGCAATAAACACTAACAATTGTATGCAGATTAAATAACCCAAATATAACAATGAGGAAGAACACAAAAGAGATCAACACAAAATTTTAACATGGTTCACCCAAAATGGGCTACATTCATAGAAACTCAGCCATCTAATGATTTTATTATCTAGTGCAAAACATATTACAATCTCGCAAATTCCACACCCGCAACATACATCCCAACCACTTATAACAATCTTTTTGGAAGCTTCTAGAATTAGGGTTTTACAAAGTCATTTTTCTTTTGTTAGTTAACAAAAATTAACAACCGACTCCGAACCCTGACAAGGATATGTTACGAGTGTACAGTATTTGCATGATCAGTTGCCACACACCAACATGCATAAACAACATATGAAGACATGTAGAAAAGGAACAATTTGCCCCCAAATCTCTTCATTCCCTCATCCAGGCTATAAATGATGAGTGATGCCCATTGTACCTATGTATCTAAGGTCTCAACTACCCTGATCATGCCATACATCCATGGCTCAAAATTGCTAGCATAAGGTTTCCCTATTATTCAACTCATCATCACCATCATGTATTGTATTTCTGGGGTGAAATCAAATTTGTATAAATTATGTGGCATCTTGGCCACTACCTTGACCTTACTGTCTGTTGCCCTCTAGGATGAGAACATGATATTTTTATAGTCATTGGTTTGCTCTTGTATTGGCTCTTGAATGCCTCAAGATCTATCTTGAATAGATTGGGCTCTCTAGGCAAATGGAATGCCTTTGTAATACCTTTAATGGAAAAGTCAGCATATACTCTGCCATCTTTTTCCACCTTCCTATTATCTTTGTTGTAATTCTTTGCACATGCAACCACAAAGTCTATAGCTTTTGTTGCATAAGGGAAACCACGAGCATGCCACATCCTAGAATTATATACCTTCTGTAGAATTAGATGTCCACTTCCTTTTATTGATTTGGCGGTCCACTCATCAACATTCGTGTTACTAGAGTGGGTATCTCCAATCCTTCCAAATCAAAAGCTATAGGCTCTAGGATTTGGGAACGTGGGAGCCTTGAACTCTGCCTCCATTAGATTATTTTGATCCTGCATCGTGTCCTGCAATTACAGATATGCATATCTTAACCTAGGTTTCAAACATTAACTCCATAATCTAGTTTCTGAATATCCAGACATTTTTCAGCTTTATCAGACATAATCATGTGCATATGCAATTAACATTATCCTAAGCATCTGGTTTTACCTTTTACTGCATTTCCATAAATGACAAAAATAGGGTCTTATCGTTACATACCTGTTTATGGAGCTTAAACCTGATTTAAAAGATGTCTGGATATGCACTTTCACTGTATAACTACCATTCACCATTTGCCATTTTGTGTCCACGCCATTCCATTCAAGGTCAGGATCTCTATAACAATCGCTATAATAATCACTGGAGCTCTATAATTTTCAATCTCTGAATGCTTTGTGAGGTTAAAATGATCAAAATTGACCTTTTATGTGTTAAAATTGGAAGATTAGGGCATAATAAATGCTAATTTCATTGGCTAGGGACATCTAGTTAAGGGTCTTGGGAGATCATTATAGGTGGCAGTTTCTAATTTGAAATTTCAAAAGGCCAATGACTTCCTTTCGTGGCATTTATTGCGAGGTCTAGATATGAACATATGTTTGGATATTCAAATAATGTGCTTACTTTTCAAAATGTGCATATGCATATCCATATGATGTCATCATCAAGTCATTTGGTCAAAGTTGACCAAGGGTGGGTATCAGGATACTAAGATCCAAAGGAACTTGCCTTTGATCTTCGAATGTTAGGACATTAAAAAAGCTCCAGTCGAAAAGTCAAACTTGTGCCACATGGCACCATCTGATTGGTCCATGGGAAGCTGTAAATTTTGGTCGTAGGAGACAATGATATGGATATTAAGAAATATCTAGATATTAGGATTTGTGAAATATCCCTAAGTATAAATGTTCTTATGACCTCAGCCTTTTAAAGTGACTCTTTATGTTTGATGAGAAGTGACGTCATCAGGATGTTTGGGGAGGTCTGGACATTAGTTAATGTCTGGATGTTAAGATTTGCAAAATGTCCTATGCCCTCATTGTCCAGATGATGTCATCATTTTATAATATTCTCTTAAGACAAAATCATATGACATCATTAGGGTATTAAGGGAGGTTTGGATGTTAAGTATTTAAGTGAAATGTCCATAGTTTGCTATCCATTTGAAAAGTCAAATCAGACACGTCATCGGGATATTCAGAAAAGTTTGGACATTAGTGAATGTCTAGACATTTAGATTTGTCATGATATTAAAGCAAGTACGGATATTAAGAAATGTTTGGACATTAACAAATTTCTAGATATTAAGATCAAACATGCATACCCATGAATATCCATGCTATCCAACTATTCGCATGATGGTTTTGTTGCACCGTGAGTTAAATTTGACATGCGCACATTTGCGAATGTCAGGATATTATGTTTTACTTAGCAATTTCTTGGGTTAGGACATTAGTGAATGTCTAGATATTAAGACAATGTGAACATCCCTATGACCAGTTGACCAAAGTTTGACCAGGCATAACTTCCTAGTTTTAAGGAATTTCCATGTGGTGAAAAAGGCAAATTTGCTTAGAATTTAATCCTTTTTAATTTGGTAGGGTTCATGAGGGGAAATTCAAACCTTCAAAATTTGATCTATATTTCAAGGTTTGGATATGCCTAAGGCATGACCTAGACATACATCTGATAGTGTTTTTACCATACCACCCAAAGCAAGGGAAGTAAAAACAAGCCAAGCAAAGTAGGGAAAAAGTTGGGTCCCTATTTTCTAGGGAAAAATGGGGCATGTTGTGTAACCACACAACAACTTGCCACCAAAGAAAACAACCAAATTCTAATCAATTCAAGAGAGGAGGACAAATTAGGACATAAAGTTCCAACTCTAATCAAACATTAACATATTGACCTTTCTAACTGAGATCATATTCACTAACAAAACATATGATGAGAAGGAAATCAAGTGTGTGCATTTGATTCATTTCCTTCATCTTGAAGAAAGGTTGAAAATGATAATAGTTAGTGTTAAGCTACATGATTGTATTTAACCCTTTAAGCCAACCTTGGATAGAGCCTTGCTACCAGTTAGGCATCCATAGCCTCGACAAGGGTATCTTTGCAATTCTCCCAAGTAGAGCCGCACTGCCAGTCAGATGTCCATAGCCTTGATAGAGTTACTTGGATGACCTAAGAATTTTTTTCTTTGAATTTTCAATATTTTTTTTGTTTTTGTTTTCAATATTCATAAGATATGATCTTGTGAGATCATTTGCAAGGTGTAGGCACTTGCTTGGTTAGGCTGAGAATTGCAATGGTAGCAAGGGCAAACCTTTAGATTTTTCACTTAACATAGACACTAGTACTTTCAACTAATCTAAGGCTGTTAGGTGTATTCATGTGATGACTTCCTTGAACAACAAGAGTTACTATTGATGAATATGATTTCACAGACAAGACAAAAAGTACTTAAACTGATAGGAATTACAACCTATGTGAGAATTTTTAATCCTTTCTTGAATTCCAACATTTTACTATTTTCTAAAGTGAAAAGGTGCTCCATATTGCCTAACCAAAACAAGGACTCAACAACACACCAAACAAAGCAAAACACACAAAGCAAGCTATACAAGCTAGTATTTACATATAGTACACATGGTTATGACCTTTCCCTATTTAGGCTTGGAAATAATACTTGAGGAACTGTCCACTGACAGGCAATAGAACATCCTCACCAGTTAGGGTTTTAAGCCTATAGGTACTATCACCTAATATTTTTGATATCTAAAAGGGACTGGTCCATAATTTTTCAAACTTACCATGGTCACCTTTTTTCTTATGGGCTTTGTCTCAGGATAAGACAAGGTCTGATATTTTGAAGCTTTTTATTTTGGCTCTTTTGTCAAACCATCTTTTGACAATAGCTTGATGTTTTGAGAAATGGTCTATGGCTCTATCTCTTTTTCTTCTGGATGCATGAGTTGTAATAATTCAACTTCTAGTTTGTTATCTAGACCAAGGTATTCTTGTGCAAATTGGAGTGTGGGGATGTTTAAGTTTACTGGTAGGATTGGATCCACTCCATACACTAGCTGATAAGGGGAGTTGCCTAAGGCTACTTTTACTCTTGTTCTATCTACTCACAATGCATATTTCAGTAGGGTATGCCATTCTCTAGGGTTTTTAACTACTAACTTCTTTATGATATTTAGTAAATTATTGTTAGTGGATTCTGCTAATCCATTTCCTTGAGGATAGTAGTTAGAAGAAAACTTTAAAATTATACCATACTCAAAGGCCCAATTAGAAAATTTTAATGAAGCAAATGTGGGTCCATTATCACATACCAGGGAGAAAGGAACCCCAAACCTTGTTATGATGTTACCTTCTAGTAACTTGATCACATCTTCAATTGTACAGTTCTTGCTGCTGATTGCTTCTATCCGTCTAGTACAATAGTCAGTCGCTATTAGGACATACCTATGTCCAGCCAAGGAGGGTGGGTTGATTGATCCTGTGAAGTTCATTCCCTATTGTGCAAAGGGACACATCTCCATCATTGGATGCAATGGTTGTGCAACATATCTCTCTTTGTGTGTGGCTATTTGGCATGTATGACAATGCTTACTGTGTTTTGTAGTGTCTTTGAAAATTGTAGGCTAGTAATATCTTGCCCTAAGGATTTTGTGTGCAGTGGCAAGGTAGGATCCATGTGCAGTTCCAAACCTATCATGTAGCTCTTGTAAAACTTTATTAGCCTCTTGCCTATTTAGGCATCTAAGATATATCCCTTCATGGTTTCTTCTGAAAAGGTTTCCTCCATTCATCATGTAATTCTAGGATTTCACCCTCAATGCTCTTCTTTGTGAAGACTTCATGTTACTTGGAAGCTTTCCTGAGATCAGGATATGCTTAATGTTTGAATACCAATCATTTGAACCACTAGAATCTAATGTGTATTGTTGACTGATCAAATCAAGATTAATTTTTGCAATTATTTGAGTTAAAGCTTGTCTTATGACTAGCCTCATGGGGGTGATCTCTATGTCATACTCTTGCAAAATAGTGATCCACTTGGCCCTTTTTTCACCTGGTTCACTCTGCATCATCAACATCTTCACTGCTACATTAGGTACTATTGCAATTACCTTGCTTCTTAATATATAATGTATGAACTTCTTTGTGGCTCTTACCAAGGAGAGAGCTTGTCTTTCCACATCCAGATATCTCAATTCTGCATCTCTGAATGGGACACTCATAAAATCTATAGGTTTCTCTTCCTTGTTCTCATTTTTCTAGGTTAGCATAGTTGTACAAGTGTGAACAAAAGAAAAAGAATATATATATAAATCCTTGGCATAATCAGGGCTACTGAGCACTGGAGCATTAGCTATTGCCTTATTAATGTCTTCAAAGGCTACTTTGGCTTTAAGAGTCCACTCTATTTTTCATCTTTCTTTAGCATGGCATTTAAGGGCCTTACTATTTCTGGAAATCCAGTGATGAACTTCCTGACAAAGTTTATTTTTCCCAAATATGACTTCAACTCTTTCTAACTGTTAGGCAACTAGAGTTTCATGATTGAACTTACCTAGTCTGGATCTATGGTGATCCCATCTTATGATACTAGGTGTCCTAATAATTTACCAATGGTGACATGGAAGACACACTTCTTGGGATTTAAAGATATACCATACTTTTCACACCTCTTAAGTGTTGAAAGGCACAAGACAACTGAGAGGGAGGGGGGTGAATTAGTTGTATCAAAAACTTAAACTTCTTTACACAAAATCACTTGCACATTCACTTACTTTAACTCCTTATTCTGTCATGCAGATTAAACATGAATAGCAGAACAAAACATAAACAAATCAACACCATACACACATGAACACCAGATTTTTACGTGGAAAACCCTAAAAAGGGAAAAACCACGGTGAGTGTTAGCTCACAATATCATGTAGTAACACTACTGAATAACAAAAGAGGCTCATTGCCAAAGGGCTCACTACCCAGAGCTCACCACCCAAATGAAAGGCTCACTGCTCAAATGAAAGGCTCACTGCCAAAGGGTGGCTCACTATCAAGGGGTGGCTCATTGCTAGGGGTGGCTCACTATCATGAACTGATATAGTGGCATCTACGACATGCCTGAGTTCAGTTCCATTGAAGTGTAATATATCTCCTTTGCTCTGCTCTGATTTTACAACTTGCACTTTATCTTCACATCTTCGTAACTTATTTACTTATTCACAAATTCATTACATACATTAAACCAATCATCAACCTTGGAATGCACATCAAGGTTAGCATTACAATCTACAACCATTGGAACTATCTCCAAGGTTGGCATATATACAAAAATCAAATTAGGACTAGATCTAAACAAACTTGTGGAGTAAATGAATGAAAGAGAAACACTTCATAGCTTAGTTCAGATCCAAATACATCTTCACATGCTACAACATGCTTCTACAATCCATGAATCACCTCCATAACAAGTGTAATTAACCAGGTCAGCCAAAACTAGTGCACACATCAAGAACACTTAGATACATGCTTCCAAGAACTTCATTATAGCTTGCGGATCAAGCACACACCCTCAATACTTTTAGAGACATCCAAGAAAAAATATAGAATCACTTGGGAACCAACAAATCCAACCACAATAGATCTCATTTGAAGACAACAAATATCTCTTGAGAACACATCACAGACTGCTTCTTAACATACACTATCAAACTATGCTAGTCAATAACTTGCTTTCCGAAGCACCAAATGACAAATCCTTTGGAATGAAGATAACTAAGGACCTTATAATATTAAGTCCAAAATTGCAAGACCAAAATCCAACCTAGGGAGAAATGTGAAGCAAAATACTATCTCCTTATCACTCTGCAAACATTGCCATGCACAGTCCTCAAACTGGTGAATATAACTTTTTCTGCAGAATAATTCAGACCACCAAATTCTAGATTTAGCATCTTCAAACACTTCTCTAAATCATATCTAAATCTCATACTCTGGTCTTCAATATAGAGGAAATGCAGAGCAAAATACTCAGACAATGGTCTTAAAAAGATAACTCAATCAATCAACAAACATCAATATTAGAAGATACAGTTGATAGAAATGAAAACACAAACATGTTGACATCAATGACAACACCAGTTAGCACATACTTGCAACAATCTCCCCCTTTATCATTGATGGCAACATATGATCTGAAAAACATGTTCCACCATCAAGACACAATTTTGCATCAGGACTCCCCCTTTCTTTTTGCACATCTAAACTCTTTCTCCCCCTGAGTTTTTCACATGATCTCTCTCCCCCTTTGACATCAATGGCAAAGGGCTACACATCTCTTTCCACTACACATACTTGCACTTGTTTTTAACTACTTTGAATACTCACCCTTGGGAGTACACACAAACTATATCAATTCTTACTCATATTTCAAAGGGCCTCAAGACTTTCACAAACTAACACTTTCAGAGTAACATATCTCATCTTCTCAAAATCTCAGACTAGACTTTGCACAAATTAGAGTATGAAATCTAACCATTGAACTTTCCTTCTTCTTTGGGAACATAACATCACATCTTTTATCATCCTTCATGACAACTTATGAAAATAATGATAATATAACAATGACAACACATATAGTCAATAATTTCCTTAGATCAACACTCATTTGTCTGTAACTTTTCTTCTGCAGGCTCCTCCTATCATCAGTCACTTCTACTAGCTCCCCCTGAGAGATAGTCATCATTAGTCTAGATAAAACAATGTCTTCTTCAATCTACCATTCAAGAAAGCATTCTTCACAACCATTGGATATACTTATAAAAAGCTTTATGTGCTATAAATCCCAGAAACATTCTGATAGTCTCAATTCTTGCCATTGGAGCATAAGTGACCTCAAAACCTATACTTTCAACTTGTGAATAGTCTTTGCATATAGGTCTAGCTTTATTTACCACTTCTCCATTTTCTAAAAACTCACTTTATTCCAAACACATTCTTATCTACATGCCTTGGGGCAGGTTCCTAGGTCTGATTCTTCTCAATTTACATTAGTTCTTCTTCCATTGCTTTGATCCAAAACTCATCTTTGCATTCTTCAGTAACTATCTTAGGTTTAACTTTATGAAAATAAACAAAGATTTTCCTATTCATCTGCAATTCTTCTTCTTATCAATACACCTTTTCTCTTGTCAATGTGATGCTTTTGCACAAACCCTAGGGGTCTTAGGAATCCTTTCGGGAGCTTCTTCAACCTGCACTTTTTTCATCCTTTATTCTTCACTACTTGAAGATGCATTTGATTCATATCCATTCCCTTATGAGTTCATCAAGTACTTTCAATCATCATGAAAACTACTCTATACTGGAAACAACTGTGTTCTATTAACCCAAACTTCTGTTACTCATTACTCTAAAGCCAATCATCAAAATTAGACAAACTTCTGGATGTAGATGTAATCAATGATCAATAACCATATGTCATAAGCATAGAGCAATATCTTCAACATCAGAGCAATGTGGACCAAATTATCAGAACACTGTAACTTGATTTTACTAGACAGATACTTAGCCAAAGTTCATAATCTGTCTTCTTTCCTAATCAAATCTTCTTACATACCAGACTTCTTAAACTACACAAATCTTCCTTTTTCCTTTACAGACCTAGTTTATGTCCTAACTTAAATCTTTGTTGCTAATCCTTAACCTTGTCTCTTCATGCTGAGGTATCAGTACCAATCCTTTGGCAGGGGAGAAAAAAATTTCCAATAAGATTCCCCCTTAGCCAAAGCTCTAATCTCAATTTTTAGAGGGAACATCTGCACTAGATACTGGTACATGCTCATCCTTAACCTCTGTTGCATCCTTCTTCACCCAAATCTCATTCATCTCTTTCTTGGTCTCTACCGAATCAACCTTTTGTACCTGTTTCTTCATTTCTACCTGATTATCCTTATCCATATCCTTGCTTCTGCAAAATCTTGCAATATGTCTAGGCTTATTGCAATAGTAGCATACTATATTTCTTTGACCATTGTTCCTTTCATTCAACCTTGATCTACATTGGTTAGCCTTGTGTCCAAATCTATTGCATGCAAAGCAATTCCCATTGAAGGATTGAGCATTCCTTCCAAAATTATAGTTGTTCCTTATCTAACTTCTACAGTCACTAGCTCTATGACCAAACCTCTGCATATAAAGTAGTTACCTTTGAAAGTTTGAACATTCCTATTGTTGTAACTATTCCTTATCTGACTTCTACGTTCATTAGCTTTGTGACCTACTTTATTGCAAGTGAAATAATGACTAGAGAATGATGGAACATTTTGATTCACTCCACTCCTACATTGAGTAGCCTTATGACCAAACTTATTGCATATAATACAATAACCATTAAAAGATGGGTACCTTTGATCATTTGGTTGCCTGACCAGTGGTTTTCTAGGTATGTTCCTTTGATTTTGGATCTGTTTACCTTTGTCTTTTTTGTTCTTAGCATTCACTGCTTGTCCTAATTTAGAACTTTCACCTTTCTCAAATCCCAAATCTTCTTTGTCATCAGGGATTTTCTGAATAGCAATCATCTTATCCAATTTTGTAGATTTGATCTTGAATTTTTTTTCATAGCTCTTTGCCCTTTCCAGTTCTGATTTCAGACTCATAACTTCTTGTTCAAACCTTATATATTTTTAGATTTGCCTTTCATCAACTGATTTAGGTCTTCTTCTACTTTTGCTCTTTCTACAACTTCCACTTTCAAATCATTCAAGGTTTCATTTGTTGATATCAATTGTTCACTAACCTTATATTTTTCTTTGAACTTCTTGACTTGCTCTCTTAATTTTTTGATACATTCATTTGCTTCTTTGACATTTTCCTTCAAATCTTTGATTTCTTCTTCAGATCTTTCTAGGTCTTCAAAAGAAACCTTCTTGTGTGCCATCCCAGATCTACCACAAGCTATTAATCTTTCTTCCAAGGAACCTCTCTCTGATACCAATTATTGAAAGACACAAGACAACTGAGAGGGGGAGGGGTGAATCAGTTGTACCAAAAACTTTAACTTCTTTACACAAAATCACTTGCACATTCACTTAATTTAACTCCTTATTCTGTCATGAAGATTAAACATGAATAGCAGAATCAAAACATAAACAAATCAACACCATACACACATGAACACTAGATTTTTATGTGGAAAACCCTAAAAAATGAAAAACCACGGTGAGTGTTAGCTCACAATATAATGTAGTAACACTACCAAATAACAAAAGAGGCTCGTTGCCCAAAAGAAAGGATCACTACCAAAGGGTGGCTCATTGGAAAGGGGTGGCTCACTGCCATGAATTGATATAGTTACATCTACAACATGCTTGAGTTCAGTTCCATTGAAGTGCAATATATCTCCTCTCCTCTGCTCTGCTTCTACAACTCGCACTTTATCTTCACATCTTCACAACTTATTTCCTCATTCAAAAATTCATTACATACATTTACACCAATCATCAACCTTGGAATGTACATCAAGGTTGGCATTACAATCTACAATCATTGGAACTATCTCCAAGGTTGGGATATATACAAAAATCAAATTAGGACTGGACCTAAACAAACTTGCGAAGTAAATGAATAAAAGAGAAACACTTCATGGCTTAGCTCATATCCAAATACATCTTCACATGCTACAACATGCTTCCACAATCCATGAATCACCTCTGGAACAAGTGTAATTAACTAGGTTAGCCAGAACTAGTGCACACATCAAGAAATACTTAGATACATGCTTCCAAGAACTTCATTATAGATTGTGGATCAAGCACACACCCTCAATACATTCTGGAGACATCCATGAACAATATAGAAAAACTTGGGAGCTAACAAATCCAACTGCAACAGATCTCACTTGAATACAACAAATATCACTTGAGAACACATCACAGACTGCTTCTTAACAGACACTGTCAAACTCTGCTAGTCAATAACTTGGTTTCTGGAGCACCAAATGATAAATCCTTTGGAATGAAGATAATGAAGGACCTTATAAGATTAAGTCTAGAACCACAAGACAAAAATCAAACCTGAGGAGAAATGCAGAGAAAAATACTATCTCCCTGTCACTCTACAAACATTGCCAGGCACAGTCTTCAAACTAGTGATTAGAACTTTTTCTGCACAATGATCTAGACCACCAAATTCTAGTTTAGCATCTTCAAACACTTCTCTAAATCATATCTAAATCTCATACTCTGATCTTCAATATAGAGGAAATGCAGAGCAAAATACTCAGATAGTGTTCTTAAAAAGATATCTTAATCAATCAACAAACATCAATATCAGAAGATACAGTTGACACAAATGACAACACAAACATGTTGACATCAATGACAACACTAGTTAGTAGATACTTGCAACATGGAGGAATTTTCTTAGATCCACAACATGATTACCTCTCTATTTTGAGAAAATTGTCAAATCATCCATGTAGATAACTATGCATTGGCCAACCAGACCTCTGAATGCAATGTCTATGGCTTACTGGAATGTTGCTCCAGCATTGATCAGACCAATAGGCATACACCTGTAGGTGAATATTTCCCACTTGGTAGTGAATGCAGTCTTCAGTCTGTCTATTTTATCCACCATGACTTGGTTATAACTAGAGAACCCATCTATAAATGACATCATCTGTGCTCCATTAACCATTTGGAGTACTTCATCCAGTGAAGGGAGAGGATAATTGTCCTTCTCTGATGCTTTATTCAGATTCCTAAAATCCACATATAAACAAATACCCCATTCTTCTTCCTCACAGGCACTAGATTTGCCACCCATGTAGAGTGTCTTATTGGAAAAATGATCCTAGTTTCTAAGAGTTTCTTAACTTATTCAAATATGATTGGTTCTAGCAGGGCATTAACTGGCCTTTATTTTTTTCTAAATGGCTTGACATCAGGCTTTAGTGGGATTGTACGAGTAATTATGGATGTGTCATATGTTTGCAACTCATCATACATCCTGGGCTATTACATGTATATAATCTTGTAGAAATGCTTCTGGATTTAACTGTGTATGATTGTTTTTCCTCATTGTATATATTATGTATCATCACTATTTGTTGTATTCTTTATTTGGGTCTCTTAGGTATAGACATGTAGTTGTGCCTTATTATTATCTATATATATACATTTATATATATATATTCTTTCTCTCTTCATTTTTTCATTGTTGCTTTCATAGTTTTTTCTATCTATTGTTTTCCTCTGTATATATGTTGTCTATATTTATTAAACTCTTGGTTGTAATCTTTGGGTGACATCTATATTCAATTGTTTTCTTTATAATTGTCTTTGGTTTTTGTCTCTTTCTTTTGTTTCTGTCCTGTTGCCTTAGTCTTCTTAGTTTTTTGACTCATTTATTATAGCCTTCCATTTGGTTTAATCCCTATTTGTTGTGTTTACATGAACTTGTAACTACACACACACACACACGCACACACACGCACACATTTCATACACCACTCAATAATAACTTCTTATTTACAATCTCTTACAACATCATAAAACCATAAAAGGATGTAAAATGGTTTAGACAACTTATTTAGGTGTTCTAGTTAATTTGGTCATCCTTATTCTTTTAATTTTTTAATTTTTTTTTTAATATTCTCTTCAATTGCACCTTGTAGTGTAGTAGGTTATACCTCCTCCCCTCCTCTCTTCTTGGTTCCCGCCTCACACCATTCCCCTCTTCTTTTTAAGGTAGTCTCATGTCTGTAATCTATCAGTTTTTTTATTCTCATGCTCTCTTTTCTCTTGATGATGGTTCACAGAGTGTGACTCGAAACATTTTTTGAGGAAAAACAATCATACATAGTTAAATCCAGAAGCATTTCTACAACATTCATGGACTGTGAAAAATTAATGACTGTATCTAATCTTTTAGATCCTAGATTATCCCTTCACATTCATTTAGGGTGCATACTTTTCCTACCAGGATATTTCTGACATTTGGAGCTTGACTTATGATCACAGGATGACACTCACCTCCATTAGTTTTAGGAAGATCCTTTTGCTAAGTGATCTTATCCAGATCAACCATCCTTTCTAGTTTTATCATTCCATTGGGAATCTTATTGTTGGGAAATTTGATGATCTCTTCATCATCCTATGTTTGGTCATCTAGACTTTGCTCATCCATCACTTGAGCATCAAAGATATCTCTATTAGCAATGAAGTCAAGGATGTGTTGATCATCCTCAAAGACTTGAAAATTCAACACATTGTTAGGCACTGACACTAATTCAACTAAAAATTTCTTGATCCCTGACACTGTTAATGGCTCTAATGTGCTAGCAGCTATAGCTAGTGCAACTTGACGCTGATTCTGATTCCTTGGGACATGTGTAATGTTGAAGGCATTGAATCCTTCAATTAGGTCCTAGACCCTGTGTCTATAGTTTGATAGCTTCTGGTAATTGCATGCATATTGATTTTTCACTTGTTTGACAACCAATTTTGAGTCTCCAAACACATGCAACACCTTCACTTTCTTCTTTAAGGAAAAGAGCAAGCCATGGATCAAGGCTTCGTACTCTGCAACATTGTTTGTGCAGTGGAATTGAAGTCTGTATGCTGCAAGGTATGACTTCCCCTACAGATCTATCAAATATACTACTCTAACACCTTGCTTTGACTTAGATCCATCGAATCTCAATGTCCATGGTCTTTCTGTTGGAGGATCCTTATCTAGACCTTCCTTTTTCTTTTGGCACATGCAACACTTCCACCAGATATCCACTTGATTCTCTGTGGTTCATTCTTTATCACATCCAGATGTTTTTGGGGTACTAAAACATCGGAACATTGTTCTTTCTCATTCTTAATATCCAGGATATTCTTTCCTTTGACAAACTGACTATCTTTATGTAATGTATCCTTAGATATTACCTTATTTTCTTCTGATTTGTCTGTATGTGTCTCCATATCTTGAATCAAGCATTTATGCTTATCTATACTCAACTTCTTAGTCACGTCTAGTAATGATTGTTTTCTTTTCAAGAACCCTCTTTATACCTTTTCAATTATGTCCAAACATAATACACATGTGTTTTCTGAGTGTACATCTTCGTGCAATCTGCACCATCCTCTCATGAGTATATCTTTGATAGATGTTCCTTGCAACTGGGATTTCTAAACTTCACTGGATAAATACCTTTCAACTCTAGAAAATGATCCACTTCATCCTCATCTGATGAATCATGGATAGGTTCTATTATCATGCTCGTACCAGGTATGATTTCATCTTTCTTACTATCTTCATGCACATGCATGCACAAGAGCACCTCTTCTATCTTGACCCCTCGAGGCCTCAATGTATACACTCTTGGTTCTACATCTAGGCACAAAACTTCAATATTCTGATGGTATTTCGTTATCATGTGTTTCATCCTAGGTTTTGCCTCTATCCTGAGTTGGTTAGGAATTCCTCTCCATTGTAACCACATGTGGGAAAAATCAGTGGCCATGTATCCATTTAGGGGTGTCTGCAAGAAGTTGAGTCCACTTTTTGGCCAAAAAGTGGAAGTGTTTTCCCTGATTTTTAGAATTTGTCACATTTGACCTAAAAATTTAAAGCACTTAAAGGTGGAATCTTGAAAAAAGTCAGTAAATATGAAATGTAGCTTAGAGTCTAGTTTCCAAATATGTAATTTGTTTTAATACCCAGATGATGCAAATTGATTTTTAATAGGCATTTCTAAAAACCACTATTTAAAAGTCACTTTTTAAACTATACCATGCACATGTACGTCATCCATATTTTGACCTAAATAATCATATTTTTCTAAATACTTTTGGGAAAAGATTTGTAACTCACTGAAACGTGTTTTCCATATTTTTTTTATAATTTTTTATTGAATATTTTATTTGTTAATTTTTATTGGCCATTTTTGGTGTTTTAAAAAATTGTTGTGTACGTCACGCATAAGATGACCTAAACTTATCTTTTTTGAATTTTTTTTTTCAAACTGAAAAGAATTGTCTGAAGTACTTTTTCATATAGATTTTTTTATAAAAAATTATTTTGATAAAAAGTTATTAAAATATTAAAAAACCTTAATAATTCAAGTTTATGGACCTATTTCATCAAAAATTAATTGAAAAATAGAAAAAATAATCCAATTGTAAAAAAATTTACATATTTGGAATCTACACTGTCTCATCTATAATGGGTTTTAATTTCATCAAAAAATTCTGCAAAAAAGGCCTTTAGACATATGCCCAAAGTCACTATTTTGTTGTGACATTGACAGGACCTTCAACTTGCAGGTCAAACTAGGTCCAAAGCCAAGGGTCGGGTTCCCAAGCCTTTTTTCTGACCCAAAAGCCATAGCAAAAATTGGGTCAGAAATTTAAATTTTATGAAACGGGATCCCGTTCTTAAAACGGGATCCTATTTCATAAAAGGTTAATATTTTAACCTTTTATGAAATGGGATCCCATTTCAAAATGGGATCTCGTTTCTAGAAAATGGGATCCCGCTTTTAGCTCGGGATCTCAAAGCATAACGGGATCCCGTTTGATAAAAAGTGGGATCCCATTTTGGTTTACCCAATTTCTAGTTTTTTTCTAAGTCTGAAACTTCCACCTTAAGTGGACTCATCTTTGTGCATTTACCCTTAGGGTTTTTGACCAATCCCTACTCAAAAGCATGCCATATGTATTAGGGATATCCACAACTTGTATAACTATGTAATATTGCACCTTAGGGTCAGATGCTAGTTGCATGTGGATATGAGTCAGTTCTCCTACAACATTGACTTCAGATTTATCTATTTGAGTGACTTTCTTGAGTGACTTGGTAGGGGAGAGTCCTAATGTATTGCATATGGATAAGGGTGATGAATATGTTTGTCATTGATGTCAAAAGAGGATATTGTTGGTGATCCATGTGTTGATTCTATGGTATGGTGTTTGTTATGCTTCCTAGTTCAAGAAGGTTTATGTCCATGATCAGGAGTTGTTATGATATCATCCTTGCTTGTTCAGATGCTTCATGTTTAGGAGTTGGTCATCTAGATATTAGGATGTTGCTTCATGGTTGATGGGTCAGGATGTCAGTTGGAGAAGCTCATAGAGAAGTTCATACTTGGTTCATTCATCTTCAATGTTGCTCATTTTTGTTAGCATGGTGGTGATGATATCTAAGTTGGAGATTAAAGGTGATGTTCATACTTCATAATGTTCTATACTGTTGGTTTTTGTTATTGGGTCTTCATGTCCATTGAGTTTATTCATCTCATTCTCATGCTCATCAAGAGGTGTTGAGTTGTCTTGAGGAGTTGATCATCATGGATCTTAGGTTGTGCTCATGTCCATCATGCAAATGTTCCTCATGCCACAACAGGATCTCATAATATGGTTGGTCTATGATATGTTCATGGTTTCATGATATTGTTGATATCACTTGTGTGTAATGTTGTTTCTACAGAAACTCTACCCATTTCAATTGTGTCATTTGATACCACCAAGCGTTTAGGGTTTTTCTTTTCTCTAAAGTCCTCATTCACTAAACCCTAGGTTCCTAGGTGTAAATCCTTAAAACCCTATCGTTGTGTTGGTTATATAGTCCTAATGTTATAGGTTTTCATCTTGAAACTCATAGTCTATATTCCATCTCTGATAAAACCTAGTTCATGACTTAGTTCATATTTGTATTGCCTTCATCCTATCTAGGGTTTTATATGTGTTAAAGTTCTAAGGAATTTAAAAACCCTAAGTGTTTTGTTTGTCCTAAAAGCCTAATGCAAAATCCTTAAGTATCTCCTTATACTTGTCACCTTAAGTTTACTTTTTGTTTTAATTTAATAGTGACTTGTGATAAAGGGTAACCGTGTAACTTTAGTTACCACTTGAAGTGATTAACCTCATCAGTTAATTGACCCCTCTCCTAGGGAGCCTGGTCATTCCAGTTGAGGCCTTTGAGTTTGGGCGGCAAGATTGAATCAATGGATATGGTTTAATTTGGCAAACCCACGAAGACTAAGATCAATGGCCTAAATTTAATTTCATTTAAAACCCTAATGACTCTTCTCTAATGTTGTAGTTTGACATCCTTTTGAGTGTATCTCTAGTAAATAGTTTTGTAACTACCTTTGCAACTTCCTTCTTGGATCTGAGGATGCTATGCAAGTATATATGTTGTTCTCCATGAGATGTCAATGCTTCCAGTGTTGTTAAGGAATAAACTGAAGATCTAAGATAATACATTGTTGTGTTGTTTTGATCAGAGCATTATTTAAGAGTTTTGTAGATAGACAAAAAGCTAAAAGTAATAGAGACCCTGATAATAGCATATCATTGCAAAATGATCAACAAGATTTTATAATGCCATGTTGGCAGAATAGAAAGGACATGAAAATACATAGAACCAGGTGACAAAGCTCTATATACTTTGATCAACTAAGAGGTGACAATAGTATTCAATGATCTGATAGCAATACAGAGGGTTTTATACACTGTGGAATTGATATGCTTTAGTTTTAGGAGGTCTTATTTGATCCATAATGTCAAACATGTGTGTTGAATGAAGATATTTATAGATTGTAGTGATCTTGAAAATAGAGAAGTTAGAGGTTTGACAGAGAATAATTATAGAGGTATGATCAATAAGTATTAGTCATATGTCATGGAAGTCAAGATAATGTGTAAAAGGTATATGACATGTTTGTAGGGTAGTATTTTTTTGTCTTCACAGGCTGATGATTACTGAAGTCTTGTGTTGTCTTCATCATTGAACTTGATATTCTTATTGTGCATTGTATTGACATGGATATCTTGAACACAAGAAGATATAAAGGTTTGTTTGGTTGAAGATCATAACACTGTTAGAATATTTTTAATCTTGTTTAGATAGAGGTAGAATATGATTTGCATATTATTGTAGAGAGGCTGAATAGAAGACAAATTGAATGACCTTATTATGCTATGAAAAATGAACATAGGTAAATAGAGATATGTTCTTGAGATGGTAATTTGTTGATCAGGTTTGTGTATGCAAAGAGGACAGAGGCATATTGAAGAATGTCTTGTAGAAGGGTATGCATGTTCTTATAGGTGCAAATCAGATTGAAAAGAATCATTTTTTGCACATTCATTTGTTTCTTCCAAAGGTTTTTTGGTGTATGGGTGTTTCAGGTGATTGAGGTTGGTGCCTCTTTGTGGTTAGTGTTTTGAGGTGATATTGTACTGAGCAGGTGTGCATTGTACCTAAGAGATAAAAGAATTGTAAATAGTGCTAGGTGTCCTATGTACCTTGAAGTTGGAGATTCAAAAATAATTGTACCTTTCTTTCTTTGGAGGCTAGATTTGGATAGTAGATCCAAGTAGCATTTCTCCTATGATTTTTTCCCTCATTGGGTTTCCACATAAATCTTTGTATTATGTGTGGATGTCTTGTTTGATGTGCACTTATATTCTTTCTTGTGAATTTTTTTTTTAAGATTATTGAATAAGGTTTTTGTATACCATTGATTCACCCCCCCACTTAGTGATAGTGAGTATTCCAACAATTGGTATTAGAGAAGGCTTCCTTACAAGAGTCTAAATGACTAGGGTAGATTCTAGAGGTGGAATATAATGGAAAAAAATAGAAGGAACAAGGAAAGAAGAAATGCCAAGCCACATACTAATCAAAAGGCACAATCTTTACCAAATGCAAATGGAGTTGTAAAATTAGTTGATAGAAATGATTCTCAAGTTGAATTAGGAATAAAATTAGAGGACAACTTGGTGTATGAGGAAAGTGAAGTCCAATCTAATCTAGAAGAAGATGGAGTGGATCTTGAAAAAGAACCATTCTTTGCCTACAATGTGATTGAAAAATTGTAAGAAGAAAATTCTTAAGATGCAGCTTCAAGATGAAAAAGAATCAAAGACTAAAGTAATTTTAGTAATTGAAGAATCTGATAAACATATTGTAGATCTGAAAATTGCAATTGGAATAGTTCAAAAGGATTGAAGAAGTTACTAAGTTGAACTTGCAAATAAAAGTAGT
Organism: Cunninghamia lanceolata; assembly: GCA_027924645.1. NCBI lineage: Eukaryota > Viridiplantae > Streptophyta > Pinopsida > Cupressales > Cupressaceae > Cunninghamia > Cunninghamia lanceolata. The sequence continues at coordinate 23,242,777 of BSBN01000025.1, forward strand.
GGACTGTCAGAAGTTAGAGGTAGAAATTGTCTTTGAGAAAGCAGTTAGAGAAAAATTAGATGTTTGAGAACAACACCAACAAATTATATGAGATGTTGGCCAGACAAAAGTGTCATAATGATACTACAGGATTAGGGTATGAAGTGGGGCAAACTTCTAATGTCAAAAATTCACCTAGAAAGAAAATTGATCTAAGTTATCATGTTGTAGCTCCTGAATATAATAAGAAGACGGAAGAGAAATTTTCTAATGAAGGGAGAAGGACAAACATGTCCTCAAGATCTCCACCTAGCAAACATTGTCAAACAAAAAGGTACAACTATTCACACTTTCCTAGTTACTGTTATTACTGTCATAACTTTGGTCATAAAGCAACTAAATGTTGGAGACATGCAAGAAAAAATGGATGGAATAGGGACTCTTATAGTTTGTCAAACAATGTCCTATGCTACAAATGCAATCATCTAGGTCATATTGCAAAATTTTGTAGTGTTCAAGCAAGAAATGGTGCTCCTAGGTTTTCAAGAAGACATGAGTTCTTTGCTCCTCTAGTTGGTAATAAAATTACTTGTTTCAAGTGTCATAATATTGGGCATAAGGTACAGTAGTGTAGGAGTAAGTTGAAGAAATCATCTACAAGCAACAAGAACATAGATAGCCTAATTAAGCATGAGATGGTAGAACCTAAGAAGGTTTGGATGAAAAAACATATGCAAGAGAAGAAAGAACTTGTGCATAATGCACAAGAAACATCACTAAATGCATAAAAAGTTCCATGAAGTCAGGGGGAGATAATGAAAATCCTATCTTTTGCCCCAAGATGTAAAGGTGGCTTGATTAAGTAAAGTTGTCTTTGCAGTCTTTGGTAGCATTCATGTAACCTATGCATCTATAAAAGTTTTGGAACACTCTTGAAAAAGGAAGATGGTAGGAGTATGGAGATAGGGTAGCATACAGTTATCATATTGTATAGTAATAATTTCCATCACAGTTTGATAGAACTCTCAGTCTCTTCATGAAGGCATATCTATTTTAACAGTGTTAGAATTGTAAAGTATCTTGATAGAGGTTTATGATAGTGTGGAATCAAACATGACAATTTAGGATAGATGCAATGAAGGATAGTCCTTGTTGTAGTGTTAGCATTTGGGAATGGGAGAAGAAATGAAAGATTTGAAGTTCATCACATACTTAGTCAGGATCCTTCATCTTCATGATTTGATGTTCAAGTTCATCTTCATGGTTATCTCATGATGGACTATACTCATATGTTGTAGTTGCAAGTGATCTAGTAGACAAAGATGCAAGATGCCTCATAGAACCTTTGATTTTAGTATTAATGAATGTTAGTCACTACAGTGTGATAAAGATCTTAGATAGTTTTGAGACAACATTGTTTGACAGTGATTGATTCATGTGTTATAGGAATGAAAGAAAGCATGATTATTATGCTTGTTGGTTAACAGATTTGCCATCTAACTCTATATACTCTCGCCCAGACAATTGACAAATGTAATTAACAATTGAGCCTAATATATTGATATTTTATAAAGGCTCTCTACTTCTTTAACAAGGTGCAACTACCTTCGAAAGATATTCTAATGAATGGGAACTAGAATTGCTTTTAACTAGAAAGCAAATAACAAAGGCAGAGCTTTTGACTAGAAAGAAGTAAAGGTAGATTTATATCTGAGCCACAAGAAGCTCAAAGACTTCACCAATATAACATCCACAAGCTAATATAAATAGATATCATACACCAAATATTCACTACTTCAAATGAGATATCAAAAGATAAATGATTCCCAACAGTGAGCAAGAATAAAAGTCATCCAACCACTAAGATATGCAAAATCGTCAACACTAATAGAAACACATTCAACTCAAGCAGAACATGAATTCAAATAATCACAACACAAAGTCTATGATCATTCCAAACCCCACTATATTAATTATCATTGCATATATCAAAGTAGTTGAAAACCAAAATTTTCTATCACCCTTGCAACACAAAGTTTGTCAAAAAAAAGATCCCCAATTCGACTAGCTACTTAGAATATATAGCTAAGTTGAAAGTAATTTTTTTAAAAACCATAACGGCTTCTTGAAATAGCTGAATTAAAAAATGTTTAAATAATAATAATAATAAAGGGCCCTCCAGAGCCAATAGTTATAGAGAAAATATTATAAAATCATTAAACCATGAAATTGAAATCAATTAAGGATTTGCAAATCCTCGTCTCCATTGTCCACCTCACCCATCACTTCTTCTTCTTTCACCTGCTTGCCTTCTCCAATGCCACTTTGCTTTGCTTGAGGTACGTGTGCCTGCAACCTTGCCTTATATGTGTTGAACTACACCGGACAACTGAGAGGGGGGGTGAACCAGTTGTCCTAAAACTTTTAACCAAATATGATCATCAACTTATCAATTACTTATATTCAGATACAACCATGAAAGCATTAAATGAGAAGCTGGACACAAAGACATAATCAACACAAGAGACACTAGATTTTTACGTGGAAAACCCTAAAAGGGAAAACCATGGTGGGTGTTAGCTCATAGAAATATATGTTATATGAATACCAAAAAATAGAGGCTCACTGCCCAAATTACTCACTGCAAAGAAAAACTCATTGCCTATGGATGGCTCACTGCTAAAGGGTGGCTCACTGCCAAAAGGTTGAACTGAGATAACAACATCTAATCCATGCCAAGGTTCAGTTCCATTGAAGCACAAAACACCTCTACTCTGCTTTGCTACCTTACTTCACTTTATCTTCACATCTTCACACTTTGATTCATTTTCACGACTCAATTACAAGTATTTATACACTACATCAACCTTGGAATGATCATCAAGGTCAACATTACAATCATCAACTGTTGTGATGCAGGAGCATCCCTGGTTCAAGAGCAATCTTGCATCAACCAAAAACATTTGCATTTCAATTTGTTTCATTTTTGAGTTCAGTTTAGGCAGTTTAGTTAGTAGCAGTTTCTGTATTTTGGTCCGCATTCTACCACAATTGCATTTCACATCTTGCAGAGCTAGACTTAGGATCTTAATGTTGGCAAGAGACACTGCTACGCATGACAGGTGTTGTCATTTATGGTAACTAAGTCTATCTTACACATCCACATTACATAATTTGTTCATACCAGAAGTCAGAGTGAAGATTTGTCTAAGTCCGGGTAGTTAGAAGCAGAGCATGTGACAGGGTCCAGTATCTTAGTCTGGATCTCTCTGGTGGTAAATCATCAGTTCAAACAATCTGTAATCTTCTTGTAATCATCTCTGTAGGCAGTGAGCCTCTTGGAGCAGTGAGCTCTGGGCAATGCACCCTAAAGGCATGTGCCTTCCCCATTTGTAATACTTTTAACAGAGTATAATTTCTTGTGGGTTAACCGCCACCGTGGTTTTTCTCTTAATCGAGTTTCCATGTAAAAATCTTGGTGTTATGTGTGTTGATTATGTTTCTGCTCATGTTGTTGATTTATGCTTTCATGGTTATAGCATTAATTTGTTAATAAGTGATAAAGAAGGTAAATTTCTACAAGTGATAAAAGTTTTTGTGACAACTGATTCACCCCCCTCTCAGTTGTCTGCCCTTATTTCAACAATTGGTATCAGAGCAAGGTTCCTTGGAAGAAGTTTAACATCTTGAGGAAGATCTAGGAAGGTATTAAAATGGATCCATACAACCTCCAGGAACAACTTAAACTTGCTTTAGAAGATCTTGATCAGTCTAGAGCAGAAGTTAAAGAACTTCAAGAGAACCTTAAAGATGCTGAAGACTTCATTGAGACCTTAAAAGAAAAATTGAGCAAATCTAATGAAAATAGGAAGGAGCTACTTCTTCAACAAGGAAATCTGAATGAAGACAATGATAAGGATAAGGCCCTAAAAGAAAAGACAAGGGAATGTGAGAAGTTAGCTAAATAAGTTGTTGTCCTAAAGCATGAGATAGAATCAGGGGTGATGAGGCTAACCAAGGAAATTGAAGAAAGGAAGAAGACTGAAGAAAAACTAAATCAATCTCTAAAAGAAAGATCAGAAGAATGCTACAGATTGGACATAATAGCTAGCCATCTAGAGTCTGATCTACATGAAAGTAGAGACAATGAGGAAGAACTTGAAAGACAAATTGTTATTCTTAAACATGACCTAGAAGTTGCAAATGAATACAAGGAGAAGCTCAAGATAAGCTCAGCTAAACTTGAAGTGCTGCTTAAGAGTCAAAAGAAGGCTAATGATAAGCATGGTATTGGGTGTGAGAAAGGTGAAAGATCTGGATCCAGACAAAGAAACTCTCAATGGGAGAAACAGACCTAGAAAACCTTCGTTAAGGTAGCCTAATGCTCAAAGGTATCCATCTTTCAATGGAAATTGTTTCAATTGCAATAAATTTGGTCATAGAGCTACTCAGTGTAGAAGCAGAATAAATCAAAGTGGTCCATCCTTCTTTGGTCAATGCTTCAAGTGTAAGAGGCATGGTCATAGATCCAATGAATGCAGAAGTATGATAATGAATAACTCTAACAATAGAGGAAATGATAATTCTTTCAATGGAAAATGCTTTGCATGCAATAGATTTAGACATATGGCTAATCATTGTAGATCAAGAGGAAATTAATCAAATGGGCAAAGAAATGTTGTGTGCTTCAATTGTAACCGATCCGGTCATGTTGCAAGATTCTGCAGAAGTAGGAATGATGACAGAAAAGGTCCGGTAAACAGAAAACTGGATGAGCAGAGACAAGACAAGGGCAAGGGCAAAGTTGATGTGAATGAGGTCTAGAATGAAATGAAAAAAACATGGGTAAAGAAAGGTGAAATGAATGTTGACAATGGGTTTGCACTAGAATTTGGTGCTGATAATTCCTCTAAGAATTGAATCAAGAGATATGGCTCAGGGGGAGCTGCATTGAAAATCAAATTCCCCCAACCAGTAAGTGAGTGCCTGAATTTGGCATGATGAATGAAGATCAAAAAGCCTATTTTAGATCTGTTAAAGAAAATTTTGGAAGAAAAGAAGCAAATATGATTGATTGCGGAGCAATTGAAGTTCAACTATATGCAAAAATAGTGTAACCAGATGTATTAGGGCAGAGCATTTATTACAATGAATAATTAGGTTGTCCAGAGGATAAAAGGTCATTCATTCAAACACTTGAATCACTTTGCATTAAGAGAACAAGGAGGAGAGCACTTGAGATAAGATGTCAAGGATTTGAAGTGCGATCGGTGAATTCATCAGCTAACCCTAATTCCATGGAAGAAAAAGGTATTTTTCTGCAAAGTTTAAACTTGCAATCTCTTGCAATGGCTACACCTTTGATTGTTGCTATCACTTAAAGGTCCCAACCCAAATTCAAGAAGCATCCACACAAATCAGTAGAAGTCGACCCGTTAGGTGCATTTTCAAGTGTTCTGTATGGTGTATTGCATGTTGAAGATATTAGGGTCTATATTCATGCGAGCATAGATGAATTTGGGGACTGAAGGTTTGTAGATTTGTTCAAGAATCATCTAAGGGATGAAATTCATGGTCTTAAACCTGAGTATAAATCACTGCACGATAAACATTTCATTCAGATTATGGGGTTTCCAACCTTCGATGAAGATGAATGGGTCTGGTATGTTTTAAGCCGAATGCATGATGATTTTATATAGCTAATGAAACCTTTCAAGATCACCAAGGATGTTACATCCCCAATATTTGTCTTGCTATACTTTTACTTTTTACTTGGACACAAGTAAATTGGTTGTGATGTTTAGAATAATGACAAGGAAAAACATGGATTTTATTGAATGTCATTTATTGAAATCATAGAAATGATTATGTTATTATCGATTTAATATTTGTATTATGAGATTTGATTTATTAGTTGAATTAATTGAATAATGATGCACTGATCACATATTGTTTGATGACAAGTGAAACAAGATTTTAGGTTATCAGATGACTCTCAGAGAAAAGAGAAAGAGTATCTTTCTAGGAGAGATATAGATTGCGGGTTACGAGTGATTTATTTGCCAAATCGAGTTATAAGTGTATAACGATTATGTGAACCAATGTGTTGTAAGAGGTAAGCTTTGTCTTGCCAGTTTACTTTTGAATCTAATCGATAAGTAGTCAATATTGTTTTCAAAACTTGCTAAGTCGTATTAAGTCATCTTAGTCATTAATAATGTTAACGACGTCATTTAGGTTTGATTTATAACTATTTACGTTTAACGTAAATATTTCAACGTTATTGTCGTAAAATGATTGTCTTATTATTATTATTATTAAGATATTTGACGTATTATAAACGATTCTTAACATTAAGACAATATAGTCAAGTTAGGAATACGTCAATTATATCAACGGATTATGATGGGGGGATTATGATGGGGAGACAAGCTCAACCCAATCACAATATTCATAACCCATGATTTAATATCTTATTATTGAATAAACTATATCTATCTAATGTATTAGGCGATGTTATGAGAATTATAATTGATGTAATCAATATAATTATAATTGATGTAATATATATATATATATATATATATATATATATATATATATATATATATATATATATATATATATAGATGCGTTAGCATCGAATGAGGATAATACCTCATATTGAGTCGATGGTAAAATGTTTGAGTAAGCTGAAGGTTTCTTTGTAGGAGAGTCTTCAATTGTGTTGGTGGTAATTCGAACCACTCATTGTGTAGCATTTAAAGATTAGTTATGTTTAGTTGATGTGTTGGCCACGTCTTAGAAGGAGGACTATGGTTTTAACTACCACAACTAATGAGTCTTGGAGCGATAATCTCCCATCGACATGTGGGATTTACGCTTAAATATTGGTCATCAATTTTGATTTAACCATGATAGACTATTAAGATTTGATTAAGTTGGTAACCAAACATAGAGGAGGTAGGGAATGAGGTGACTCTGTAGGAGTCATGCCTCCCTTATTATGACTGATGATTCGAATGAGTCATGGTGGTTTTATATTAAGGAGGTTTAGAACTTGTAGAACACACGGGAGGAAACAAAAGGAGATACATAATAGAAGATAGTAGCTGTGACAGTAGGGGATACACAGTCTAGTGGCATTGTCTTTGTGATTATTCACACATCTCATCCAGCTTAAGATAGTATACTACCAGGTATTTGTTAGTTGCACGTATTATTTAACCAAAAGGAAATTAATTAGTAATCTAAAATTGTACATGGTTATATTATAGAACAATTATATGAGTTCACCGGTAAGAATTTACCTTCCGAATTTATGATGTGATAGTTGATAACTATTATATATCAACTTAGAAGTACATTTAACATTTTAAGTAAGCTATTTTGAGTTATTTTCTTGTAGTCATTAAAGACAACAAATGCTACTTATATGGTTGATACTTGGTCATGCCAGTAAGGTTACTGTTATAATAGAGTAAGTCAACCTTTTACTTAGTGTTTTTAAACTGTTGATCATACCCGATCAGGGAGTGAAAGATAAATGAATATCTTAGAAGGAGAATGTTATAAGTTATCATAAGCTTGAATGAATACTCTTCTTATAGAATTAAGTTTGAATCAAGTCAATACAGAGTTTGAGAATAACCATACGATAGACTCTTGAATGGATGAACCATGTTTCCTTACTTTCAATTTGAGCTGAATAGTAATGAGGTTATAAGGATTTAGCATTATGTTATGTATAGGTTATATATATTGATACATAGCAGATAATGTTATTAAACCAAGAGCACTAGATTCATATGAATTATTAGTAAACTATTGTATCATATCAATGGAAGAAACTTAGAGAAATTAGGGAAGATGGAATAAGGCTATTATGATAATTCTATTTAAGACCAATTATCTTTTTATTCATGAAAGATCTAATTCAATGGAGTAGGTTAAGTATTCTTGAGAATGACCTTGTAGGGATATTTATACTAGGATATGTTTGTTTATAAACATTATTGAAGTTATTTTATGTTCCTTTGTATAGGAGACATTATTTATTTGAGAACTGTAGTATTCTTAACTTTGGTTAAGATTAATCAAGGGTTATTTACAAATCCAGAACTCCTAGATATAAGATATGGTTATATTGTTATATCGTATTAACAAGGAATATTAGTGTAACCCTAGAGTCGACTACCAACCAATTGAATGGTTATGTCATATAGACTTACTCACGTCAAAAGGCATTATTATTGTGACTCTTAGATTAAACTATTGCATGGAAAGGGTTGGTAAGAGATTTAAACTGCGTGAATAAGATAGTATCCAAGTTGAGTAGGGGTGGGTGAACATAATGACTATGTTCTTTATGAACAATATTGATATTAAAAACTTTGGCCAAAGTAATGCATTTATTTTCTGCATGCATTATCGGTTCACTGTATTCAGATTGCTCATCCTATCAGAAATCATACTTAGCTAGAGGGTATCTAGGGTTGTATGGTTGATAGAGTTGAGTAGAATACAACACTATGTACTCAGAAAGGCAAATTACCACTGGTCACTTAAGGTCTATATTCCTTGTGAAGGGTAGAGCCACTTCCTATGTGGAAGATGTGTGGGAGACCGCTGGTCTGTGGTTAGAGGTAAATCACTAGAAAGATGCTCTCTCTCCAAGCAGGAAACGTGCTAGGACTTGTGATAAAGATGTCAGATATTCAGATGTAGTATTTATTCCAAATTTGTATATGTAATGGTTTTACATTTGTAAACATTGTAAATGAAAATACAATATGGGTATATTGTATTTTGTAAAAAGAAAATCTTGTAAATGTAGTACTTGATTATTTGTTAGATAAAAGAAAAAAAATTCTTTATCTCATTTTTACCTTGTGGAGTTACTCTATGGTTATTTTTTGGTTTTTACTATGTTAATAGAACATGGATGTTACATATGGTATCAGAGCTACCAGGTTCAACACTAGGGCTTGTGAGACCACTATGCTTGCTTGTAGTCAACATTATGCGGTTAGCTAATGTTTAAAAATTTCTGTGCCAGAATGGTACATTTTAAGAAGACATCAAGAAAGTCTGTTAATTCAAGTCAACGTTTCCTTAAAGAAAAAAGAGAACGTGAGGCAATTATCAAAACCTTTGAGGGAACCAATGATGAGAGTGACATTTGGTTAAGTGATACTGAAACTCTGGCGACTGCCTTAACTCGAATTAAGTGAGTAAGAAGGGAAGACAAAGAAAGAGTCAAGATCACTGCCAAAATTATAGAGTATATGTCAGATGAGGAAACAACTATGGTTAAGTGAGATCCTAGCATACCCTCAACTGTTGAGAACATAGAAGTTAGGTTTGATAGTGAGTCAGAGGGTTATATACCTTAAGATTATGTATCTAAAAATGAGTCTGAGGGATATACTCCTCTTGAGCATGACTTTTGAAGTCATTTCTTGTATAAAGAAGCAAACTCTTTACTCTTGAAAAGAAATAAATAAAAAGAGTTGTTTTTGTGCCAAACTATTGTTTAAATTGAGTATTATGTTTAGATTTAATGGGTTACATTATAATCTTGAACTAATGGATAACTCAATATTCTCAGGTGTGAGAAATCAATAAACATGGTGCAGACAAGAACTAACCAAGGAGAAAGTGAAGAGGAAAACCACTTGCCAAATAATAAGCTAGACCAAATGATGTAGAGGAAACGCAACAGAAGCTTACAAATGGGAAGGAGGAGTCATTAACACAACCAGCATGTTAAAATCCTGGACATGCAGTATGTAATACCTATCGGCTTATCATCATCATCATATTTCGAAGAGGCATGAAATATCCTCCTGCTAACTACTGTTCACTTATCGCCTTTCACCTTTTGCCTGTCAGTAGCATCATGATACTCGACGAACACAATTATCCTCCTGATGTTCACTATTCACTTAGCGCCAAACTCTATCGGCAGCATCATGATGTTTAGCATCATCATCACCCTTCGTCAGTAGGATATGAAATATCTGGTTCCTCTCATATATCCTGATGACGTTATTCCTTATGCACCTGATGCTTACGTCACCCTGATATCGACCTTCTTTAAACAAACAGCATCAGGATATGACTTATCAGGTCATATTGAAACATCCTGATGATGTTAACCAAACTTTATGCCGATGACTTACGCCGATGCCAAAACCCTTAGCGACAGCAGGATAAACTTGCATAGGGTGATATTCGCAATATCCTGATGATGACCTTTCCGGTCCTTAGCCAAAAAGTGAACTTTCACTCCTGCATGCGATAGCGATATGCGGACGATGGATACACACGAAAGATGATCCTGACGATGATATATACACTGAGTATATATCCAACCTATATCATCCTAATGCACTTGAAACATACAGTCTTTGTCAGCTTCATAACCCGATCTGGATAGCGATATACTCGTAGATGACGATACGATTCACTCCGTCTGGAAAAGCACATGCAGATCCCTGTATATCCGTCAGCTGCATGCAAACTCACAGAACCGCACAATTTTACAAAGGAAACATGATGATCGGGCCGGGTCACCTTTAGATCAAAACTTAACAGTTTATCTTCCTAAATCCTAGCACATGAGGATGCTAGGTTGATTCATAGCATGCTACCAATCGATCTCCCACATAATGAAATGCATAAACAGAAAACTACAATACAACCTAAACTAACATGCATGACCATTCCACCGATTCACAGAATCAACCGGTGGAAGGGTTGAAAGAATCCATTAACCTGTAATCAGAACAGAAATCAAAACATAAATAGCTGATAAACCAGATAATGCAATTGATGAGATCTTATTTAGATGAAACACAAATGTCCTGTTTCTACAATAATATCGAACAACAATGTTTCACAATGTCTGGACTGATCTCTGGATTTCACTCAATCACCAGTACAACATAACATAACTACTACTCTGATATGATCACTAGTACAACATAACACAACTACTACTCTGATATGATATCAAACCCTAACTGATCTGAGTTATTTATAGCAATATCCTACGAGTACTACCAACTCGATTCCCAGCGGCTGGGAGCTTCCAAGCGGCTGGGAGAAGACAGCTCAGACTACCTGATCACGAGCTCTAACTACCTGCACACTCTCCTAGGCTGATCTAATACAGATGCATTGGTCCAATGGACCTTATTACATTATGAAGTCAAACATGCTAAAAATAGACTAATGTCCTGTCATGCGGACAATGAACCTATATCCTGTCTTGTAGGGGTGCTCCTGCACCATACTCCCCAGAAGAAGAAATCTCAAGTCCACTTGAGATGAGAGTATGAAGATCTGCACCATGTTTCTGGATCTGCTCTTCAGTCATCCAGACTGCTTCAGAATTAGGTTTTCCCTTCCAAGAGACGAGATACTCCAAGTACTGTTTGTTCCGGGTCTGTTTGACCACTCTGGTGTCCAAAACCTTTTGCAACTGTGGAGGATCATGCTTGGGAATGTTATCATGGACTGTATCCTGTAGGAGTTCCTGATCTGCATCTGGATAAGACTTGTATGGAGTTAAATCACATACATTGAATATAGGGGACAAACCAAGATCAGGGGGGAGTTGTATCTCATAAGCATTCTGTCCATGCTTGTGCAAGATCTGACATGGTCCAACTTTTCTCTTCATAAGTTTAGTATATTTTCCCTTAGGAAGTCTGTCCTTCTTCAAATGAACCCATACCAAATCTCCAACATCAAACTGTACATCCTTCTTCTTTTTATCAGCATATTCCTTATACTTCAAGGTGGTTTGCTGCAATTGGGTCTTCACTTGATCATGAACCTCTTTGATGGCTTCTGCAAAAGCTTCTCCTTCTGCACTAACAGGGTCTACTGTAGGTAGATCTCTCAATTCCAAAATTCCTCATGGATGCATACCATAAACTATCTGGAAAGGTGATTTCCCTGTGCTCCTATTGACAGTATCATTATAGGAAAATTCAGCTTGAGATAGAATATTATCCCACTTTTCTCCATGTTGTTTTGTCAAACATCTAAGCAAATTTCCTAAGGAACGGTTCACTACTTCAGTCTGTCCATCCGTTTGAGGATGATATGCAGAGGAAAAAGACAAATTTGTTCCAAGTTTCTTCCAAAGAGTTCTCTAGAAGTGACCAATAAACTTCACATCCCTATCTGACACTATGCTCATTGGCAATCCATGGATCCTGACAATCTCCCTGAAAAACAAATCTGCAATGTATGAAGCATCAGCAGTGGTTTTGCATGGCAAGAAATGTGCCATTTTGCTGAATCTATCCACTACAACAAAAACACTGTCACACCCTTTCCTTGTCCTTGGTAAACCCAAGACAAAATCCATACTTACGCTTTCCCATGGTCTGGAAGGAATGGGTAAGGGCTGATATAAACCTGCATTAGTCGACCTGCCTTTAGCTTTCTGACATATCACACATGTCTCTACAAACTTTCTGACATCTGATTGTAACTTAAGCCAAAAGTAATGTCTTCGGACAAGATCAAGAGTCTTATCTAGACCAAAATGACCTGCCATAGCTCCACAATGTTTCTCCTTAATGATGTTGAACCTCATAGAACACCTTGGAATACATAACTGTCCACCTTTGAACAACAATCCATCCTGAATCAAAAATTCAGAGAATTCAGCATGATATTTCTCTCCAAAAGAAGTACATACATGATATATCGCCCCAAAATCTTCATCAGTCTCATACATGGTCTTTAGTGAATCAATGCCAACACTTTCTAACTGAATCTGGTTGACTGTTAGAACTCTCCTGCTCAAAGCATCTGCAACTTTATTCTTGACTCCTTTCTTATGCTTCAATGTAAAAGTAAACGCTTGTAAGGTTTCTACCCATTTCATGTGTCTGTGGTTCAGCTTTTCCTGGCTGTTTATGAAACTCAGAGCCTGGTTATCTGTGAATACTATGAATTCCTTTGGCATCAAGTAATGCCTCCATTTCTTGAGTGACTGGACTAAAGCATACATTTCCAAATCATATGAGGAATACCTCTTTTTAGCATCATTGAGCTTCTCACTGAAAAATGCAATAGGTCTACCTTCTTGGCTGAGTACTGCTCCAATGGCCATGTGACTGGCATCACATTCCACCTGAAATATTTTATTAAAGTCTGGAAGTGCAAGGACTGGCTGCTGTGCCACCTTCTTCTTCAATGTTTCAAAAGAATCATCTGCTCTTTGAGTCCAAACAAATCTACACTTCTGTCCTCCTTTGATGGTATCAAGCATGGGTGCACAAATATGACTAAACCCTCTTATAAACTTCCTGTAGAAGGTTGCTAACCCATGGAAACTTCTGACATCATTCATAGTCTTTGGGGTTGGCCAAGACAATATGGTACTTACCTTCTCCTTATCCATTTGTAACTTTCCTTGTGAAATGACAAAACCCAAATATGTGATCTCCTCTTGCATGAACAAACACTTGTCTAAATTTATCATCAGCTGCTCTTCATGTAACCTCTTAAGAACCAAATCTATGTGTCTGAGATGTTCTTCTTTTGTGTTGCTGAAAATCAGAATGTCATCTAGATATACTATGACAAACTTACCAATGAACTCTTTCAAAACCTCATTCATCAACCTCATAAAAGTACTAGGTGCATTAGATAAACCAAAAGGCATAACCTTCCACTCATATAACCCTTCATTAGTTTTGAATGCTGTTTTCCATTCATCTCCTGGCCTAATCCTGATCTGATGATATCCACTCTTTAGATCTATTTTTGTAAAATACTTAGCACCTCCCAAATAGTCAAGTAAATCCTCTATCCTAGGGATTGGAAACCTATACCTGATTGTGATCTTGTTAATAGCTCTGGAATCTATGCAAAGCCTCCAAGTACCTTCCTTCTTTGGTGCTAGTACAACTGGTACTGCACATGGACTTAAACTTTTCCCAATCAGACCTGAATCCAATAATTCTTCAATTTGTCTGGCTACTTCTGCATTCTGCTCTGGAGTTAGCTTATAGGCTGCTTTGTTTGGAAGTGTTGACCCTGGAATTAAGTCTATGCAGTGACTGATATCCCTGACAGGTGGTAGGGATCTTGGCATTCCTTCTGAGATGATACCTTTGTACTTATCCAATAGCTCTTGGATAGCTGGGTCTATGAACCTTTGCTTTTTCTCTTCCTTGACTTCTTGCTGCTGTTCTTTATTCACCCTCATACATGGGATTAGGGCATATGCAACTGCACCTTCTGCTGCTACTTCTTTCATGAACTGTTTACCTTCCATTAACATTACCTTCACCTCTTTTCCTTTAGATTTCTCCTCCTTCTCCGTCAATGGTAGTAACTTTATAACCTTACCATCTTTAGTGATTGTATAGGTGTTTCTAACACCATCATGTTGTGCCTTCAAATCATACTGCCATGGTCTACCAAATAAAAGATTGCAAGCATCCATCGTGGTAATGTCAAACAACAACTTATCCTTATATGCTCCAATCTGAAATTCTACCCAAGCCTACTCTTCTACAATTGTCTACTGACCTTGGGTAAGCCATGAGATTTTGTATGGGGATGGGTGAGGCAATCTCCTAAGCTTAAGCTTTGTCACCATTTCTTCAGACACAAAATTTTCAGTAGAACCAGAATCAATCAAAACTTTACATGCCTTACCTCCTGCTTTGCAAATAGTCCTGAAAAGAGACTTTCTTTGAGGGGATTCTTTGTCAGGTACCTTCATGGTAGTCACTGTTCTTCTCATCATTAGGGACTCTCCACTTTCTAGGTATCCAAAATTATCAGGAGCGTTCACACTCTGAAAAGAATTAGAGCTTGTCATACTTTGATTATCAGGTTCTTGGATCAGATTTGTTCTCCTTTCTCCTGTTGAGCTTGTGGCCTTTTCTGGACATCTGCTGGCTATATGGCCTTCTTTGTTACAGTTATAACATCTGATGGATCCTCTGCCTTGGGATCTTCCTCTGAAAGGTCTTCTACCTCTGAAGTTTCCTTGCTGACTATAATTTTCCCCCTGGTTCTGACTATTGTTTCCCTTACTATTGTCATGACTGGATTCTCCTTGATATCCATGTCCATGTCCTCTACCTCTAAAAGGACCTCTTCCACCCCTTTGTTGTCTTCCTCTTCCTCTATTGTGTTGTTCTTGTTTTCTCTTTAACTTCTCTTCCACTTTCAATGCCAACTGAAAGCATTTCTGAACTGTATCTGGATTATGCAGACTTAAATCTTCCTGAATGTTGAACCTCAATCCATTAAGGTATCTGGCTACCTTCTCTTCTTCACTTTCCTTTACCTTTGTTTTCATACAAAGTTTCATGAATTCTTCTATATATGAGCTGACATCTAGCTCCTTCTGCTTCAGGTTTTGCTTCCTCTTGTGTAATTGGATACTGTAATCCAATGGGACATAAGCTTCCTTTACTAATGCCATCATCTTCTTCCATGTAGCGACTCTACGCTTTCCTTCCTGTACTCTATCATCTTGGACGAAATTCCACCATGTCAAGGCAGATTCTTTCATTTTTGACTGGGCTATTTTCACCCTCTGTTGTTCTGGTATCTCCTCTGTCTCAAAGAAATTGTTCAAGGAGTCTATCCACCCCATTACTGAATCAGGTTCCATCTTTCCTGTAAACACTGGCAAATCCAGTTTCACATCCATGGTTCTCCTCTCCATGGCCTTGAGGGCGTTCAATAGTGGTCTCTGGTCTGCAGGAACGACCTCCTCGTTCCAACTAGGGATCTCTTCTTCTTCCCTATCTTCTTCTCTACTAGAACCTACTCTGTTCCTCAACTTCTCTAACTCATCCTTCAATTCCTGATTCTGAGCCTTCACGGCCTTGCTCTCTGCAATCTGTTTCTTTACTAGAACTGCCAACTCAACGTTGGTCATCCTTGCCGGAATCTCAGATGTTCCTTCTTCATCTGACATCCTGCTATATCCTGATCTTTTCCAGAAGATCCTTCCTTTGCTCTGATACCACTATGATGCAGAGGAAACGCAACAGAAGCTTACAAATGGGAAGGAGGAGTCATTAACACAACCAGCATGTTAAAATCCTAGACATGCAGTATGTAATACCTATCGGCTTATCATCATCATCATATTTCGAAGAGGCATGAAATATCCTCCTGCTAACTACTGTTCACTTATCGCCTTTCGCCTTTCGCCTGTCAGCAGCATCATGATACTCGACGAACACAATTATCCTCCTGATGTTCACTATTCACTTAGCGCCAAACTCTATCGGCAGCATCATGATGTTTAGCATCATCATCACCCTTCGTCAGTAGGATATGAAATATCCGGTTCCTCTCATATATCCTGATGACGTTATTCCTTATGCACCTGATGCTTACGTCACCCTGATATCGACCTTCTTTAAACAAACAGCATCAGGATATGACTTATCAGGTCATATTGAAACATCCTGATGATGTTAACCAAACTTTATGCCGATGACTTACGCCGATGCCAAAACCCTTAGCGACAGCAGGATAAACTTGCATAGGGTGATATTCGCAATATCCTGATGATGACCTTTCCGGTCCTTAGCCAAAAAGTGAACTTTCACTCCTGCATGCGATAGCGATATGCGGACGATGGATACACATGAAAGATGATCCTGACGATGATATATACACTGAGTATATATCCAACCTATATCATCCTGATGCACTTGAAACATACAGTCTTCGTCAGCTTCATAACCCGATCCGGATAGCGATATACTCGTAGATGACGATACGATTCACTCCGTCTGGAAAAGCACATGCAGATCCCTGTATATCCGTCAGCTGCATGCAAACTCACAGAACCGCACAATTTTACAAAGGAAACATGATGATCGGGCCGGGTCACCTTCAGATCAAAACTTAACAGTTTATCTTCCTAAATCCTAGCACATGAGGATGCTAGGTTGATTCATAGCATGCTACCAATCGATCTCCCACACAATGAAATGCATAAATAGAAAACTACAATACAACCTAAACTAACATGCATGACCATTCCACCGATTCACAGAATCAACCGGTGGAAGGGTTGAAAGAATCCATTAACCTGTAATCAGAACAGAAATCAAAACATAAACAGCTGATAAACCAGATAATGCAATTGATGAGATCTTATTTAGATGAAACACAAATGTCCTGTTTCTACAATACTATCGAACAACAATGTTTCACAATGTCTGGACTGATCTCTGGATTTCACTCAATCACCAGTACAACATAACATAACTACTACTCTGATATGATCACCAGTACAACATAACACAACTACTACTCTAATATGATATCAAACCCTAACTGATCTGAGTTATTTATAGCAATATCCTACGAGTACTACCAACTCAATTCCCAGCGGCTGGGAGAAGACAGCTCAGACTACCTGATCACGAGCTCTAACTACCTGCACACTCTCCTAGGCTGATCTAATACAGATGCATTGGTCCAATGGACCTTATTACATTATGAAGTCAAACATGCTAAAAATAGACTAATGTCCTGTCATGCGGACAATGAACCTATATCCTGTCTTGTAGGGGTGCTCCTGCACCACCAAATCATAACCATGCTAGAAGAAACCAAAAAAAGATTGGGTGATTTGGAAAAGAAGGTGGATGATAAAGGGAATTGATGCAGGAGCATCTAGTGGTGTAAGGGCAATCTTGCATCACCCAAAAAAGGATGTGTTTCAAAATTGTTAATGTTCTCTCCATTTCTTTTCAAAATTTGTGGTTCTGGTTCCATAATCGCTTGAATAATGATGTAGAATTTTTAGTTTTTCCAAACTGCTAAAAATAGCAACCTACTATTTTTAGAAATTTTGCATTTGGGCACAGAATGAAGTGAAAATTTATAGGAAGCTTCATAACTGAAAAATAAGACCTTTGGCGAAGGAATCACGCAAAGATCATTTGTGAGCTGAAAGATATTAAAGTTTCTGTTTCCTTAAAAAATGCCTGAAAAATTATTCAAACTCAGGTTTGAGGCACTAAACGGTCCCGTACAGGCCCAAAAATGGCCCGAATTGGCAGAGTAGGTTCTTAGTGCGTAGAGAACTCTGCAAGCTTTTTGACACATAAAACGGTTCATCAATCAGACAACTGGATCAAAAGTTATGGCTCCCGGAAGTTGACATATTTTTGGAGGGAGATGCAAATTTCAAAATTAGGTTGTTGGCCACCAAAAAGGCTATTAATAACCATTTTTGGGAACATTGGGCAGTAGTAGAGTTAAGGGGGGAAGTGTAGAGTCAAGAATAGGTGGGAAAATAGAAACCCTAGCTGATATGGGGTTACAGAAGGTAGATGATTCTAGAGTCTTGCAAGAGGAAGCTGTAATGTGTTGCAACATGTGGAGGGTTGATTCCTCTAGTTGTATTTAAGCTTCTGTAATGTAATAAGTTGTCCAAATTAATAAAAGAAAGTTCTATTTTCTGTGTGCAATTTTTGATGTTGGGTGTTTTATGATTTACCTCCTTCATCAAGTGGTATCAGAGCAAGGGTTCCTGAGTGTGTAGATAGATTGCCAACCACGAGGAAGTTTGCACTAGGACCTGAGGTTGTGGGTTTGCTGTGGAGATCAAGATGCCTCCACGAAGAAATCGTATTAGGAGGAATGCTTTGATGGAAGAGGGTTTTAGAGCCCTGCAAAGGCAAATCGATGCATTGCAAGAGGACCTATGAAGAGGGTTGATCTGAGAACAAGAGAAGAAAGTGAAGATGAAGCTAAGGAAGAGCTATCTGAGGAAGAACAAGAAGCTATAGGATATCTTGCAGAAGTTAGGTTGTTGAGGGTCATTTCTAAGATTGGAAAGAGGCCCAGGATTGAAGTTTCTACATATTCTGGAGATTTGAATCTAGAATAGCTTATTGATTGGATCAATGACATGGAGGAGTATTTTGAGTATGAAGATGTGGAAGACCCAGATCGGGTCAAGTTTGCAAAAACAAAATTGAAGGGCCATGCTAGTATTTGGTGGAAGGAGGTCCAGTTCGAGAGGAATAGAAGAGGAAAAGGAAAGATCACTAGATGGGATTGGATGGTAGAGAAATTGAAGATGCAATTCATTCTTGTAGACTATGAGATGGAGTTATTGAAGAAGCTGCAAGGATTGAAGCAAGGCAACAAGTCTGTTAAGGAGTATACAGAAGAGTTTTATTAAATTACTATCAGGACAGGTCATGCAGAGCCCAATAAGGAGAAGGTAGCCTATTACATTAATGGGTTGAGACCAAGTATTCAAGAGGAGCTGAGCTTGGTCAGAATGACCACCATAGAAGATGCATACCAGTTTTCCCTGAAGGTGGAAGAGAAGCTGAATAAAAGATTTGACAGCAAGCAAAGGGGAAGAGGTCAAGGAGGAAGGACTAGTGGAAGACCCTATGGGGGCTGAAATGAAGATTCAAAGAAAATTGAAGAAGCCGACACCAGTTAAAATCAGAGAGGAGATAATACCTACCGCCCTCGTGACCAGAAAAATGGAGAGCAAAGAGGAAGAGGAGGAGGCTGACTTGGACAAGGACTTGGAAAAGGAGGTTTTAGAGGAACCTATTTCCAATGTGGAGAAGAAGGGCATTGAGCATACGAGTGTCCGCAACATTAAGGAAGGACAAATAGAAGACCTGAAGGTAATGCATGAGTTGCACATGTAGATGAAGATGCGTAGTTTGAGCATTTTGAAGATGCTAAAAGGGGAGAAACCCTAGTTGTTAGAAGAACTTTGTTGAATGAGGAGAAATAACCCAATCAGAGGAAGAGTCTATTCCACACAAGGTGCAAATGTGAAGTTAAGTGTTGCAATATTATTATCGACAGTGGAAGCACTGACAATCTTGTTTCCGAGGAGATGGTTGATAAGTTAAAGTTGACAAGAAGAAAGCATCCACATTCATATCAGATTGCATGGTTGTAGAAGGACCATAGAGCTTTGGTCAATGAGTAGTGTTTAGTGAAGTTCAAGATTGGGGACTACCATGATGAGGTGCTGTGTGATATCATACCGATGGATGCATGTCATATGCTATTGGGGAGACCATGGCAGTATGATAGGAGCACTATCCATGATGGCTGTGCAAACACATATTCCCTAACAAAAGATGGAGTTCATCATAAATTGAAGCCCTTGAAAGAGGTGGAAGAAAAGGTATGTAGTACTGCCAGAATTTGCTTGGTAGATGGTAGAAATTTTTTGGAGGGTATGAAGCATTAGCATCATTGTTTTTCATTGATTCCTAAGATTAGTCAAGAGAAATGTGAATATGTACCAGCAGAATTTTCAGATATGTTGGAATAATTTTAGGACATTATCTCTAATAATGTACCAGAGGGTTTACCACCAGCAAGGAAGATAAGTCATCAAATAGATTTGATACCAGGAGCCAGTTTTATGAATAAGGCCACCCATAGAATGACTCCAACAGAGAGTGAAGAGTTGAACAGACAAGTTCAGGAGTTGTTGAGGAAGGGATTGATAAGAGAGAGCCTAAGTCCGTACTAGCACCAAAGAAATATGGAGAGTGGAGAATGTGTACAGACTCTCAAGCCATCAATAAGATCACAATCAAGTACATATTTCCATTACCTAGAATGGATGGCATAATGGACTATTTGAATGGGGCCAAATACTTCATGAAGATTAACCTAAAGAGTGGGTATCACCAGATCCGTATCAGAGAAGGAGATGAGTGGAAGACAGCCTTCAAGACAAAGAAAGGTTTGTATGAGTGGTTAGTCATGCCATTTGGGCTAACCAATGCACCAAGCACATTCATGCAGCTCATGAACAAGAAATGCAATTTTGCAAAGGAGTTGGTATACCTGGGATTTTTTGTCTTAGAGGAAGGTCTTAAGATGGACCCAGAAAAAGTGAGGGCTATCATTGAATGGCCTACGCCAAGGAGTGCAACGGAGGTACGTTTTTTTAATGGTTTGGAAAGTTTTTACAGAAAGTTTATCAGGAATTTTAGTAGCATTTGTGCACCCCTAACTGAGACAATGAGAGGGAATAGAAAAGAGTTTAGATGGACTAAAGGAGCAGACAAGAGATTTGATACATTAAAGTAGAAAGTCGTAGAACAACCTGTTTTGGCACTTCCAGATTTCAATAACGTATTTCAGGCAGATTGTGATACTAGTGGTAGTGGTATAGGAGCTATTTTGAGCCAAGAAGGTAAGCCCATTGCCTATCTTAGTGAGAAGCTTAATGATGCCAAGAAAAAGTATTCTATTTATGATCAAGAATTTTATGCAATAGTTCAGGCTTTGAAGAAATGGAGATGTTATTTGTTGCCAAAAGAGTTTGTTTTATATACTGATCATCAGGCTTTGTAGTATCATAATAGTCAAGGAAAGTTGAACCAAAGGCATTTAAAATGGGTTGAGTTTTTGTAGAGCTATACTTTTGTTTTGAAGCATAGGAGTGGGAAGTCCAACAGAGTTATAGATGCCTTGAGCAAAAGGAAAAATTTGTTGACAGAAATGAAGATAGAGGTTGTTTGGTTCGATGAGCTCAAAAATTTGTATCCTGAAGATCTAGATTTTGCGGAGGCTTGGAAAGCTTGTTTGGAACCTGTTACTTTGGATAGGATAAAATGGTTGGATTTCATAATCCAAGATGGCATGTTGTTTAGAGGAAGCTAGTTGTGCATTCCAAGGAGTTCCATGAGAGAGAACCTGATTAAGGAGAAGCATAGTTGAGGATTGGCTGGAGACTTTGGTCGAGATAAGACCATTGCTATTGTTGGTGAAAATTATTATTGGCCATAGTTGCAGCAGGATGTGAGGAAATTTGTGCAGAGTTGTAGAGTATGTCAGATGGCGAAAGGAGCAAGTCAGAATACAGGTCTATATCAACCATTACCTGTACCAGAGAAGCCATGGGATGATATCAGTATGGATTTTGTTCTTGGTTTACCAAGGACACAGAGAGGACATGATTCCATTTTTGTGGTGGTGGATAGATTCTCGAAGATGGCACATTTCATTCCTTGCAAGAAGACTAATGATGCTATTCATATTGTTGAATTATTTTTCAGAGAGGTGATGAGATTACACAGTCTACCAAAGAGCATAGTTTCAGATTGAGATACCAAGTTTGTTGGTTATTTCTAGAGGACATTGTGGAAAAAGTTGAAAACAAATTTGAAGTTCAGTTCTGCACACCATCCATAGACTGATGGATAGACCGAAGTGGTGAATAGGAGTTTGGGTAACCTGTTACGATGCTTAGTAGGAGATAAGCCCAAGGGATGGGATTTGATTTTACCACAGGTAGAATTTGCTTACAACAATTCTGTCAATAGGAGTACTGGTAAATCACCATTCCAGATTGTATATGGGAATAGTCCAAGAAATACTTCAGAATTAAGGAATTTGGACAAAGGAGAAAAGACAAGCGCCGAGGCTGAAGACTTTGCAAAACACATGAAGAATTTGCATGAAGAGGTGAAAAAGCACATTGATAAGATGAATATTCAGTTCAAGACTAAGGCAGATTAGAAGAGGAGATATAAGGAATTCTAGGTAGGAGATGAAGTCATGGTTCACTTGAGAAAAGAAAGGTTCCCAATTGGAACATACAATAAGCTAAAAATGAAGAAATTTGGACCATGTAGAATTTTGAAGAAACATGATTCAGGAAATGCATATGAGGTAAAGCTGCTAAGTGGGATCAACATTTCCCCTATTTTCAACATTGCTGATTTATTAGAATATCATGAAGGTGGAACAGAGGATGGACCAACAGAAGAATAGTGGAGTATTTCAGCATCTACTTCAACAGAGGAGATAGAAGAGATCTTGGATAGTCATGTGGGAAGAAGTACTCAGAATAGGCAATATGAAGAATACCTGGTGAAATGGAAAGGAAGGCTTGTTGAAGATTCTTCTTGATTGTCTGAGGCAGAGAATGACCATTTGGGTTTTCCTCACACAAACACCTAAGACGTGACAGGGTCACTTCTCAAATTACCTTGGGTATCTGATGCAGGAGCATCCAGTGGTGTAAGGGCAATCTTGCATCACCCCCAAAAAGATGTGTTTCAAAATTGTTGATGTTCTTTCCATTTCTTTTCAAAATTTGTGGTTCTGGTTCCATAATCGCTTGAATAATGATGTAAAATTTTCAGTTTTTCCAAACTACTAAAAATAGCAACTTGCTATTTTTAGAAAGTTTGCATTTGGGCATGGAATGAAGTGAAAATTTACAAGAAGCTTCATAACGGAAAAATAAGACTTTTGGTGAAGGAATCACACAAAGATCATTTGCGAGCTGAAAGATATTAAAGTTTCTATTTCTTAAAAAATGCCTGGAAATTATTCAAACTCAGGTTTGAGGCACTAAATGGCCCCGTACAGGCCTGAAAATGGCCAAAATCGGCATAGTAGGTTCTTAGCATGTAGAGAACTCCACAAGATTTCTGACACATAAAACGGTTTGTCAATCGGATACCCGAATCAAAAGTTATGGCTCCCGGAAGTTGACCTATTTTTGGAGGGAAATGCAAATTTTGAAATTAGGTTGTTGGCCACCAAAAAGGCTATTAATAACTATTTTTAGGAACCCTGGGCAGTAGTAGAGTTAAGGGGGGAAGTGTAGAGTCAAGAATAGGTGGGAAAATAAAAACCTTAGCTAATTTGGGGTTACAGAAGGCAGATGATTCTAGAATCTTGTGAGAGGAAGTTGTAATGTATTTCAGCATGTGGAGGGTTGATTCCTCTAATTGTATTTAAGCTTTTGTAATGTAATAAGTTGTCCAAATCAATAAAAGAAAGTTCTATTTTCTATGTGCAATTTTTGATGTTATATGTTTTATGATTTACTCCCTTCATCAGGAATACTGAAGGAGGAGGTGAAAACTCTCATGGTGAAAGCGGAGAAAATCATGAAGATCATAGTAAGAGTACTGAACCTTATAAAGAGGCAAGGGATAGATTGACCTTGGAGCTCTCAAAGGATATGAAGAAGGTTGTTCCACCAAAATTTGATGGGACAGAAATTGAAGATGTTGCAGAAGCTTGGTTAATAGAAATGGAAAAGTACTTCGAGATAAGGAATTACTTGGAGGTGACTAAGGCAGTATGGGGATCATTCCAACTAGCAGGAGAAGCATCCACTTGGTGGATGAATAAAAAGATGGAATTGAATTTGAGCTCTCTAAGGGTAACTTGGGATGAGTTTGTGGAACTCTTTCACAAAAGATGGTTACCACAACTCTATTTCGATCAAAAGCCGACTGATTTCTAGAACCTTCGACAAGGAGAAATGACAGTGGTTGAATATGGAGAAAAATTCACTCGACTCTTGAAGTATGTTCCACAATATCAAAAGGATGAGAGATTCAGGATCAAAAAATTCATCATGGGCTTAAATGCTCAAATTGGTGGTGAAGTGGATGTACATGGTCCTACAACAATGGATCAAGTGTACGAGAAGGCGATCAAGCAAGAGCAAAAGCTGAAATCCATCTCGGCTTATTGTGATAGAAGCCGCAAGAGGTTTAATAGAACTCCTAATAATCAACCCTACAAGAAATGATATGAAAAGAGCTATTATAACAAGAGAAAAGATAAATGACCTTAGAAGAGCAAAGGGAGATCTGGCAATGAGAAGAAGAATGGCAACTATATAAGAAATGAGGATAACAATGGGAAGACTTCAAATAAGAAAGGATCCATTGGAGGATGCTTTACTTGTGGGGGTGAACAAGAATCAAAATGGACAACAAAAAGGTACTGCACTACTTACTCAACAAGAAGCATTCCAGCAAAGGATTCATGCATCTCTCGACAATCGTCAAGCGGAGTATCAAATCACACCCATTGAGATGATAGGTACTTTGTTTGGAGTCCCTATAGCTATTTTAATTGATACAGGAGCCACATAATTTTTTTTTCTTCTAGAAGTTTGAATAATTTTTCTAGAAAAGCTAGTTACATGTCTAAACCTTGGTCAGTAGAATATGCTAACCAATCTAAGGCTCAGGTAGAGCAATGTTTGTTTGAACCAAAGTTGACCTTCCTAGTTTCTCAACTGAAGTGAATCTATATGTAGCCCCCTTAGGTTCCTATGATGTGATCCCATGAATGAATTGGTTATGGAAACATAGAGCTAAGGTTGACTATTTTTCAAAAATAGTTGAATGCTTAGATGATTTGGGAAATTTGACCCAATTCCAAGGGATTCAAAGAGAAGTTAAAATCAAAACTATCTCTGCCAAGCAATTAAAAAGGGCCATAAGGAAAGGTTGTCAGTTGTTTGGAGTTAAAATGGAACAAGTGGAGGAAGGAGTAGAAAACCCTAGCTTATCTTTTGGGCAAAAGTATCCTTTTCTTCGGGAATTTTAGGATGTGTTTCCAGAAGAACTTCCAGGATTGCCTCCCAAAAGGGTTTTTGATTTTTCTATTGACATTAAACTAGGATCTAAGCCAATATAAAAAGCACCCTACTATATGACAACAACAAAATTTTTGGAATTGAAAGCACAATTACAAGAATTGTTGGCAAAAGGATTAATCAGACCTAGTGTTTCACCTTGGGGTGCTCTGGTTATTTTTGTTAAGAAGGATGGAACCCTTCATTTGTGTATAGATTATCTTATGCTTAACAAAGCAATAGTAAAGAACAAATATCCTTTGCAACGTATTGATGGTCTTTTTGATCAGATACGTGAAGTTGCTATGTTTTCAAAGATTGATTTACGATCAGGATATCATCAATTAAGACTAAAAGATGAAGATATTCATAAGACAACTTTTAGAACCAGATATAGACATTATGAGTTCACAGTGTTTCCATTTGGTTTGACAAATGTACCTGCTGCATTCATGAATCTCATGAATAGTATATTCAGAGATTATTTGGATAAATTTGTTTTAGTCTTTCTGGATGATATACTCATTTATTCTAAGAATGAGGAAGAACATCATCGACACTTGCAAATAGTTCTGCAAAGGTTAAGAGAACATAAGTTATATGGGAAGCTATCTAAGTGCACATTCTTTCAAAAGGATATTCAATACCTAGGTCGTATTATATCAACTAACAGAATATCTATTGATCCTGCAAAAATCACAGCTATTCTGGATTGGCCTGTACCAACCAATGTGCATGAGGTGCATAGTTTCATGGGCCTGGAAAGCTATTATAGAAAGTTTGTTCTAAATTTTTCCAGCATTACTAGTCCAATCACTTCCCTGCAGAGGAAAGGAAAGAGATTTGAATGGATAGACAAATGTCAGGAAGCATTTGATCTCTTAAAGGAAAAGTTAACTTCAGCTCTAATCTTGAAGTTCCTGACCCTGAAGGACAATTTGAGGTAATTACAGATGCCTCGAGAGAAGGATTAGGAGGAGTGCTTATGCAAGAAGGAAGAGTCATAGCATATGAGTCAAGGAAATTAAAATCCTACGAGAAAAATTATGCACCGCATGATCTGGAATTGGTAGCAGTAGCTCATGCCTTATAGATGTGGATACATTATCTGTTGGGAAAGACTTTTGTACTTAAATCAGACCATCAAAGTCTTAAGTATATTTTCTCACAACCGCATTTGAATGCTCGATAAAGGAGATGGTTAGAATTGATATCTAACTATGACTTTGAGATAAACTACATCAAAGGAAAAGAGAATAGAGTAGCTGATGCTTTGAGTCGTAGAAGGCATATAGCTTCTATTATTTCCATTCATGGAAATTTTAAGGATTTGGTATTGCAAAATTTGTCAGGTGATGAGTTTTATGAGTAGGTTAAGTAGGCTCTGAAAGATAATCCTAAAGATCCATGGTATGATGGTTTTCTATTTGAGTCAGATGGACTATTGAGGTATAAAGATAGAGTTTATGTACCTAATTAAGCTAGATTAAGGGATTTAGTATGGAAAGAAGTTCATACAACACCGTATTTAGGACATCTAGGAGTGACCAAACTTCTAGCGGATGTTAAACCTCTTTATTTCTGGAAGGGAATGAAGAATGATGCTACAAGATGTTTAGAATGCCAAAGGGTAAAAGCAGAGCATCATCATCCCACATGATTGTTGTATCCACATGACGTGCTAGAGTGGAAATGGCAATTTATTAGCATGGACTTTGTTCAAGGACTTATGTTAAGGAATAAACATGATGCCATTTTGGTGGTGGTTGATAAACTCACAAAAGTAGCTTATTCATACTAGGAAATTTGACTGATGGAGCACCTGTGTTAGCTCATAAATTTGTGCAAGAAGTGTTTAGATTGCATGGCTTCCCTGAAAAGATTATCTCGGATAGAGATGCACGTGTAACGTCAAGGTTTTGACAAACTTTTTTTTTGCGCTAGGGACTAAACTTAATGTGAGTACAACTTACCATCCTAAAATAGATGGACAAATTGAGAGAGTTAACCAAGTCTTGGAAGATTTGTTGCATATGTATTGCATGGATCAACAATATAAATGAGAAGAATACTTACCACTTGTGGAACTTTCTTACAACAATTCCTATCATTCTGCTATTAAGATGGCACCATTTGAAGCATTGTATGGAAGAAGATGTCGAACTCCTATAAGCTAGGATAAGCTAGAGGATATGATTAGCATCAGACCAGAATGCTAGCTGAAATGGAAGAGAAAGTTAAGCTAATCAAAAAAAGATTGGCAGAAGCCAATGATAGGCAAAAGAGCTATGTGGATGCAAAACATGTTCCAAGGCAATTTTATGTCGGAGAAAAAATTCTTATGAGAGTTAAACCTCAGAAGAGTTCTATTATGTTTGGGAAGTCTTCTAAGTTGGCCCCTCGATATGTGGGACCTTTGAAGTGCTTGAAGTAGTCAATCCAGTTGCCTACAGAGTTGCTCTACCACCAGCCTTATCTAAAATGCACAATGTTTTTCATGTGTCTTATTTGAATAAATATATTGTAGGTAATAATCATATTTTGACTTGAAATTCTTTATAGCTGCAAGACCAGGGGTGGTCACGATCGAGCCACTCAATGTGTTAGAAACGCGCAAGCTCCGCTTGCATAACAAAGAGGTCTTGCAATGCAAGGTCCAATGGGACCAGTATGTTGAGGAAAATGCTACATGGGAGGATTACCATGAATTTCATCAAAAATTTCCTCATTTATTTAATAAAGTTACTAGTTGAAAAAAATGAACTTGCTTTTTAGTTACTTTTTGATACCTTATATCATTGAGGATGATGAATATTTAGGGGAAGGATATGTTACATCCCCAATTTTTGTCTTGCTATACTTTTACTTTTTACTTGGACATAAGTAAATTGGTTGTGATGTTTAGAATAATGACAAGGAAAAACATGGATTTTATTGAATGTCATTTATTGAAATCATAGAAATGATTATGTTATTATCGATTTAATATTTGTATTATGAGATTTGATTTATTAGTTGAATTAATTGAATAATGATGCACTGATCACATATTGTTTGATGACAAGTGAAACAGGATTTCAGGTTATTAGATGACTCTCAGAGAAAAGAGAGAGAGTATCTTTCCAGGAGAGAGATATAGACCTCGGGTTACGAGTGATTTATTCACCAAACTGAGTTATAAGTGTATAATGATAATGTGAACCAATGTGTTGTAAGAGGTAAGCTTCATCTTGCTAGTTTACTTCTGAATCCAATCGATAAATAGTCGACATTGTTTTCAAAACATACTAAGTCATATTAAGTCATCTTAGTCGTTAATAACGTTAACGACGTCATTTGAGTTTGATTTATAACTATTTAGGTTTAACATAAATATTACGATGTTATTGTCATAAAATGATTGTCTTATTATTATTAATAATAATATCTTATTATTGAATAAACTATATCTATCTAATATAATAGGTGATGTTATGAGAATTATAATTGATGTAATTAATATAATTATAATTGATGTAATCAATATATATATATATATATATATATATAGATGCCTTAGCGAATGACGATAATACCTCATATTGAGTCGATGGTAAAATGTTTGAGTAAGCTGAAGGCTTATTTGTAGGAGAGTCTTCAATTGTGTTGGCGGTAATTCAAACCACTCATTGTGTAGCATTTAAAGATTAGTTATGTTTAGTTGATGTGTCAGCCACATCTTAGAAGGAGGACTGTGGTTTTAACCGCCACAACCGATGATTCTTGGAGCGATAATCTCCCATCGACATGTGGGATTTATGCTTAAATATTGGTCTTTAGTTTTGATTTAACCATGATACACTGTTAAGCTTTGATTAAGTTGGTAACTGAACGTAGAGGAGGTAGGGAATGAGGCGACTCTATAGGAGTCATGCCTCCCTTATTATGACTAATGATTCGAATGAGTCATGGTGGTTTTATATTAAGGAGGTTTAGAACTTGTAGAACAGATGGGAGGAAACATAAGGAGATACAGAATAGAAGATAGTAGCTGTGACAGTAGGGGGATACATAGTCTAGTGGCATCAACTTTGTGATTATTCGCACATCTCAGCTAGCTTAAGATAGTATACTACCAGGTATTTCTTAGTTGCATGTATTATTTAGCCATGAGGAAATCGATTAGTAATCTAAAATTGTACATGGTTATATTATAGAATGATTATATGAGTTCGCTAGTAAGAATTTAGCTTCTAAATTTATGATGTGATAGTCGATAACTATTATATATCAACTTAGAACTAAAATTAACATTTTAAGTAAGCTATTTTGAGTTATTTTCTTGTAGTCATTAAAGACAACAAATGCTACTTATATGGTTGATACTTGGTCACGCCAGTAAGGTTACTATTATAATAGACTGAGTCAACCTTTTACTTAGTGTTTTTAAATTGTTGATCATACCTGATCAGGGAGTGAAAGATAAATGAATATCTTAGAAGGAGAATGTTATAAGTTATCATAAGCTTGAATGAATAGTCTTCTTATAGAATTAAGTTTGAAGCAAGTCAATACAGAGTTTGAGAATAACCATATGATAGACTCTTAAATGGATGAACCATGTTTCCTTACTTTCAATTTGAGTTGTATAGTAATGAGGTTATAAGGATTTAACATTATGTTATGTATAGGTTATACATATTGATACATAGTGGATAATGTTATTAAACCAAGAGCACTAGATTCATATGAATTATTAGTAAACTATTGTATCATATCAATGGAAGAAACTTAGAGAAATTAGGGAAGATGGAATAGATTTAAACTGCATGAATAGGACAATATCCAAGTCAAGTAGGGGTGGGTGAACATAATGACTATGTTCTTTATGTACAATATTGATATTAAAAACATTGGCCAAAGTAATGCATTTGTTTTCTTCATGCATTGTCAGTTCACTATATTCGGATTGCTCATCCTATCAGAAATCATACTTAGCTAGAGGGTATTTAGGGTTGTATGGTTGATAGAGTTGAGTAGAATACAACACTGTGTACTCAGAAAGGCAAATTACCACTTGTCACGTAAGGTCTATATTCGTCATGAAGTGTAGGGCCACTTCCTATGTGGAAGATGTGTGGGAGATCGCCAGTCTGTGGTTGGAGGTAAATCACTGGAAAGATTATCTCTCTCCAAGAAGGAAACATGCCAGGACTTGTGATAAAGATGTTAGATATTCAGATGTAGTATTTATTCTGAATTTGTATATGTAATGGTTTTACATTGTAAACATTGTAAATGAAAATACAATATGGGTATATTGTATTTTTTGAAAAGAAAATCTTGTAAATGTAGTACTTGATTATTTGTTGAATAAAAGAAAAAAATTTCTTTATCTCATTTTTACCTTGTGGAGTTAGTCTATGTTTATTTTTTGGTTTTTACTATGTTAATAGAATGTGGATGTTACAAAGGATGCCATCAAGGCTATGATAGGGTTAAACTCATCTGGTGGACTACCAATGTTGAAGGCTATAAAGAATCAAACTGTGACTGATGCAACCGGTGCCAAATTCAACAAAAGAGCAATGACTATCAATGATATTAGTGATCAGGATGTTAAGTTTGCTTCAATGCTAATTGGTTACAAAATTTATCACTCCAACAGTGAGAACTCTGTTTCAAGAATGGCCATATATGCTGCATACCAAATGTTAGAAGAAAATGCAGATTATGACCTATTTGAGTT
Source organism: Cunninghamia lanceolata (assembly GCA_027924645.1). Taxonomy (NCBI): domain Eukaryota; kingdom Viridiplantae; phylum Streptophyta; class Pinopsida; order Cupressales; family Cupressaceae; genus Cunninghamia; species Cunninghamia lanceolata. Next base: position 23,273,907 of record BSBN01000025.1, read on the forward strand.
ATTGCAGAACCAACTAATTGAGAACTTGAACAAAATCAAGACAAGAAAAACACCTTTAAATATGGTACATTGGTTCTATGTCTATTTTTCTACTTCATGAATGAGGTACCTGGAGTAAAGGGTGTGCACTGGACTAATGATGAACCCGTTGCTATTTAAATAAGAGATCATCTACACATCATTGGTGATTATAAAGCATAGAAAATTGCAATCTAGGAATACTTCAAGAATTTTCAGAATATGATGCATTCTAGGAAAAGGATCCCTAAATCGGTTGTTGAGAAGTACATGAATGAAATCCATTTCATGGTGGACACTGATTAGTGCTTAATGGAAGCAATAGAACCCAGAACTGTTTGGATCATGCCCATAGGGTATGAGGTAGATGAGAAAATTTTGAATATGTATGCTTAACAACTTTTGAGCAAGCTAAAGGACACAACAGTTGAAAGATTTGGGACATATGAGGAGCTAATTGTGAAACTACATGTTGAGCTCAGAAAAATTGAAACCAATGGGAAAGTAAGAAAAGAAGTTGAGCAGTTGGCCAAGAATCTAGGCCTCACCAAGGAAGCTGTGAGGCAATTTAGGGAAAGAACTGAAAAGGCTGAGAGGGAGAAGTAGGATAAGAAACAAGCAAGTACTCCAGTAGAATCCTCCTTCACACCAAGGACCACTAGGAGCTCTGCTGCTGCCCCTATTCCCTCAAAACCTACCAATCCTGAGAAACCAGAAGACAAATCATTTGGTAAGGAAAAGAAAAGAACAAAAGTAATGGCAAAAAGGCCATATGGTAGTTTGGAAAAGGAGGATGAAGAAAAGATAGATTCAGATGATGAGCTTAAAGAGATAAAGGACACAGGCATCAAAGAAACCAAAGTGTCTAAAGAGAAGCATTCTGAAAGCAAGATGACAAATAAGAAGTAGAAATCAGAGGCTGATGTTGAAAAATCAACTCCTATTGTGGAAGACATTGTCAAAACAATCACTGTTGATGGTAATCTCAAACCAATAACTAAGTTTTATGATCTTTACAATGATGCTGAAAAAAACTTTTGGAAGAAGCCACTATCAAATACTTGAATGTATTCAATTGAGCACTGGTAGAAATTTTGTCAGAAGTTCCAAAAGGTTTGAGAGATATTTTTGAAATTAGGAAAGAAGCTACCAAGGAAAAAGATATGGAGTTGAGGGAACATGTGTTAACCACTCTATGTCTGGTGATCTCTAGTAGAGAAGCAGATAAAATATTTAAAGAAGTCAAAAATGAATTCAGGAGTAAGAAAAGAATGAACAAACTAATGATTGGAGAGATAGAAGAAGTTGTCCAAGAAACTAAACAAATTCTAAGGAAAGCATTGGACAAGAACAAGTTCTTTGTAGTTTCAGATGAACTTGCTGATGACACACCAGTTTTGGATGATGAAAAGTAGCAGAAGAATGAGCAACAAATTGGATTAGATGACTCTTCTATTCCAGAAGAGGAAGCAACAAACAAGGAAGATGAATAGATGATAGATGAAACTGATGATACATGAAGTATTCAAACTCCTCCAGATTAATCTTGCAAAGAAGATACAGAGATGAATGTTGAAGCAGATGATCAAATTGAAGATAATTCATTGAAGAATAAAGAGCATGAATTAGAAGAAGGTGAGGACCAAGAAGCAGAAAAGGCCAAGGAGAAAAATGAAAATGAACAAGAGATTGCAAAGGTTGATGGAGAACCCAAGCAGGACAATCTGGTTGATAGTACTGATAAGGATCAGATAGATACACCATCATTTATGGCAAGAGACACTGTAGATGTAGTGAAGGAGATTCTGGAAAGAGACAAACAAATTGAAGAAGATCAGGACATAATTCAAGGTCCAATAAATTTTGATACCTTATCTTCGGTGCAGAAGATAAAGTTGGCTTCTATAGCTCAAGCCAAAGCAAGAGAAGATATACTAAAGTCTCACATAGAAGACAATGAGCTACTTGGTCTGGCGTCAGGGATCTTGGAGAAGATCATACCTACTTTCAGAAGGACTATTCAACATCCCCCTCCGGACATTTAAAGAACTTGATAAACTCTATAAGTACCTATTTTGAATCTCTTGAAAAGTCTGCAGAGGTCAAAGTTCAAAAGGAATTCAATGATAAAAGATTTGATGCTCTAAAAGGGTTGATTGGAGTGGATATAATGGTGTTGGATGCCAGTGTAAAGAGTATTCAAAATAATCTTACAGAAGGAGGAGATGTATATAAATTTTGCTTATCTCATCCTAAAGTTATAGAGGATATTGAGGATAAAATAAAAGTGTCTAAGCAAAAACTATCTAGTGTATCCAAATCTTTTGATCCTGTGACAACGTAAGTGGCAAGCAAGGAGAGTCAGGCAATCAACTTGATTGAAGATATAAAGAAATTGACAAAAGAAAAGGAGAGCATAGAGGCAAGGATGAGTGAGCTCAGGGGACTAATTTCTCCTAAAATGGAAGCAATGTTCAATGCCCTGACCGAAGCCCAAGCTGCAGCTCAGTCAAGTGATCCCATTGATCTGTAGACGAAGGAGTCACAAACATTTCTTTTTAGTGGCCACATATCAATTTTGAACACTATAAAGAAGATCTAGGATAGTGAGCTGGCACAATTGAAGAACATTTTTGGTGATATACTTAAGTTTATATAAATAGGACTTAAGGATTGTTTGTACATATGCGGCTTGGTATGTAGAATTTTTTTGTAAATTTTGGTTTGTGGACCTCACCCTTTTCCATTGATGTCAAAGGGGGAGTGAAGAGCAGTGAAAAATGAGGAATCCGGCAAAAGGGGAGCATTGGAGAACAATGAAAAGCATAAGTGTACTTAGTAAGGGGGAGTTGTTCCGACACTTAGTCATTTTTCACTAAATGTTGCCATCAATGCCAAAGGGGGAGATTGTTGGCAAGAGACACTGCTACACATGACATGTGTTGTCATTGATGTCAACTAAGTCTATCTTATACATCCACATTACATAATTTGTTCATACCGGAAGTCAGCGTGAAGATTTGTCTAAGTCTGGATAGTTAGAAGTAGAGCATGTGACAGGGTCCGGTATCTTGGTCTGGATCTCTCCAGTGGTAAATCACAGTGTGCTATAGATCCGAGGGAGTAATAAGGATTGTCAGGACTGTCTAAATCTAGGAATTTAGCCTATAGTGATGAAAGATTCAAAAGTTATAAGCATCTGAGTATCAGGTACCAGTTAGTCAGTACAGTCAGAAGAAGAACATGCCGACCTAGTATTTGATCTTGGTCCAGATGAAGAAAAACTATTGGTTAAGTAATTTGTGATAACCAATGGTATTGGTTGACATGGTTGATGATTTGAGAACACAAGTTTTTGGTCCGCGTTGCTGATTGTGAATGGATTCAGCCGACAAAGCAGAGTTCTTAATAAATGTTTTAAGTTTTCTTGAAGCCGACTACAGTTGATTGAATCTCTTGATGCAAATATATATAGCCGATGGATTCGAGTGTTTTGGTGTGTGCATGTGAAGTTGTGATGGAGTAAGTGCGAAAAAGGAAGAAATAAGTGTGAAGATAAAGATCTAAGCTTGGATTATGGCCTAAATGTGAAACAGGGTAGAATAAAGATGAAGTGTGTAAGATCAGTATTCTGTGCTTAACCGAAACTGAACTTCTACATTGGTAGATGCTATTCATCAGTTCAAACAATCTGTAATATTCTTGTAATCATCTCTGTAGGCAGTTAGCCTCTTGGAGCAGTGCACCCTGAAGGCATGTGCCTTCCCCATTTGTAATACTTTTAACAGAGTATAATTTCTTGTGGGTTAACCCCCACCATGGTTTTTCCCTTAACTAGGTTTCTACATAAAAATCCTAGTGTTATGTGTGTTGATTATGTTTTTGCTCATGTGTTGTTGATTTATGATTTCATGGTTATAGCATTAATTTGTTAATAAGTGATAAAGAAGGTAAATTGCTGCAAGTGATAAAAGTTTTTGTGACAACTAATTCACCCCACCTCTCAATTTTCTACCCTTATTTCAACACTTGATTCATTCATCCACATCATATTCAGAATTTAGAGCATTTGGATTAGTTACCAAAAAGTTACCGCTATTAGAAGAATGACTATTTTCTTAGAATAGAGCATCCTGACAGTCTCAGATAACCAGCTAAAGGAGAAGACTTATGAAGCATTCCTCGACTTATAGAGCCTAATTGCACATCATTAATTGATCTTTGGTTCATGGCTGACCTTCCTCGAGATCTGCACTTCATTCCATGCATTTTCAGAGGTGTTTTACATGATTAGGTCTGACCTATCTGTGTACACACATTACAACTCTTCATTAGAGTTTGTGATCTTTCTTGGCCGACGCAGAGGAATCTATTGTTTCAGAGATGATATATATTGATGTAATAGATCCTTAGGAAAGGATATTTTTGATAGTTAGAGGTTGATTCATAAGTTCATAGTTTGGAATTATGCGAAGGAGCTTCAAAGCTATATCTTGTGCATATTCTAATATTCTGTAATCAGGCCTGTGAGCCCAATTGTAAGTGTGCATGTTGCCGGCCGATCTGTATTTGAATTATATGATATACTGAATGATTGAATCTGCATTTGTTTCATATCTTTGAGTTGTTTCCGTTGTGTTTACTCTTATTGCACGGTCTGGATAGTTCATTCTATGAACCCTCCTACTATGACTGCACCAAGTGGTATCAGAGTGAAAGTTTGAATCTTTGGGATCAAATTGAGTGGAGTTGGCGAGGGAATTCCATAAGATCTTACTATGGACAAATCACTAAATTGAGGTAGGTTACTTGTGTCACAACTGATCATCGATTGTGAGGTAGTTGTCACCTTGTAGCCTGATCGCCGAACTTGAGGTAGTTTGCACTTGATCCTAGGAAGAATGCCGCTGAGGAGAGTTGCTGTTGTTGGAACAATGGCTGGTAAAATGGATGAGATGATGGAAATGATGAAAACAATGAGAATTCGATTGGATGTTGTTGAGGAATATAGGCAAAGAGGATTGACACCTAGACCTAATGTTGAAAGTGATGATGAAGAGAAATTTCAATCTATTGAATAAATTGGCAAAACCCTAGGAGGTGATGAAGAAGAAGAATTAGATCAAGTCAAAATGTTGTGAGCTATTTCAAAGATTAGAAAGAGACCCAGAGTTGATGTACTAAACGACACTAGCAATTTGAACCCTGAAGAGTTGATTTACTAGATAAATGACATGGAAGAATACTTTAAATATGAAGAAGTTGAAGATTCGGAGAAGGTGAAATTTGCAAAGACAAAGTTGAAAGGACATGCTGCTATATGGTGGAAAGAATTTTAGCTAGATAGAAACATAAGAGGAAAAGAGAAGATTACAAAATGGGATAGGATGGTGACAAAATTGAAGAATCAGTTTATACCTACTGACAATGAGTTGGACTTGCTGAAAAGATTGCAAAACCTGAGACAAAAGGAGAAATATGTGAAGGAGTATACTGAAGAATTTCATAAGATGATCATAAGGATAAGACATAGTGAAGCAAGCAAGGATAAAATGGCTAAATACATCAATGGACTGAGATTGAACATTCAAGAAGAACTAAGCTTGGTAAGGATGACATCTCTAGAAGAAGCATATCAGTTTACCCTAAAAGTTGAAGAGAAGTTGAACAAGAGGCATGATCACAGACAAAGAGGTAGAGCATTTTCTAGAGGAGACAGATCACATCCAGTGCAGAACAAGTTTGACAACACATTTAAGAAGGAAGATAGAGATAGCCATGCATACCAGAGTAATGACAGAAATTTTCATCATAGAGGTAATTACAATTCATACCAGAATGAAGGATACAGAAGAGAAGAAGAGGATTTGATAAGAGAACATTCAGAGGCACTTGTTTCAAGTGTGGATGTGAAGGACATAGAGCATTTGAATGTAATCAAGGAAGTACAAGCAAGAGAATAGAGAATAGTGGAAGAACAACCAATGTGGAAGAAGAACATGTTGGATCACCTAGTTCAATTGGTAAACCAGAGAAAGGAGAATCACTTGTGATGAGAAGAGCTCTATTTCAAGTAGAGACAACTAAAGAACCACCACAGAGGAAGAGTTTGTTCAGAACTAGATACAAATCAGGAGGTAAGTGTTGTAAAGTTGTAATTGATAGTGGTAGTTTAGATAACCTAGTTTTAGAGGAGATGGTGACTAAGCTAAAGTTGGAAAGATTGAAACACCCTAAGCCTTATCAGATAGCATGGATTCAAGATGATCATAAGGTACTGGTGAGTGAACAATTTTTGGTGAAATTTCATATTGGATCTTATCATGATGAAGTCTTGTGTGATGCTATGCCTATGGATGTATGTCATCTCTTGTTGGGTAGACCTTGGCAGTATGATAGAAAAGATATACATTATCGGAGAAAGAATACATACACTATAACATCAAATGAGAAGAGAATTACTTTGATTCCTTTGGAAGATGATCCTAAGGGTGAAGTATGTGGGAATGCTAGAATCTGTTTGGTAGATGGAAGAATTTTTTTGGATGGTTTGAGACATGAGAATATGTGTTATGCTTTGATTCCTAAGAAGCCTGAAACATTGAAGAAGAAGACTAAAGAATCACAATCGGAGGAGTTAACTGAATTGCTGACAGAGTATGAAGACATCATATCAGACAATGTACCTAAAGGATTACCGCCAGTCATGAGTATCAATCATCACATGGATGTTATACTGGGAGCTAGTTTGCCTAACAAAGTAGTGCACATAATGACACTAGCAGAAAATGAAGAACTGAATAGACAGATACAAGAATTGTTGAGGAAAGGTTTGATCAGAGAAAGTTTAAGTCCTTGTGTAGTACTTGCAGTGTTAGCACCTAAGAAGGATGGATAATGGAGAATGTGTATGGACTCTAGAGCAATAAACAAGATCACAGTTAAGTATATATTTCCTTTACCTAGGATGGATGATATCATGGATTGTTTGAGTGGAGCAAAATATTTCACAAAGATAGATTTGAAGAGTGGATGCCATCAGATCAGAATTAGAGAAGGAGATGAATGGCAGACTACTTCTAAGACAAATGAAGGATTGTATCAGTGGTTAGTGATGCCTTTTGGATTGACAAATGCACCTAGTACTTTCATGAGATTAATAAATGAAGTCTTGAAGAAATTCTTGGGTAAGTTTGTGATTGTATACTTGGATGATATTCAGATTTTCAATAAGACAAAAGAAGAACATTTGTGGCATATTAGATAAGTTTTGCAGAGGTTGAGAGAAGAGAAATTGCTGATAAACATCAAGAAATGTAATTTCATGAAGGAAGAACTAGTGTATTTGGGATTCATGATTACTACGGAAGGATTGAAGATGGACCCTAATAAAGTGAGAGCGATTGTTGAATGGCCTACACTGGAGAGCATTAGAGAGGTTAGATCATTTCATGGATTAGCTAGTTTCTACTGGAAGTTCATAAAAAATTTTAGTTTAGTATGTAACTTTATAACCAAGACAATGAGAGGTGGCAGAAAAGATTTCAAGTGGACATCAGGAGTAGATAAGAGTTTTGAACTGTTGAAGCAGAAGGTGACAGAGCAACCAGTTTTAGCATTACTTGATTTCAATAAGGTATTTCAAGTAGATTGTGATGCAAGTGGAAATGTAATTGGAGCAGTGTTAAGTCAAGAAGGTAGACCTATAGCATATTTCAGTGAGAAGCTAAATGATGCAAGGAGAATATATTCAGTTTATGATCAAGAGTTGTAGAGTTTGTCAAGTTGCAAAAGGGAGTAGTCAGAATACTAGATTGTATCAACCTTTGACAATACTGGAGAGACCTTGGGAAGACATAAGCATGGATTTTGGAATGGAATTGCCTAAGACACAGAGAGGACATGAATCTATATTTGTAGTGGTAGACAAATTTTCAAAGATGGCACATTTCATACCTTGTAAGAAGACAACCGATGTAGTGCATGTAGCAGACCTATTTTTCAAGGAGATTGTGAGATTGCATGGATTACCTAGGAGCATAATTTTAGATAGAGACACCAGATTTCTTAGATATTTTTGGAAGACACTTTGGAAGAAGATGAGGATAGATTTGAAGTTTAGTTCAACTTTTCATCCACAGAATGATGGACAAACAGAGGTAGTGAATAGGAGTTTGGGAAACTTGTTGAGATGTTTGGTTGGAAAGAAAGGAGGAAGTTGGGATTTGATTCTTTCACAAGAAAAGTTTGCATACAATAATTCAGTGAATAGGAGTATTGGAAGAACACCTTTTGAGATTGTTACTAGAACCCTAGAGGAGTTGCAGAAATGAGAGATATTGGTATGGTATAAAAGAGAAGTTCAAAAGTAGAAGAATTTGCAGGACATATGGAGATAGTGCATAATCAAGTAAAGAAGCATTTGGAAGAGATGAACAACAAATATAAAGAGCAAGTAGATGAGAAGGAAGACACAAAGAATTTGTAGTTGGAGATGAAGTGATGGTGTACTTGAGAAAAGAGAGATTTCCAGTTGGAACATATAACAAGTTGAAGATGAAGAAGTTTGGACCTTGTAGAATACTCAGAAAGTTTGATTTAGGAAATGCATATGAAGTGGAGCTACTAGAGACCATGGGTATTTCACCTATTTTCAACATTGCAGACCTATATCAGTATCATGAAGTAGAGTTCAATGACAACCATGAAGAAGACTTGAAGAAGTAGTTACCACGATGAGCACCGGAGTAGATTGAAGACATTTTGGACAATAGAGTTGGATGTAGAACTAGAGGAAGATAATACAAAGAATACCTTGTGAAGGGGAAAGGCAGACTAGAAGAAGATTCATCATGGATTTCTTAAGTTGAGGTGGACCATCTTGGTTCTCCCCCAACCCCAACAAAGTGAGGGACTCACTTTTTCAATAACCCCAGATGTCTGATGCAGAAGCATCCCTGGTTCAAGAGCAATCTTGCATCAACCAAAAACATTTGCATTTTAGTTTGTTTTCATTTTCTAGTTCAGTTCAGGTAGTTCAGTTAGTAGCAGTTTCTGTATTTTGGTCCGCATTCTACCATAGTTGCATTTCACATCTTTTGGAGCTAGACTTAGCATCTAGATTCATTCATCCACATCATATTCAAAATTTAGAGCATTTGGATCAGCTACCGGAAAGTTACCGCTATCAGAAGAATGACTGTTTTCTCAGAACAGAGCATCTTGACAGTCTCAAATAACCAACTAAAGGAGAAGACTTGCGGAGCATTCCTTGACTTGTGGTGCTTAATTGCACATCATTCATTGATCTTTGGTTTGTGGCCGACCCTCCCTGAGATCTACACTTCATTCCATGCATTTGCAGAGGTGTTCTACATGATTAGGTCTGACCTATCCGTGTACACACGTTACAACTCTTCATTGGAGTTTGTGATCTTTCTTGGCCGACGTGGAGTAATCTATTGTTCCAGAGATGATATATATTGATGTAATAGATCCTTAGGAAAAAGGAGATTTGTCGATAGTTAGAGGTTGACTCATAAGTTTATAGTTTGGAATTGCTCGAAGGAGCTTCAAAGCTATATCTTGTGCATATTCTGATATTCTATAATTAGGTCTATGAGCCCAATTGTAAGCCCGCATGTTGCCAGCCAATATGTATTTGAATTCTATGATATCCTAAATGACTAAATCTATATTTGTTTCATATATTTGAGTTGTTTCCATTGTGTTTACTCTTGCTGCATGGTCTAGACAGTTCATTCTATGAACCCTCCTACCGTGACTGCACCATGTTGGAACAATCTCCAAGGTTGGCATTACAAACATACATTAAAATAGATTTGGACCTAATACAAATTTAGCTAAGGAAAAGATGTAAGAATGTATGCAGATCATGCCATGCCTTAGCTAGGACTCAAACATAATCTTCCATGCCACAACACGCTATCACTATCTTTGATGCATCTCTGTAGATGATGAATTCAACCAGTTTGGCCAAGACTGATGTTAACACAAGTATTCTCAAGAACATGCTTCATGCATGATCTGAATTCCACCTTGCGGACCAATCTAAATGTAGGAGCATGATAAGGAGACATCCACAAGCACATTGTAATCACCAGGAACAACTGCATGATCTCTAACCACTCTATCAATCATATTCTTCAAACCAGAGCACAAGAACAACACTGTCAACCACTATCATAAGTGAAAGATAGCTTGCGGACCACCAAATCATGAACCATTGCAATTAAAGGTACTTAACATCACCACAGACTTACTTCCAGAACTGCAGACCAAAATACTTCAATGCGGAGGAATGCAGAGCAAAACACTTTCTCCCTGTCACTACCAAACACACAGAAAAAACTATTTTCACTCTGGTGAACATAACTCACTCAATTCTTCATAGAGGAGGCTCAAACTTAGAATATAACATCTTTAGATAGGCTTCTAAATAACTTCCAATCCGCAAGTAAAGATATTTATTCTACAAGAAATGCAGAGCATTCTTCTGGACTGTTCTTGTGCATGTAATTCACTGTTTCTACTGCAACACATTGTTATCACCGGAGGGGCTAATTTTCTAAATATCCTCAACAAAGTAAGAGTACAGTTGACACCAATGACAACACAAATATGTTGACATCAATGACAACATTGATTAGGCACATACTTGCAACAATCTCCTCCTTTGTCATTGATGGCAACATATGATGTGAAAAACTGAAAAGACCATCAAGACAAGATTCTCCTCCTTTCTCTTTACACTTCTGCACTCTTTCTCTCCTTGAGTTTTTCACATGATTTCTCTCCTCCTTTGACATCAATGGTAAAGGGCACATACTTGCATGTTGCTTCTCTGATCCATTTACTTTATTAGAAACATCTAGCTACTCCCCCTGAGAGGTAGCTTTTATTGGTCAAGGTAAAACAATGACTTCTTCAGTCACTTTATCAAATTCCCTTCTTAGTTTTAAATACATTCTTACCTACAGATAAAGGAATATGTTCCCAAGTCTGACTCTTGTTAGTGTGTTCTTTTACAACCCTTATTTTTGTCAGTCACCAATGATTTGATCTTCAGTGTGATTCTCTTGCACAAATCCCATGGGTCTTAGAAATATTTTTCGAAGCTTCTTCATCCTACACTTTCTTTTCTTTTTCTTCATTACTTCATGAAGACACAACTGGTTCATATCCATTCTCCTAAGAGTTCATTAAGTACTATGAATCATTATGAAGACTTTCTTTTTGCAGGGAACAATGAACCTGAACCTTTTGCATAATTCTTCTTTTATCCTTCTCAAATACAGTCCTCAGTCCTGACTTATACTTTTGCTGCTGACCCTTGAACTTGTCTCTTTATGCTTAGCATCAATCTTTTGGTTAGGGAGGAAAGGTTTTCAATAAGACTCCCCCTAAACCAGAGCTCCTAATTTACTTCCCAGAGGAAATATCTACACCAAAAGCTAGTGCAGATCCATCCTTGACTTCAATCACATCTTTCTTGATCTAGATCTTGCCCATTTCTTTCTTGGTTTCAACCAGATCAACTTTTTCTTTTCCCTTATCATTTTTTTGCTCTATTTTCCTTTCTTCAGGATAGTAGTTTCTTTTCACATTCTTGCTTCTACAAAACTTTGCCATATGTCTAGGTTTGTTGCAGTCATAGCACATAGTACTTCCTTGTCCTTGATTTCTCTCTCTTAATGAATTTATTCTAGATCTGCATTGATTAGCCATGTGCCCAAGTCTATTGCAAGCAAAGCACATTCCATTGAAAACTTGAGTTTTCCTTGCATTGTTGAAGACATTTCTTATCATACCCCTACATTCACTTGCTATGTGACTAGTTTTTTGCAGTTGAAATATTGACTAGAGAAAGATGGAACATCTTGATTAATTTTACTTCTACATTGAGTAGCCCTATGACCAAATTTACTACATGAGTAACAGTAACCATTGAAAGATGGATACCTTTGTGCATTTGGTTACCTGACTGGAGATCTTCTTGATCTGTTCCTTTGGTCTTGAATCGGTTTGCCTTTGTCCTCCTTGACTTCAGAATTCTTTTCTTGATTTATTCTAGAACTTTTATCTTTCACAGGTCTCATACTATTTATGTCATCAGGATTTTTTTGACTTTCTTCACCCATTAGTTTATCAATTCTAGCTGCACTTATACTAAGTTTGTCTTGTTGAGCCCATGCATGTTTCATATTAGCTTTCAGATCCACAACTTCTTCTTCAAGCTTCAAAAAATCATTTGTTTTGTTTTTCAAGAAATCTTCAATTTTTGCTTTTCCTTCATTTGCTAACTTCAAGTCTTTACTACTATCCTCAAGTTTTTGCATAAGCTCTTTGATTTGCCTTTTTAATTCTTTGATGCATTCATTTTCTTCTGTTGTACTTACTTTCAAGTTTATGTTTTCTTCTTTAGATTTCTCAAGATTTTCAAGAGCAATTTTGGATTCTTCACTGGATAGACATTCATCTTGAGAGGGATTATTGCAGGCTTCAATATTGGCAATCAAATACCAATTCATTTGACCTTTCTTTGTTTTCTTTTCTTCAGTATCATCTTCTTCTTTGGCGAATACATTTTCCCTTTGATTAATGATTTCTAAATACTTCTATATGTCTTCATCAACCCTCTCAATGATCTTTTTCAATCTTTTATTGTAACACCGGTAGGCCTTACTCTTAGTAGAGTAACCAAGGAAGGTTCCTTCATCATACTTAGCATCAAACTTGCTTAGCTCTCCTTCTCTTTTAATATAACATTTGCTTCCAAAAACTTTGAAATATTTTACCGAGGGTATTCTTCCATACCACAATTCGTAAGGAGTTTTAGTATCATTACCTTTGAATTGAACTCTGTTTTGAATACAGACAGTAGTATGTATAGCCTCTTTCCAATATGCTTCCGATAGGTCATCGTCCTCTAATATTGTCTTTGTAGCTTCTTGAACAAACTTGGTCATTATTTCCATTACTTTATTCTCTCTGGATAGCTGTCTTTTTATTCCATGGGTCTCACACCACATATTGAATATATCAGAGGTAAACTCTTCACTTCTATCAGACTTTAGACATCTAATTTTCACATTTAATTCATCTTCAACCATTGTTTTGAAGACTTTAAATACATCTGGAGCTTTTGATCTTTCTTTGAGAAAACTAACCCAAGTCATTCTAGAATAATCAACTTGACACTTATTGCAGGTGATGTTGCTAAAATGTATCCTCTCTGGAAGATCTTTCACAACTTGTGCTGAGTTTATCCTTGCTAGATCATTAGGGTTTATGTGAAAAAATTTCCTATGCCAAAGCCAACTTTCATGATTCTAAATGATGTTGCCTTCTCTAAGATGATAAAGATTTCCCTATGTCCTTTTTCCACCAGCTATTACAGTTCCAAATTTGTCTCTGATTTCAAAGGTATCATTCTGAAATATGAAACTGTATCCTCCTCTACACAATTGTCCAATGCTTAGGAGTTTTTGTTTTAGACTTTTGACATAGAGAACATTATTTGTATATTGTCTTCCATCAAAATTGATTGAGCCTTTTCCACATATTTTAGCAGTACAGTCATCTCCAAATCTAACTAATCCTTCTTCATTGTTCACAAGATTCATAAACTTGCCTTTATCACCAGTCATATGATTTGAGCAGCTACTGTCAATAACCCAATAATTTTTTGTATCTTCATTGTCAATACTTACCTCTGGATCAAAATTTTCATTTTCTTTGCAATTGTCATTCTTTGAATTGAAACAATAGTCATCATCTTCTTCATCTTCAATAGGATAAAAAGTTTTCTTGAATTTTCTACTTTTTCCTTCATCATCAAATATTTTTGAGTTTCTTTTTGGACATCTAGATGCATAGTGTCTAGCTTCACCACACTTGAAATAATTGAAAAATAATTCATCCTGTGTGACATTTGGATCAACCTCAAGATGTTAGGCTTACCATCGAGGAACTTGGCTTTGATACCAATTGTTGAACTGCACCAGACAACTGAGAGGGGGGGTGGTGAATCAGTTGTCCTAAAATTTTTAACCAAATATGATCATCAACTTATCAATTACTTATATTTAGATACAACCATGAAAGCATTAAATGATAAGCTAAGCAAAAAGGCATAATCAATATAGGAGACACCAGATTTTTACGTGGAAAACCCTAAAAGGGAAAACCACGGTGGATGTTAGCCCACAAAAATATATAAGTTATATCAATACCGAAAAATAGAGGCTCACTACCCAAATTGCTCACTACAAAGAAAGGATCACTACCTATGGATGGCTCACTACCAAAGGGTGGCTCACTACCAAAAGAAGGCTCACTACCAAAAGGTTGAACTGAGATAACATCATCTACTCCATGCTAAGGTTTAGTTCCATTGAAGCACAAAACACCTCTGCTCTGCTCTGCTACCTTACTTCACTTTATCTTCACATCTTCGCACTTTGGTTCATTTTCATGACTCAATTACAAGTATTTATACACTACATCAACCTTGGAATGATAATCAAGGTTGGCATTACAATCATCAACCATTGGAACAATCTCCAAGGTTGGTATTACAAACATACATTAAAATAGGTCTAGACCTAATACAAATTTAGCTAAGGAAAAGATGTAAGAATGTATGTGGATCATGCCACACCTTAGCTGGGACTCAAACATAATCTTCCACGCCACAACACGCTATCATTATCTTTGATGCATCTCCATAGATGATGAATTCAACCAGGTCGGCCAAGACTGATGTTAACACAAGTATTCTCAAGAACATGCTTAATTCATGATCTAAATTCCACCTTGTAGACCAATTTAAATGTAGGAACATGATCAAGAGACATCCACAAGCACATTGTAATCACCAGGAACAACCACACGATCTGTAACCACTCTATCAATCATATTCTTCCAACCGGAGCACAAGAAAACCACTATCATAAGTAAAAGATAGCTTGCAGACCACCAAATCATGAACCATTGTAGTTGAAGGCACTTAACATCACCACAAACTTACTTCCAAAACTACAGACCAAAATACTTCAATGCAGAGGAATGCGGAGAAAAATACTTTCTCCCTGTCACTACCAAACACACAAAAACAACTATTTTCACTTTGGTGAACATAACTCACTCAATTCTTCATACCGAAGGCTCAAACTTGGAATATAACATCTTCAGACAGGCTTCTAAAGAACTTCCAATCTGCAGGTAAAGATATTTATTCTACAGGAAATGCGGAGCATTCTTTTGGACTGTTCTTCTACATGTATGACATCATAGATATGTTGACATCAATGAAAACACCGATTAGGTACATACTTGCAACAATATGCCATGTATTTGGTGATAATAGGTGTCAACGACATCCCTGGTGGGGTTCTTGTCATGTTGATCTGATGGTTGTTCTTCATCACCGCTCTATCAGAGTCCACCACCTTTCGATGCACATCATCAAACTTAATTATGGAAATGTTGATATGAGCCATGACTCTCACAAGCCTTCCCAATAATTCGCCAGTCATTGCATTGTAGTTCATTACATCCTCAGTTACCATCTTTTTGAAATTATGTTTTATTACCTTGACATCTAGGAGTTTCTCATCATTAGACCCATTAGCTTCTATCTCCATAGTAACAAAGTCCCTTTTAATGTCCATCATCTCCTGTAATAGACTACAATTGTTTTCCTCATTTCATCCTTTGCTGCAATTATGATACAAAGTTTTCATTCAACAACATCAACCTACACAGGTGTGTTTAGCTCTCCAGGATTAGTCACTACTTCCTCAGCTACTAAGATGTTGGGATCCATGTCAACCATTTCTTGTATTTCTTTAGAGGATAAAGATAGGATATGATGATCACTTCTAGCTTTTTCAAATTCTACTATCAAAACCTCCCTCTTAGCATATACAGAATCATATAATTTTACTGCCTCCTCAATAAATACAAGAGGATCAAAAACAATTTTCTTGACTGACTGATCCATAGCATTTTTTGAAGACAAAGATGTTCTAACTTGTTGAAGCAAATTAGGATCAAGGCTATGAAGGTTGGCATTTGAGGGCATTTCAGTGGTAGGCATTATTATTTTAGCAACCGAATTAACAAAGGATGACAAAGAACTTACATGTGCCAGAAGCTTTGAATTTTCTTTCTACAGCCCCTTTACCTTTTTGGATATGTTATTGACTGAATATTTAACACGGTAAAGGTCACCCTCTATAGTAGAAGGTCCCAAATCTACCCTTCTCATTCTAAAGTCAGCCTCTGTCACTTCATCTTCATTCTTATCCACCACTGGGTCTACAATTTCTAGGAATTGATTCCTCGAGGCAGGGTCGGTTACCATCCTTGACATCCTTTTAGCATGTTTAGGCCTTGGAGTGCTTTGTAACAAATTTGCTACAATATCAATGCCTTCATCTATAGGTGGAGTATATCTCTTCTTCTTTTGCACTACTTTCTTTAACCAATTGGGAGATGGGTCTAGGACATTAGCAGTAGCAATAAGAGGAATAGGGTGAGAATTCTGCTCTGAGGGTTCATTTTGATGAGGGGAGCTTGACAGGCTTAGCAAAGAGTGCAACAGGCTATCTTCTCCAATCTGAGAGAAATTAAAAGAATCACTATCACTTACAAGGTTACTCACAGGTGGCACATGGTCTGCCTTGGATTAAGAAGTAGCCAATCTAGTAGTTCCTTTCACTGGTTAAGTGTCTTGTTGACACATCGTTTTCATCTTCATAGACTCCTAAGGAGGCCTGTCATCATTACCATTTGATTGTGAGCCAACTCTATAAAGAGTCAGGTGCAAACTAGAAGATCTCCTATATGAATGGATGGTTTGAGACCTACTTTGGTTTTGAGAAGCTGAATCCTTTGGTGTAGTGGAACCAACACACTCCTTCACCTTCCCTTTTAGCCATTTTTCTGTTCTCCTCAACACATGAAGAGAAAGCAACTTAACATATGTAACTTCCTTTTTAGACCATTTCACAGGAGGTAGGGGTTCCATTGACATAACATGATAGCCTTCATCCATTATGCCTGAGTTGTCATCAACCATGTCAGGAATTTGAAGATCTAGCTTAAAAGCTCGAAATTGATCTATAGTTAATCTCATCCACTTCCTCCTTTGTACTTCTCTTTCATCGACATAGTCTTCCCAAAAATCCTCGAGTTGAGGCTGATGTAGGTGGGAACCACCCCCATGCATGTTTTCTTTTATGAAGTTCTTGCTATTGAAAGATATGCAGGGTGATAAACTATGAAGACTAAATTTAGATAATAATTTGTCAACATTTTTGGCTGCATCATTACTTTTGCAAGAATAGAAAGACAAAGTCACAGGAAAAGAATAACCTTTCTTCTTCATGGCTTGATATTTCACATTTACAGCCACCATCTAACAACATAACTCCAACAACACCAAATAATCAGAAGGGTACCGAGGCAATTTCAATGGGGAATTTTCATAACCCCCAATTCTTAGATAAGAAAAATGATCAAATTGTATATAAAAACTACCAAATTTCAAGACCAGAGTAGAAGCAACAATTGAAAACCTTTTCTCTATTGAGACATCAATCTTTTTAGCTAACATCATGGAAAAAACATCATTTATTCTCCTAAAATCTTTCATAGCTTCTACCTTCTGCAACTAAGGAAAAGTCTAGTAAACAGGCGCACTTGCTATAGGATTGCCTTGAATCCTCAAGCCATGCCAAGTAGCCTCTCTTCAATCCAATACATACACCATTTGGGAACACATGTGGAAACTCACACTCCTTGTAAAATTCATCAATTGTTCATGTAGACAGTCACTAATAATCTTCGCCCAGTCAATGTGATGGTCCCCATAAATCAACAAGATGAATCTACACATACAAAATTCAAAAACATCTGATTCTAGGTTCCTGAATACTCTGTTAAGCAAAGTTATAATGTTTGAAATTTCTTCCTTAAAATTGCTCCTCTTTAGGTTGGTAGGAAGCCAAGATTCCCAGTCTTTTTGATTTCCAGCCAGTTTTTGGCAATACAAGTATGCCACCATTCTTTCCTTTCATTATAGTAGTTCCAAGCAAAAGACATAGAAACATCTGCATTATCTTCATGTTCCTCCAAATTCAAATCTAAGGCGACAGATTCTATATCAAATTTTTCCACAATGGCACCATTAGAGGTCCTTATCTCCTGTGACTCTGGGAAATAACCATTCGCACATGCCACTATCAATTTAGGGCAATGCATGGTGAGCGGAAAGCCTCTAGCTTTATCCAAACCACTACTAACAATCTTTCCCACCAATGGGGTTTGATTCTCAGACTGCATTCTTCCCCAGAAATCCTCTAAATCAAGATGGCCTAGGTTGGTATCTCTCAAACCATTCTCCACTATAGAAGCCATGGGGATTCCTTCAAATTTGAGCTTCATTTTCATATACTCAAGGAACCAAAACACCAGAGACTTCAAAACATACGCAGACAATACAGGGTAATGCAGAGCACTCATAGGAAATTCTTTGTGCAAATACATGGAAATGGAAAATTTCTAACTCCCCAAATAAGGTGTTATGCTTTTATAATAGAGAAGAACACGAGAGAGATAGAATTGCTAATCTTGCTGACCTATGAAAATGGAGTTATGCTAATATCCCACACATAGCAAGCTAGCCGTTTAATACTCTGCACACATTCTCTTTGTGAAATGACACAAATTTAGATGAGATGAAGAATTTATTAATGTCACCTCACATAAATTTTCTTATGGAGAACATTAAATTCTGTTAGCAAATTTAGCTTTTGAAATCATTAATACATGCCTCGAGTTTCCCTCTAGAAATTGTGCCACTGTGTCTTCACATACTTCTAATTAAATGCGAAGTGACAAGTGTCATTCCTTCATTCCATATGACAATGTAGCTAGAACACAAGTCCTTCAAAGTTGGCGAGTCAGGCAGGAATTGAAGTTTTGAACTCCAAGTCGGAGGTTCAAAAGTTCAAGGAACTCCTGACCTCCCGACAACAAAGGGACTTCACAATACCAAGACACAAGGAAAGACTTAAGACATGGACTATTAGTGCAAGTCGGCAAGTTAGGCGGTTCAAGAACTTGTGAACCCCCTGACTTGGTACAAGGCTACTAGGAATTGCCGATGACTCGAAATGTGGCTGAGCAAAATCTGACTCGGGATGAAAAAGCAATGAGTAGCATACATAAGGCAGACAAAAGATTAAGATGAGGACACTTTAGTACATTTTTATGAAAATAGGACAACAAGAGGTTCTAATTGGGGACAAGGACTAAGGAGGATGCAGAGGATCTAGACAAACCATGACAATCAAGCCTTATTCTAGGGGCAATAGAGTCACACCAAAAATGGGACAACACACAAAACAGAAAAACTAGGGAAGAAACTATGGTACAAGATAGGACTAAGAGATATTTACCAATCAAATAATTTCAAATCTTGCCCATTGTAGGTAAGAGGAAGTGATGTTCCATCCAGATAAACCAACAAGAATGCATTTTCTCCAATAACTTCTCTAATTTGAAAGGTCCCTTCCACAAGGAATCAAATTTCTTATGAGATCCCTTTGGCTCTCTCCTCCTATCCCATAAAAGCACAAAATCCCCTACAACAAAATTCCTCTGCTTAGCCTTTTTGTTAAATATCTTCTTCATAGCCTATTGATGTTTAGCAATTCTATCTGCAGCAGTGTCCCTTTGCTCCTCTAGATGGCTCAAATACAGTATCCTTTTCTCCAGTGCTGATTGAAACTGCTCATCTTCAATTGCCTTTTGCAAATTTAATGCAGACAATTCTAAGGGAATGGGGATTGCACTGTCAACACCATAAACCAATTGAAAAGGTGACATGCCAATAGCCCTTTTATATGTTATTCTATCTGCTCAAAGAGCACCATACAGGCTCTTATGCCACCCCTCTGATTTTCCTCTACTAGCTTTTTGACAATAGAAATGAGATTTTTGTTACTTAATTCATCTTGCTCGTTGCCTTGTGGGTAATAATAAGATGAATGGGCAAGGCTAATACCATAGTCATAGCAGAAAAGAGTAAACTTAGTAGAAGAGAAATTAGAAGCATTATCAGTCACTAGCTTCTTAGGAACACTAAATCTGACTAAAATGTTTTCTTTCAAAAAGGTGCAAACTACCTCAGTAGTAGTGTTCTTTACCGAGATTGCTTCTACCCACTTGGTGAAATAATCTATTGCCATTAGGATATGAGTATGACCAATACTGGAATTAGGATGAATAGGTCCAATGAAGTCCAATCCCCATTGCCGAAATGGTTCATCTATAACCACTGGTCTCAAAGGCAAGACAACTAACTGAGGCTTCCTATGAACTTCAAATATTTCTCACACTTTGATACCTAGTTGTAGGCATCTCTAAACATACCAGGCCAATAAAAACATTGCCTTAGTATCTTTAAAGCTGTCACAGATGCAAAGAAGTGTCGTCCACAGGCTTCATCATGGAAAGTCTAGCAATTTCTTCTGTTGCTCCTTATCTACGCACCTTAGAAATGTTCCATCTATTCCTCTTTTATACAGATTACCTCCCGAGAGGACATATTTACTTGCCTTGAGTTTTAGGTTTCTCCTTTTCTTGGCAGAGAGGTGAGATGGACAGTCCCATAAGTCAAAAAGTAAGAAACATCAGAGAACCAATCATCAGTATTACTAGTGAAAAGTACTAGGGGCAACTCCTTGTCTTCATCAACCCTATTTTTAGCAATCATCTTGCACAACCCTTTGCCTCTAACCAAATTGGTCGGCTTGATCTCAATATTATACTCCTAAACTTGAGCTATCCAAGCTCCTCTACTATTACAACCTATTTCCTACTGAGTAAGGATACCTTTTATAGCTGATTCTAGGACATACACAACATGTGAATGCAAGATATTAAATCTGAAGCTTTTTAAATCTTTCACTACAACATATGCATGCTTCTCTAAAGAGGGGTATTTCAATTCATGTTTCTTTAATGGCACACTCATGAAGGCAATGGGAGCCTCTATTCCCTATTCATTCTTCTGTAGCAAAATAACTGAGAGAGTTTGCTCAGAAGCATAGCAGTAAATTATAAAATATTTTTGAAAATCAAGATGTACAAGTGTGGGTGCATTAGCAATGGCTACTTTAATGTCTTCAAATAATTTCTTACCTTCGGTACTCCACTTAAATAATAGGATGATTTTTCATCATTTTTGCAATATGCCTAGTCAACTCAGTAAAGTCTGGAACAAATATTCTTAAAAAGTTTACTTGACTGAAAAAGGATCTTGTGTTACTCTTGGTCACGGGTAAATTCAACTGTTGAATTGTCCTGACTCTCTCTGGATCAATTTTTATCCCATCCTTTGAGACAATGTGACCTAAGAGCTTCCCTTCTGTTATAATGAAGATTGACTTCTTTGGATTTAAAGAGATACCATGTTCCCTGTAAAGCTACAGAACTACTTCCAAATCATGTAAGTGATCATCTTTTTTCTTAGAGAAGACTATTAAGTAATCAAGGTAAACCACTATGATTTTATTCTTCAAGTCACCAAAAGTTAGATCCATTGCTCTCTAAAATGTGGCCCCATCATTGATAAGACCAAAAGGCATTCTATTATATATGAAGACACCAATCGGAGTAGTAAAAGCTATTTTGTGCTGGTCTTCCTGAGACACTTCAATTTTATTATACCCCAAAAATCCATCGAGCATAGACATCATCTCTGAGACAGACACAATTTGTAATATATGGTCCATTACTGGCAGGGGGTAATTATCTTTCAGGGAAGCTTGGTTCAAATTCCTGAAATCAACACAAATTTGGACCTCCCCATTTTTCTTCCTACATTGTACAATATTTGCCACCCAAGTAGACTGATGAATGGGGTAAATGATCTTGGCCTTTAACATCTTGTCGATTTCATTGAAAATAGCCTTGGCTACCTTCAGGTTATAAGTTCTCTATTTTTTCCTGAAGGGTATAGTACTAGGCTTTAGTGGAATATGATGTTGCATTTCTCCATTCCTGAATTTCTTCAAGTCAACATAACACCATGCAAAGACATCCTTATATCTAATAAGAAAGGAAATCAAACATTCTCTTTCTTTCTGGGAACAACATTTTCCAATACACACAACCTTCAAATATTCCTCTATCCTAATATTCACTCATTCATAATCAACTGAAGCTATAATGGAGACTTTACCCTTCTTCTTGAGGTATTGATCATGCCGATTAAAAAGATCTTCAAGTGAGATTAAACCCTTAGGAATTTTATTTCCTTTTAATTGAACAACTCCTGGGTTAGGTCCATTAAGAGAATCTATCTCTCCTTCCAACACATCATTACTTTCATTACTACTACCCTCAAAGAACACACTAGCAAAGGATTTAGCCTTTTCAAGAAATGAAATAATCTGTTGATCAGAAGCCTTTTCAAGAAATGAAATAATCTGTTGATCAGAATTAAAGACTTTCCAATGATTAACATTGTCAGGAACACTAGGCTTGTATACTACTTCAACCCTATATGACTTATCTTTGAAATTGGGATGCGGTAAGAGGAGAGATGCTGGAATAGCTAAGGAATCAGCCCTAGTATTCTATTCTCTGGGTATTGCCACTATAGAAAAAGCATCAAAGTATTCAATGCAGTCCCAGACCCTATTCTAGTAATGACCCAGTCTTCTATTTTTAACTGTATACAATTGCCTTACTTGTTTAACAATTAACTCAACATCTCCTTTGATTTTCAAATATTTCACACCTTTTTCCCTGGCTAGTTCTAGACCTAACAACAAGGACTCATATTCTACAGTGTTATTTGTATTTGCAAACTCAAGTTTAAAGGTAAATGGAAAGACATAACCTTCTAGAGAGATTAAGACCACCCCAACCCCTGATCCTGTGGTAGAGCAACTACCATCAAACTCTAGGGTCCATAATTCATTAGCCAAATTAGGGGTGATTAAGTCTACATTCCTATCCTTTGATGATGTACACATGTAAGTACCAGGTTTGGTTTCTACAAATAGGATATCTGCCCTAGGGTCTCCAGATTTTAATGCAGTAAATTTGGCCATAGGTTCTGGATTCAGACGAACCTTCTTTCCATCAACAGGTATAAGAGCATGCGACCAGTCCATTAGAATCTCATCACCTAGGTCTTTGCAAAAACTATGGATTAACAACATCCCATAACTTACTGGTATGTCTGCTACAAGCATGGTAAGATTCAACCTTTTCTTGGGAAAAGAAGCTAGGGCAACTTGAGCATCTTTGATTTGGCCAAGGATAGGCATAGGGAAACCATCCATTGAGAAGCACCTACCATGAGAAGGTGTATATGATAAACCAAAGGCTTTAGCAACTTGGGCAGGCATCACATTTTCTGAAGCTCCAGAATCAATAACACAATTGCTGAGTTTATAACCAGCGATATATAAAGATATATAAAAAAGGCTCTGGTTTCTCAAATGGATTTTGCAAATTGGAATCTTGGGAGTGGGAATTTGAACAATTTTGGTGGCTAACATGTATTTAAGCCTCATCAGACACTTGAGCATTACAATTGGAGGGAGACAGTTCTTGTTTGATATATCTAACCAATCTATCTAGTTCAGATGGGTTGAGCCTAAGGTATTCGACTTGTGAAATTTGAATTTTTGTGTTTTTACATGACTCAACAATATCAAATGAACTAGAGACAAGAGTTTCAGAAGATGAAGTAGATGGTACCTCTACAACTGCAACCTTAGGTGTAACATTCTCTTCCTTCTTGGTATTACTTTGTCTTGTCATAATATACTTAGGCATAGAGGATGAGCTCCTAGACTGATTTTGAGAATTTTGTCCTTTTTGCATTTGCTGCCCTCTAGTAAAGACCACACAATTGGTGTAGCACCCCTCCATTCTCACCTTGGATATGCAGGTATTTTGGCTAAGGAACCTGATGATGAGGATGGAACAAGAGCTTCTGTTAATACTTTTGGGAGCATGATGCATATTGTTATTATGCAGAGATTTATTTGGATAAGGTGATGCAGTAGTATGTTGTTAGGACAGGTGGAAAGGGTGGCATCATACCATTGGATGTATGGGTGACATACGAGTATGAGATATGATTACTAGAGTCCCTTCCCTAGTGCTTTGGCTATTATGTACATGTGCTCTAACTTGTATGTTTGAGTGAATAGGTACCAGGCATCGACTCCACCTGAATTGGCAGGTTTAAGCGTGCCTTGCACCCAATGGAAGCAGTTGACCGGAGATAGCACTTGGTCCCCCACCCTAACCATCATCCTCGAAGAGGATGAGTATCTAGTTTGATACCTTGTCAAGTACTATCAGTGGCGAGTCAGTGTTGCTTGAAGTTTTGCCTTTTGACCCTGGTTAGTGGTTAGGTAATTGTTTTGGCTTTTGGTTTAATTTGTCTGATAATATGCCTTGGTTATCTTATGCATTAAAATGGATTGATAAATAATATATATAATCCTAGTTGATAATAAAATAAAATTATAGTGTAATATTATAATTAAGAAATAATAATAAAATAGTAAATAAATAGAATATTATAAAGTTGGTTATATAATTAATTATAATATGTGAGTGAGTGTGGGTAAATGGTTTTACCCATTTGTGTAAAATTATTTATTGTGTGTATGTTTAAATTATGTTGGTTGCATATATTTTATTTATTTTTAACAAGGGTTAGTAGGTAGTTAGTTGGGGTAGTTGTAAATTTATTTTGTACGGATTGGGAAAAATAACTTCCCTCCCTTCATTATTTATTAAATGGGGAGGGGGAATTGTGACTGGAGAATTTGGGGGCTTTTTAATCTTTTTAGAAATTACTTTATTGGGAACACTGTGCATTATAAATTTCCATGGAGTTTTTTTTTAAGAGGTGGCTACAATATTTTAGACCCGAAGAACAGAAGTTAATTGAATGGTAAGTGCATTATATTTTATAGATTTTGTCACCAATTTTTACTTATGTTTTCTACACAATGAAATTTAAATTATTATCTTTTCATTGTTGTTTATAATTATATTTTGTTAGGGTTTAATATAGTGCTATAAAATAATATTTTATACTATCTTTTAAGTTTACCTCACTCTATTTTATTTACTAGTGTGGTACAATATTTTATATTTTATAAAGGTTATTTCCAACACTACATTTTATTACTGTAAAGCTGGCATAAAATATACTATTAGGGTAAAATATACTATTTTATTAGGGTTTATTTCCAATACTATATTGTCATGTCCCCATATTAAAGCCTTGTTTAAATTGAAGATTTAAACAATATATTTAATTACACATAAATATTAATAATTAAATATTAATAAGTTATATAATATATTATCATATTACATGAATATAAATATCAAATATTATTATTATTATACTCATAAGATATTAATAGATATAAATATTATTATAATATATATTATTAATAGGAATTAATTAATTAAATAATATATATATTAGATATTAATATTATGTATGTGACTCTTTGAAGAGTCACCATTCTTTGTAAGAGGCATAATGGAACATATATAATATAAATAGCAGCAGCAAGGAAGGAAAGGGGATCAGATTTGGGCGATATAAGAAAATAAGGAAGTCTAAAGTAAGCAAACAGAAGTCTTTAAATATGAAAGTCAGAAAGTATGGAATAACAATAGCTTGCATTTAATTTAAGAGGAAGTATTATAAATATATGGGAAATAAATAAAAAAAAGGAATATCGGCATTATAAATAAATATAATTAAATCCGCATTATATTTATATATTTAAATCTGCATTATATTTATATATATATATTTCTGAGTCATAAGTAGGAAAGATATCATAAATACATATAGGGAGGAATTATTGCATATATATATATATGCAATAATATTAATAGCATATATAATAATATAATATAGAGATATTATTAATATTATAACAAATACTATAATATATAAATATTAAAGAATAGGCGAAAGAGAATAGAATCTAGTGAGCAGATTCAACAAGACAAGTAGCATAAAGAGGTACGTGCACTTTCCTTTATTAATAGGTTAGGTAATATAAATGTTGTAGATGAATAATATGAATATAAATAAATGAATACTGCTTATATTAGCATAATAATAATTGGAATATATTACCATCATTGATGTATATACATTCATTATGTATAAGTATGCATACAGAATAGGTATAATAATATGAGAATAAATAGGAGTGTAGAAATAAGGTAAATCTGCTTACATGTATGAAAATGGATATAAATATGAATATGAAAGTGAATATAAAAATTATTATGAATATGAAAATGGGATTATGAGATCATAAGCATAAGGACATAAGTATGAAATGATTTTTAACTGTGTACTTATCAATTAAATCAAGCTTTTAGTGATGAATAAATATATTGGTCAGTGGATTGATTACTTCTTATAGATAAGTCATTGAGAGTTGGGGACATTTAAAATAAATAAATAAATTACATTATGTCTAATTATAAACTTTGTTAGGAATAAGTAGTTATAACGTTTCTTATACCATTTAAACAATGTTTTGTTTATTTTGATTTCTCATTAAATGTTCATGAGATTCAGTCAGGAATAAATGGAAAGGTTATATTCTTTACGTAGAATAAATTATTTATAGATGACAATTGAAATGTATTCTTCTAGTTAGAATTTACAATATACCAGTTGCAGAGAAATTAAAACCATGGTAAAAACATACAACAACTCTAGAGACTTAAGTTCCAAATTAAGGCTTAGTTGATGTTTTAATTGAGTAGAGTCATGTATAGGTAAGAATAGTAAGTAGTTAATCTTAATTAGATTTTAATTAATTATGAATTATCTTTTTATATGCTATCTTTGAATAAAGAGAGAAAGAGTTATCATAGAAGGATCTCATGTTTAGAATATAGGATTTTTTAATTTTCTGTTATAATAAAAGTTGGCTCTTTGTGTTAAGTAAGAATAGATTATTATGAAATAATTACATATAGGTAATTGTCTTTTATGTTTACTATCTACTTACACTGTGCATAGAATTATGAAATTGGTCTATTCTAAAATTGAGATTGGATAATAACCAATTTACAATCTTATATTGATAACTTTGTTATGATAAATTCTCTGTAGTAACCAATGTATCTAGACTATTGGATTAAATGTTCATGCTTTTATTATAGTGGGATGCAAGTTCTGTGTCATTGGGAAGTTGGATTGTAGAGGCTAAGAAGGGTGTAGTTGTGTGTATGGTCCTTGTGATATGTAACCCTAAAATGTTGTCTCCTATTCTGACATGAACTCATTTAATTGTGATGAACATTCAAAGATGATTAATGCCTTGTTTGGTGTACGGATTATGTGGTTATGATGGTTGTGCAAGATGGTCAATGCCTTGCCCAGTGTAGGGTTTACTAGTTGCAAAGTAGGGGGAGTGGCTCTCAATGGGGGCCGGAACCCATAGTGGTGTCTAGGACAACCCATTGAAGGGTTTCTTAATCCAGTGATAACATTAATAATGAAATAGGGGAATGGGTAGAATTCACATTAATCAAGATAATGTATGCCTCACTCGTGGCTCAAATGCTCATTTAGGCTTGAGATGAGATGAGAAGGCCTGGAATGGTAAGATCAACTACCTTGTCCCCATGAAAGGTACATTGATTCTGCATGAGTTTGTATGGGGACCGGGGATCGGGAGAGGCTGCCAAGACAACCCAAAGATGGGAGTCGGGGCCTAGTGAAGTCCACCAGGACAACCCATATCAATCCATGTGATGACACTCCTCCCTATTGCAGTCTAGCACTCCCTAGTTGTATTTCCTCCCTCAATTGCGTAAGTGCCTCTGGAAGTGCAGTTAAGTATGTCAGTGATGTTTATTGTGGACAGTTTGATAATTGGTGTCATGTATAACCCTACCATTGTTCTCCTTACTATCTATGAGTGTGGGATCTTGTGTTATCTCCTATCTCGGGGGGTGGACCTTAGGGTTCCACATGGTTGGGTGGAAGAGCTTTTATTTCCATTGGTTTTTCCCTTGCCGATGTTCGTGGGTGAGGAGGATGTATCTTGTGCATTAGATATCAGATCTTGTACTAGTTTGAGGAAGATGATTATGCATACTCATGGTCTAGCCTTGTGTGATAGTCGATTCATAATGTATGTATTCAGAAAGGTGATAATGTAATCAATGTAATGAATTACTCATGTGTATAGGAATTTGTACATTCACATGTAATCCTGATCATGTCGATTATTCATCTGATGTTATGATATGGAGATGTATATGTTTATTCATTTAATGCTATAGAATTAGAATGATCTACTAATGTTAGTTAATAATGTATGTTGAATTATGTTAATTGATTTGGCAAGTAATGCAACAATTAAATCTTAGAGGACAAGTTGTTAGTTCAAATGATGTGTATAGATGTGTTAACATTACTTTGTTATCTTATTCATATAAAAAAAAATTATCCTGCTTTGCATAGCATAGATATGTTGTTCTCTAAGGTGTTCATGGCGGGGCATTACAATTGGGATTATCAAGTTCATTGAAAACATCTCTTCCACTTCCATCATCTGATTCATATTCAAAGAAATTAACACCCGCTTCACCAGGTGTAGAAAGTTCTTCCACATGTGGCTCTTCTACATGCTCGTTTGTAGAGAGTATTTGCATGAATCTCATCATCTCTAGACAAGATGCCCCATCATGATCAGAGGTGAGATGGAAGTTGCATACCATATGATTGTTTTTACTCGTCGAGGGTCCTCCTTCAATTGCTAGCCTTTGGGTTGGGCCAGGTAACTACAACGTCCTATTATAACCCACTTGAGGAGTCTGCTGAGGGCCTTTAGGCATCTATCTTTTCAGAGTGATAATGTCATTTTCCAATCTCTAAATAATAGGATCAATAGAATTAGAGGTTGAGGGTTTGCCTATTTGTAATTCTCTTTTCCACTTTCTGACAGTTATTATGTCATCTTCCACAACAATAGCCAGTGATTGAGCATCAACCAAGTTAGGGACTCCTTGCCTTTTTATGGCATAACTGACATCAGGGAGAAACAAATTAACAAAGAAACACATCGACAATCCATCACCAGGTCTGACATTAGTAGGAATCCTATTTGTTAGTCTGTTGACCTTGGCTACATATTCCCTCATTTGCTCATGAATCTCCTTCTTCATAGTGGACAATTGGGCTACCAATGTGTGTTCATTGTCAGTAGTCTTGAATCTATCTTCAAATTGGCATCTCATTAAAGTCCAATCTCTAATAGAGGCATTAGGGAGTGTAACGTTGGAAATTGTCCTCCTGTATGGAATGGTACAATTTCACTCGGTTTAGCTTCTCACTCTTGGTGATCGTCCAAACTTTTCTTTTCTAGCCTTCCTGAAACCCTGATTGACTAAGTCTAGGAGCAGTCTATTCACTTTTTGAGGTAACTTATTGATAAAACCCAGAAAGAGATTTGAAACTTGGGTCCCTAGGACCCCCAAAAATGTAGATCTGAGCTGAAATTGGGGGCTAGGAGTTGGGTGCCCGTGCCCTAGTCCTCCCCCGTTTCACAAGATTTTGAATTTTGGAAGGGTGTCAGTTCCCGCTGAGTGCCTCAGGATTCTATTTTCAAATTCTCAGTTTTCACACGATATCGAGACGTTATTTCAAAATTTGAATTCCCTAAAGCTAGATATAAAATGATATTTGCAAATCATTTTATCACACACAATTCTTATGCAAGCTTGATGCCAAAACTCTGTTGTAATTGCCATTGAAGATCAGCGACTTGTTGAAGCTCTTCAAAGTATTCTTTATTTGCTATCTTGGAGACAATGGATGAAGATTAGGAATCAAGATCTTGAGTCTATCTTGCTCTTCCTAGGGTTTGTACACCCTTTACATGATTAGGATAATGGTTGAAGCCTCCAACAACAAGCTTGGAGATCCTCCACGGACATTGCTAATTCACCTTCTTGTTCATGCAAGTCTTCATTTATCTCATCTCCTTGAGGTGAAGTTGTATGTGTTTATTGATGCAAAGCAAGTTGTTGATCTTCCCTTGATTGAGACATCTAGGGTTTGATTTTATGCATACACACATTGTTAGGTTTGAACACACTTCTGCAAATCTTTATCTTTGGCTATTATTGAGGTAGAAATACCAAAGACGGGGCTTGAATGAGGCAAGCTCCTCTATAGCCGCAACATCTTCCTTCTTTTGTATGTGCAGATCGTGTTTTACAGGTTCTAGCAGAAAGAAGCTACAGAAAGGAGGATATTGTAGGTATAGTCACGATATACTTTCAGATTTTTAGATTTCAAGACTTGCAGGATATTGGAGTGGGTGCCCTAGTCCAACCAAGGGTTTACTCTAGGATCTAGAAGTCTTTTAGTAGTCTCAGACACCCTGTGCAGAAGATTTTCTAGTTCTGAAACTTGGAAGACATTGGAGCAGACGCCTAGTCTGTGCAGCCCTCAAAATTTGGCTACACTATCTCTAGAACTCTATCTTTGCACTTCTGTGATCAATTTTGCCAGTTGTTTCATCAGTTTTTGTATATTTCTAATTTAAGGCATAATTAGGGTTTTACTTGGTTGAAAGGAAAACACTTGATAAAATCTCGATTAGGGCCTTAGGTTTCATAACCACGCAAGCGTAAGGGACAGACAAAGTGATTAGAAGCTTGCCCCCAAGCTTGGCCTTTGTCCTCCCAATGCTTAGCAGTGGAAATGGTAGTATTTAACCTAGTTTAATCCCACTACCAATTTTCACCCTAAACATTTTGGTGAACTTGAGCTTTAAAGAATTTGCATCCTTTTAAATTTTATATTTGAAATAATTTGCTGTTCTAGAGCATAATTGGATTGAAAAGCCTCTTTAGTGAAATTGCATATGTTAAATTGTGGATCACATTCTTTATCTTTTCACTAAAAAAGTTGAAAATTAGCATTTATTGTTGAAAGTTGTATTCCATTTGCAAATGCCATCATTGTGCATTTAAATCTTGGTTTAAATAGAGCATGTTAGAATGTCAGATTATTTTTTGCAAGATTTTCAAGCTTATGATGAGTCGTTTAGTCATGATGACTTCGATATGTTAGATGAAGCCCTTGAGGACTTTATCTTGATTGAACATTACACTACGGCCTCAAAGCCGTCACTGTTTCAAATATTTGTAAATGCAATTTATGTTCCTAAATCTAAAGAAGAGATTGAAATACTAAAAATTATGGTTACTCTATGTGCAAATGTGGTTCAACCACCCTCTAAACCTGTGCTTGTGGTTAAAGGTTTTTCATCCTCTTCTCAATCTCCTAATCACATTTATGATTGTGCAAAACAAATTGTGAAATAAAACTTACAACAAACTAATCATAATGTGGTTGCTCATGCATATAACACTCAGAATAACAAACAAAGCACACAATAAATGAATGTTCTAGTATCTTTACTAGCTTTTCAACCTATGCTTCCTCAAGCACCTCGTCTAACATATAAAGGTGGTAAAGACTATGATCTTGTAGAGTAGCTTCGCGCTACTCCTACAAAGATATCTCTTTGGGAACTTATACAAACTTCACCTACTTATCATGGAATGCTATAAGAAGCTTTACAAAAGGTGATTGTTCCTCCTGCTATTAAACCAAATGATGTTGCTGCTTTACTAGATTATATGCATGCAACGAAAATAGACATTTTATTTCAACAACATGAGTTACCATCTCTCAAGGTTCAGAAGCAGTAGGATCCTTTGGTTAAGTTTATTACGATCAACAAAACATTGGTTAAGAGAGTTATGATTGATAATGGGTCAGCCCTTAATGTTTGTGGTATTGATTTATTGCATAAGGTTAAAGTTGATGTATCTGCCATCAAACCAGAATCATTAAGTATTCGTGGATTTGATAATGTTGGATGACAATCCGTGGGCACTATAACCTTACCTATACAAGTTGGACCTATGATGGTGTCTACCTTGATTCATGTCATGCTTTCTCTCTATCTTATAACATGATTCTAGGTAGACCTTGGATACATGCATTAGGAGTAGTTCCTTCTACTTTGCACCATTTGATTAAGTTTATATTTAAAGGTAAATTGCATACTATCCATTCGGATCCTAAACCTGATAATTGTTTGCAATTGGAAGTGCATAAGCACGTTGTTGGTCCTAAGAGTTTAAACAATCTGAAAGATGAACTGTCAGCTCCTCTTGCCTCTAGAAATGTTATGCAAGAGTCCAAACAATTGAATGCATTTGTTGGTGATGACTAAGGTTTGTTAGATTTTGCATCTTCCTCCACAAGAGAATATAAACTTAAAAACCCAGTCCCTGAAACATCAAATATTGCATCGATCACATCGCATGCTTCAAATGATAAACATAAGACTTCTTTGGTGACAAATAAGGATAATACTTTGAGTTATAATCCTGATTATGAGACTTACAAAGCTCTGCTTTTGTCTAAAGAAATGGTCTCTCTCTATGGAAGAGGATAATGAATCCTTTATTAAAATTGTGACTATGTAGGTAATGGTTGTGGCATAAATCAACAAGGAATCAAAGTCCCTATAGAATCCACTTCGCAACATTACTCAAGTGGCATTGGATATAATCCTTTTAAGGAATCCAAAGCCCAAAAATGCCCTACTCTAAATGTGAATACAATATCAACACTTAGTTTGATATTTCCTAAGATGATTGACACCAATTATCCTCCAAGATCACTTCCATTAGATATGTTTATGGCGGATGAAGCGATAATGGACTTCTTAGGTGCTTATGATGGTATTCCTCGTTATCACCATAAACATGGCCTACCTTATTATTTAAACAATGATGCATATTTTGGAAAGACTACTAGTACAGTAATTGCTACAGTAGAACAAAATGAAGAACTTGAAGAACAATTACAATCCTACAATCCCCCTGACTATAGTTACTCGATCCAAGTGGATCTAGAAAACCTAAAAAATTCATAGTCTTAGAAATCATCCAAATTAGCATCATAGAATAGTGCTCACCAACACGATCTTGACGCAGCTTGAATTGTGTCAAAAGGAGGCCGGATGCAAAAGTTATGCACGGTCAAAGTCTGGTTAACTGAAGACTCCAAATTCCCAAGGCCAAAATTTTATCATCTCCAATTCAGGCAAAAATGGTGTCAAGTCGTAAAGCTGATCGCCATGATTCCAACCCCGATTGAATCGTGGAAAACGGAGTCCGTATGCGCAAATGGTGCCTGGTCAAAGTTAGCAAAAGAATGGGTTGACTTTTAGGTACAATCAGCGTTAGTGCTGACGTGGCATCACCAGGGCATGACGCATGGCAACAGTCCGCTGACGTGGAAGGTTGGTGATGTGGCACATGGGCATAGGTTGATGACGTGGCAAGCTGCTGATGTGGGTTAGTTGCATGGTACCACGTGTCAAAGTGATGGCGAATCAAATGTTGCCACGTGGTACCCTACGTTTACTCCGATTTGTTTTGTTTGTTAAAATTATGTTTAAGGGATTTAAATTCCCGACCATCCTCTTCCTATTTTTATGTGCTACCACTAGACCAAAAGTCCGCTTTGATATGAAAGGTGGGGTTATTTATATTTATTGTTTAGAAACTACAATGGCGAATCCCTCTAAAAGTAGTTGGTGTGGTGTGAACCACCAACCTTCCAAATCCCATTGAGTGCTCTCAAACAGTGCACCACACACCTTTTTCAAGGTGACACTTGGCGGATATTAGTTTTGTTATATGTTTAAGGTGGGCCATGGAAAGATGGGCCCTATATTTGCCAGTTCAAAACAATAAAATTAAAACAACACAAACTGTATCTAACGGGATACCAAGGAAAATAGATAAGCCCAATTTTTAAAAGTAGTCTCATTTGTTTTAAAACTTATAAGGGCTTAATTTAGGTGATATTGGAGATTTATTCGTTAAGCCTTTTTGGGCATGTAAAATAGTATTTAAAGGGGGGGAATTTTTGAAGGATGGGATATTGAAAATTTTCTTGGAGAGAATAATTGTATTATTGGGAAATTATTGGAATAGGGTGGAGTTAGAATGCCATTGGAGTGTGAGAATTTTTGGAGGAGAAGAATTACAAGGTGTTATTATACACCAAAATTGTAAAAGTGAGAGAGATTGTGAAGAATTTTGTGCAGGTTTTGAAGCTTGAATATTGTAAGAAAGTATTTTCAGGTGCTTGGTGATATTAATGAAAGCGGTCCAACGTTGAGAAGCGGACCCGGAGATGTAGTCCTTTGAAGGACGAACTTCGTTATCAACTTGCATCTGATCTTTCTATCTTCCATCTCATTCTTCTTCTATTCTCTCTAATTTCTTTTTTTTAGTATTTTTAATTCAAAATTTGATTTCTAACTACAACATTATTGTAATTAGTTAACCTTTTTCAAGCTCTGTAAAAGTTAATGAACTTAGCTTGGCTTTTCAACGGTCAAAAAGCATAATCACGCAATACTGCATGGATCAGGAAAAACTGTAATTCGAATCAATTTACAAGTTAAATTTGTAAACTCTAATTACAGATCACTCCTTAACAGAAATACTATCGATGTTGTTATGGATAAGGATAATCCTAAAAAAGTTATCCCTATTGGTGATTGTTTAGATGCGAAAGAAAAAGGAGAAATGACTAAATTATTGAGTGAATTCTCAGAATTGTTCACTTGGAATTATTTAGACATGCTTGGTATAGATCCTTAGATTGTAATGCATAATATTGTGTTGAAACCAGATGTTAAGCCTTTCAAACAAAATATTCATAAGATGAATCCTAAGATTGCTTTTCTTGTCAAAACTGAAATAGAAAAACTCTTACAAGTTGGTTTTATTCAACCTATTGATTACTCTCCGTGGATCTCAAATATTGTTGCCATCGCTAAACCTGATGGTCGTATAAGAATGTGCATATATTTTTGGGACTTAAATTTGGCATCTTTGAAAGATGATTTTCTGCTCCCTAATATCGATATGATTGTTGATTCCATAGCCGGACATGAGTTTCTATCGTTTATGGATGGATTTTTAGGATATAATCAAATCCTTAGAAATCCTCTTGATCAAATATAAAACAACTTTTATAACACCTTGGGGTACATTTTGTTGGGTAGTCATGCCGTTTAGAATTAAGAATGCAGGAGCTACTTACCAATGTGCAATGACTCTTATATTCCATGACTATATGCACAATATTCTAGAAGATTATGTTGACGACATCCTAGCGAAGTCTATCCATCGTAAGGATCATGTTACAAATCTTTGACAAATATTTGAGCGCATAAGAAAATATAATATGCGATTGAATCCTTGTAAGTGTGTTTTTGGCGTGGACAGTGGAAAGTTACTTGGATTTATTGTTTCAAATCGAGGTATAGAAGTTGACACGAAAAAGATAGATGTGATTGTTAATATGCCAATACTTAAGAACATATCTCAACTTCATAGTTTGCAGGGAAAGATACAGGCCATTCACCGATTTGTTTCACAAATTGTGGATAGGACTTGCCCCTTTATGCAACTACTGAAGAAAGATTCTCATTTCTAATGAAATGTTGAATGTCAAAAAGCTTTCGATGAATTAAAGGATTACTTAGCTAATCTTCCTATTTGCAACCCATTGTTTCTGATAAACCATTTCTGTTATACATCTCAGCATCTAACAATGCCCTAGCAGCTTTGTTAGCACAACATAATGTTGAAGGCAAAGAATGTGTTGTCTATTACATCAGTCATACTTTGTTTGATTATGAAGTGCGATACACAGTCATAGAGAAGCATTGCTTAACTTTAGTGTTTGCCACTCAAAAGCTTAGACACTATCTCTTAAAGTTGAAGTACATGTAATGGTGAAATTTGACCCTTTGAAACATCTCTTCGCAAGAACAAATTTATCAGGTCGTCTTGCTAAATGGGTTATGTTATTAACAAAATTCAATCTCAAATTCATTTCACAAAAAGAAATTAAAGGGCAAGCGATAGCCGATCAGTTAGCTAAAGCTCCATCACCCTTTTCTATATAGAATGTTGATGCTTTTCTTGATGAACATATTTTAACAATCTTTGCAGATCAAAAATGGGAGTTATGCTTTGACAAATCAAAATGTCGAACTGGCTTTGGGGCTAGTGTTATATTGATACCCCCTATTGGTAAGCCGATTCCCTTATCTTACTGCTTAGATTTCTTATGCACAAATAATATAGCTAAATACAAAGCTCTTATCGCTGGACTTCGTGCAGCCTTGGCTCTAAATATCAAAAATATTACAATATATGGTGATACTTAGTTAATTGTTAAACAGATAATGGGATTGTATCAAACTAAGCACGATAAGTTATCTCAGTATCATGAGTTTGCATTATCTCTCTTAAAACAATTCAAATCATATACGATTGATACCATTCCCAGGTAAGATAACCGGCATGTGGATGCAATGGCAAGCGCAACTTCCCTTATATCCCATGATGGTTCTCTTGAGGAATTTACCTTTGTTGTTCATAATCTTAAGACACCGATAATTGAAAGCCCTATAGTTGCAAATTCAGAACTTTGTGGTAATACATACACTGATGAATGGTTCTCCTACATATTCAATTATTTACGTGATGGAACCATTCTAGACTTGACATCTAAGAATGCCCGACTCCGTTTATGCAAACTAGCAGCGCGATACATTATATTATCGAATGTCTTGTACCGACAAAGTTATAATGGTGTTTTACTCTGATATTTAAGTAATGCACAGATTCTGATAGCTTTAGAAGAAGCTCACTCTGGTGCTTGTGGAGGATATTTCAGTGGAAAATCATTGGTGCAAAAATTGTTACGTATGGGGTACTATTGGTAGCATATGGAGCAAGATTCCTTTGCTTACGTCAAGAGATGACCGCAATGTCAACAACATAAACACCTCATCCATGCTCCTGCTCAAGAGCTTCATGCCCAGGTGTCACCATGGCCATTTTCTATCTGGGGCTTAGATCTCGTAGGTAAAATTTCCTCACCCTCCTCTCAAGGACATACATTTATCATTACTGCTACTAATTATTTTACAAAATGGGTCGAAGCGGTCCCTTTGTGATCCACGACTGCTGATGTAATCTATCAATTCATACAAGATAACATAATTTCTTGATTTGGAATACCTTCCTCCTTGGTTTCGAACAATGGTACACCATTTAAGAACAAGGATGTGAAAAATTTCCTCAAAAAATATCATATACAACATCGCTTCTCTACTCCTTATTACCCTCAATCTAACGGCCAAGCATAAGCTTCAAACAAGGTTATTGGATAGATTCTAAGGAAAACTGTTAATAAACATCAAAAAGATTGGCATACACAATTATCCTATGCACTATGGGCTTACAAAACAAGTATTTGAACAGCTACAGGTAACACGCCGTATAATCTCATCTATGTCGTAGATGTGATAATGCCCTTGGAGTTAGAAATTCCTTCCTGCGAATTTCCCTAAGAGACATCATGGATGATAACATAGAACGAGAGAAAATATTATAGGAACTTGAGATGTTGGATGAAAGATGTATTAACGCTCTTGAACATCTCAAGGCTTATCAAAAAGGAATACAACGAGCCTATAATACACAAGTCATACAATGTTCATTTAATGTTGGGGACTTGGTTCTTTGTGAAAATCAATGCAATATAAATGTATCGCCTAGTGAAAAAGGTAAGTTCAGCCCTAATTGGATTGGACCATACATAATCACTGAAACCTTTGGATCCAAAGTGTCTAAATTAGCTGATGAGAAAGGTACACCACTTAAAGAACCTATTAATGTAGCGCACCTCAAAAGATTTTATGCATAAAGATCTAATATTAAATGTTCATAAGCTAATTTAGCACATAGATTAGCTTCAATTTCGACAAGATAGTATTGTTTTGTCTTAATTCATTTGGTATTATATCTTTGTTTAGTTGATCATTGTTGCATCGTAATAATTGCTTAGATCACTTTTGTATTTAGCATGGAAGTTAAAAAGTTATGTGTAAGATAATTAATCATTGTGTTTGTTACTACATGTTCTTTTTAGAATTGTTAGTATACCACAATAGTATTAATTATAGCATTTAGACATCATCACTAGTTGCATCTTT
Organism: Cunninghamia lanceolata; assembly: GCA_027924645.1. NCBI lineage: Eukaryota > Viridiplantae > Streptophyta > Pinopsida > Cupressales > Cupressaceae > Cunninghamia > Cunninghamia lanceolata. The sequence goes on from BSBN01000025.1 coordinate 23,312,180, forward strand.
TACAAAAATCACATGTGATAGATCAAAAGTCATTATACATAGATAAAAAGAAGTAAACATCATATATATATATATATCTCAGTTTCATATATACATCTGAGTCGACTATCCCTCAAAACAAAATGGGATGTTGTAGTGCCTAAAATCTATGCATCACATAGCTGAGCCTCGATTGCCAGTACCCTCAAACCCTCATGGTGTACGAGTAATAGAAGCCTGACCATGTGTGGCTACGGATCATGAATGACTCCTAGAGATGCTTCGCGATCGTAACCCCCTAATCTCGCCTCTCATCTCTATCATCTACTCATGTGCCTCTTGGTACATCCTCTGGTACCAGTCTCTCTCGGCCTGAACCTTGTCTCTGTCAGCTCTTGCCTGTTGGACCTCCTGCAATAAGAACTCATTGACAGCTAGCTCTCCCTTCGATGTAGGAATCGCTACCGTCTGCTCTCGCTGTGCCCTGAGCTCATCCTCAGCGCGCTCAACTCTCTATTGAAACTCCTCTCTCTCTCTCTCTCTCTCTCTCTCTCTCTCGTGCAGATTGCTCTAGCATAGCCTATGTAGCAGTCCTATATTTGACGAAAGGCATAAAAATATTAGCATGCCACCCAACAGATGAACGTGGCAAATAACCTGCCCGCACTTGCTACTCTAAGGCATCTGTCAGTACTATGTCTCCTATGACACGACTCACAAAGTCTCCCCATGCATTAGTCCCAACTACAAAATAGAGGATGAGATAGATGTTAGACTTCCATATAAATTTCACAAATAATAAACTATACAACACATAAAATAATAAATCCAACCTTACCTAGATCTCCATCTCGCTAGGATGGGTCTCAGATCGCCAATGGTGTGATGAGCTCTATTGTCTGATTTGCAGTTGGGGGCATAGACCTACTACTCTCCTCCTCCTCTGTCTGACTAGGCCTCGCGTCGTCTATAGGAGTAGGACCATGAGCCTTAGACCGTGGTCTCGACTTGGTCTCCTCATTAGTGTCTTCCTCCTGCTAGCTCTGTCGGGATCTCGCTCTGAAGATGTACTATGATGGGACCTCTTCGGACTCATCCTCGTCCTCCTCCATACCCTCCTTGAGATCGTAGTATCTCGTGAAGTCACTGACGTCATCCTCCACCCCTGTGTCACTCACATGACTGGCCCAAGGTCGGGCATCTCCTATAGGATGCCTAAGTGGAAAGATAGGTGCAGGTCATGATGTGTGCCACTAGGTCTGATATGCTCAGGTACACCTGACATCATCTGCACCTGATATCAGCTTTGCATCCTCAGGACCCTCATCATCGCTAAGTGATACGTCTGGTATAGTCAGCTGTCAGATTGTATTGGCTCTGACTGCACTCTGAGCTGCATGTACGTAGCTCGGATGAACTACAGGAACATCCTGTACTTTTCCAAACTATCATACCACCCTATCAAAGTAGAACCATGATACAACATGATCGAGGTGACCGACCATCAGCCGATCCCTCTGCATCTGAGATAACTACCTCTGCTCACCAAGCCATCTGATATAGCCGTGATATGGTCTCTAGATGATCTCACCAGGCTATAATTTGTCAAATACTACTCTCTAGTATAACAGGTTGCCTTGCCTCCAACACCTGACAAGTGGATAGGCATAGACACGCAGATGGGTGAATGCTGCCTCTATAGGATAACCCACTGGTTATGTGCACCTGATGTGCTCAAAGGCCCAAACCTGTAGTAATGTACAAACCATCAAATTTTGCATCTCATAGTGGACATGTCGCCCTAAGTCGTGATATAGGTGCGCCAGCATACTGCGCCCCCATGTGTAGACAGTCTGATGCTCCTCCATCGCTCTGATAGTGTGAACGAGAACCCTATGAAGGTGAGTGCCTCGTCCATCTGGCGTGATGGCTAGTACGACTGTGACAATAATTTTCCTCCATAGTAAGGGAATGTCTCTGCATCCCTGCTTTAGTAAACGAAGCTGAATGTGTCCTTGCTCTACCTATGAAACAGTGTGACCCAAACAGTACAACTGACTCTCATGAGTATACTCCACTGAGTGATGTTCAACAACCCTCACTGTCTCTCCTCGAATCGGCAGTCGAAGGATCCTAAATACATCCTCCAGTGTGATGGTAATCTTGCCTATCAGTAAATGAAATGTGGATGTATCTACATCCCATTTCTCCATCAGTGCCATAAGCATCGCGTAGTGGAATTTTCAAATGCTCTCTTTGCGGTAGTCAAAGCGCTAGCGCACTCCCGCAAAAGTGTCATCAGACGACAGCCTATGTGCTCACGCATCTCAGGGACATCCTGCAGATCGGAAAGAAAGTAAGAGCATCAGAATCCCCTCTCAAAATCAAAATAAGCTATCAAAAGCTGAATAGAGTGCCTATGCCTAGGGCCTGTGTCCTCTATGGACCAGGGTACCCCAGGAAGACTAGGGTGCCCCAGAGGAACACTGGCGCCCCTGTGGGACTAGGGTGCCCTAGAGTGAAACTGGCACCCTAGGTGGACCTGGGCGCCCCTGTATGGGAACCTTGTCCACCTTCCCCTCTTGGCACAAACATCGATAAACGTGAAATCAAAAGTACAACGAAGGATGACAAAAGGATGGAATCAGGACCCGACCTTGGCCTCAAAGCATCTCTCCGCCACTCAGGCTCGAAGCATCTCTAGTCATTGTGGATGGTATGGACGTCGGCTCGGCATGATTGTTCTCCTATTCTCCTTCTCTCTCTCTGCAATGATAAGAAATAAGAATGAGTTAGTGATAAGTGACAAATCCCTTTTACATAAAGTGAGTGAGAATGCCTATTCCTAACTAGGTGTAAAAGTGTGCTCTTTTATTCTTGAGCCCTTTTTTTGAGTTGTTGAACTCTGATTTTAGTACTATTGGTTACATTGGAATCTGGGTTCCGCTCTCTTTCTTCCCTAATGTGGAGTTTGAGCATTGTATTACCCTCACAACACATTTCCCTCGAAATCTATAGTATCCTTTTGGGTATCCTTTTCATGATTGATGCATTTTACTTTCCTTTAGTTGCATATGCACGTAGTGTCATATGGCCACTAAAGTGGGGGCTAAATGTAACGTCAGAAATTGTCCTCCTATATGGAATGGTATAATTTCCCTTGGTTTAGCTCCTCACTCTTGGTGACTGTCCAACCTTTTCTTTTCTGGCCTTCTTGAAACCCTGATTGACTAAGTCTAGGAGCAGTCTATTCACTTTTTGAGGTAACTTATTGATAAAACCTGGAAAGAGATTTGAAACTTGGGTCCCAAGGACCCCTAAAAATGTAGATCTAAGCTGAAATTGGTGGCTAGGACTTGGGCACCCGCGCCCTAGTCCTCCCCCATTTCATGGGATTTTGAATTTTGGTGGGGTGTCGGTTCCCGCTGAGTGTCTCAGGATTCCATTTTAAAATTCTTGGTTTTCGCGTGATATCGAGACGTTATTTCAAAATTTGAATTCCCTAAAGCTAGATATATAAAGACATTTGCAAATCATTTTATCACACACAATTCTTATGCAAGCTTGATGCCAAAACTCTGCTACAATTGCCATTGAAGATCAGTGACTTGTTGAAGCTCTTTGAAGTATTCTTTATTTGCTATCTTGGAGACGATGGATGAAGATTAGGAATCAAGATCTTGAGTCTATCTTGCTCTTCCTAGGGTTTGTACACCCTTTGCATGATCAGGAGAAGGGTTGAAGCCTCCAATAGCAAGCTTGGAGATCTTTCGCGGACATTGCTGATTTGCCTTCTTGTTCATGCAAGTCTTCATTTATCTCATCTCCTTGAGGTGAAGTTGTATGTGTTTATTGATGCAAAGCAAGTTGTTGATCTTCCCTTGATTGAGACATCTAGGGTTTGATTTTATGCATACACACATTGTTAGGTTTGCACACACTTCTGCAAATCTTTATCTCTAGCTATTGTTGAGGTAGAAATACCAAAGATGGGGCTTGACTGAGGCAAGCTCCTATATAGCAGCAACATCTTCCTTCTTTTGTATGTGTAGATTGTGTTTTATAGGTTCTGGAGGAAAGAAGCTATAGAAAGGAGGATATTGTAGGTACAGTCATGACAAACTTTTGGATTTTTAGATTCTGAGACTTGCGGGACATTGGAGCAGGTGCCCCAGTCCAACCAGGGGTTTACTCTAGGATCTGGAATCCTTTTAGCAGTCTCAGACACCTTGTGTAGAAGATTTTCCAATTTGAAAACTTGTCAGACACTGGAGTGGGTGCCCTAGTCCATGCAGCCCTTAAAATCCAAGTACACTATCTCTGGAACTCTATCTCTACACTTCTATGATCAGTTTTGCCAGTTGTTTTATTAGTTTCTATATATTTCTAATCTAAGGCATAATTAGGGTTTTACTTGGTTGAAAGGAAAACACTTGATAAAATCTCGATTAGGGCCTTAGGTTTCATAACCATGCAAGTGCAAGGGACAGACAAAGTGATTAGAAGCTTGCCCCCAAGCTTGGCCTTTGTCCTCCGAATGCTTAGCGGTGGAAATGGTAGTATTTAACCTAGTTTAAACCCAGTACCAATTTTCCCCCTAAACAGGGAGATGGTAAAACCATTCAGCAGCAGTGTCAGCAAGAGACTCAACAAATAGCCTAATTGACAAATCTTCATGCTAAACTCCTAAAATAGAACAAGCGGCAAATAATGCATTAATGTGTTCTTCTAGGGTAACCTTTTTGTCGCCTCTAAATTTAGGCAAGATTTTACTTGATCCTCTAGGTAAATCATGCAAATTTGACCCAAGATTAAGTGGTCCATTAGAAACACCCCATGGAATAGGTGGAGGTTGAGGATGAGCCATATTAAAAGGAGGAAAATTTACTTGGAATGGCAAGACAGTACTGTGCAAAGTCAATCTTTGACATGATGAACTAGAAGAACCTCTAACAGGTGGGGGAGAGGATGGTTTGCTCAAAGACTTGACTCTTCTTGTGGGAGGGAAAGGAGAAAAATTTAAATACTACAGTAAATCAAAGTCGACATTAGCAATACCCCTTTGTCTAACCCCTCAGGTATATCATTTCATAGCCCACTTTCACCACTACATATTGTAACAATAAGAATCAATCAAGTAGAGTCACCAAACCACTTACTGTTTATTATGAGGGTGAGCCGGTCATGTAGGGATTTGGTTTCTGGGCCTAATGGTGTGACTCCTTGGTCTATTATTAGGAACTACTTGGATTTGCAAAGGCCTTTCTCTCCCAGACACTAGAACAACTCCTTCAATAAAGATTATCTCTTGAGCGTCAGCAAAATGATGTGCATTTCTCTTATAATTTCACCAAGTTCTTCTTCTTCCAGCACTTCGTCAACTTGGTGATTTTGTTGGTTCATTCTTTGGGTTTTCCAAGCAACAAGTCTAATACTGGTAACAATATCTTCTTGATCTCCGACAAGCCAGTTTACGTTAGGCTGTAAAACTAGCACACGTCTTCCATGAAGAACCATAAACTCCAACAAAGAAGCTCACACAACGTACATATATATATGTTTTGATATTATTTTGAGTCCCTAGTAGAGTCACCAAAATTCTATTGGTTAATAGATTTGACACCTAAGTCTATATACTCTCACCCAGACAAGTGACAAATGTAATCAACAGTTGAGCCTAATATATTGATATTTTATAAAGTCTCTCTGCTTCTTTAACAAGGTACAACTACCTTCAAAAGATATTCTAATGAATGGGAACCAGAATTGGTTTTAACCAGAAAGTAGTAAAGGTAGATTTATATCTGAACCAGAAGAAGCTCAAAGACTTCACCAATATAACATCTAAAAGATAATATAAACATATATCATACAACAAATATTCACTACTTCAAATGAGATATCAAAAGACAAATGATTCGCAACAGTGAGCAAGAATCAAAGACATCCAAACACTGAGATATGCAAAATCGTCAACACCAGTAGCAACACATTAAACTTAAGTAGAACATGAATTCAAATAATCACAACACAAAGTCTATGATCATTCCAAACTCCACTGTATTAATTATCATTGCATATATCAAAGTAGCTGAAAACCAAAATTTTCTATCACCCTTGCAACACAAAGTTTGTCAAAAAATAGATCCTTAATTCGACTAGCTACTCAAAATATATAGCTAATTTGAAAGTAACTATTTTTAAAACCATAATAGCTTCTTGAAATATCTGAATTAAAAGATGTTTAAATAATAATAATAATAATAAAGGGCCCTCCAAAGCCAATAGTTTTAGAGAAAATATTATAAAATCATTAAACCATGAAATTGAAATCAATTGAGGATTTGCAAATCCTCATCTCTGTTGTCCACCTCATCCATCGCTTCTTCTTCTTTCACCTACTTGCCTTCTCCAATGCCACTTTGTGCCACTTGAGGTACCTGTGCCCACAACCTTGCCTTATATGCCCTATATTTGGTGATAACAGGTGTCAACGACATCCCCGGTGGGGTTCCTGTCATGCTTATCTGATGCTTCTTCTTCATCACCGCTCTATAAGAGTCTACCACCTTTCGATGCACATCATCAAACTTATTTCTGGCAGTGTTGATATGAGCCATGACTCTTACAAGCCTTCACAGGGATTCACCAGTCATTGCATTGTAGTTCATTACCTCCTTAGTTACCACCTTTTTGAAATTTTGTTTTATTACCTTGACATCTAGGAGTTTCTCATCATCAGACCCGTTAGCTTCTATCTCCATAGTAGCAAAGTCCCTTTTAATGTCCATCATCTCCTTGTAATAGACTACAATTGCTTTCCTCATTTCATCCTCTGCTGCAATTATGATACAAAGTTTCCATTCCATAGCATCAGCCCACACATGTGTGCTTAGCTCTCCTGGATCAGTAACTACTTCCTCAGCTACTAAGATGCTGAGATCCATGTCAACCATTTCTTGTATTTATTTAGAGGCTAAAGATGAGCTATGATGATCACTTCTAGCTTTTTCAAAGTCTACTATCAAAACCTCCCTCTTAGAATATACATAATCATATAATTTTACTGCCTTAATAAATACAAGACCATCAAAAACAATTTTCTTGACCCATTGATCCATAACATTTTCAAAGACAAAGATGTTCTGACTTGTTGAAGCAAATTAGGATCAAGGCTATGAAGGTTGGCATTTGAGGGCATTTCAGTGGTAGGCATTATTATTTTAGCAATTGAATTAACAAAGGATGACAAAGAACTTACATGTGCCAGAAGCTTTGAATTTTCTTCCTGCAGCCCCTTTACCCTTTTGGATATGTTATTCACTAAATATTTAACATGGTAAAGGTCACCCTCTGCAATAGAAGGCCCCAAATCTACCCTTCTCATTCTAAAGTTAGCCTATGTCACTTCATCTTCATTCTTATCCACCATTAGGTCTACAATTTCCAGGAATTGATTACTCAAGGTAGGGTCAGTTACCATGACATCCTTTTAGCATGTTTAGGCCTTGGAGTGCTTTGTAGAAAATTTTCTATAGTATCAATGCCTTCATCTATAGGTGGAGTATATCTCTTCTTCTTCTAAACTACTTTCTTTAACCAATTGGGAGGTGGGGCCAAGACATTAGCAGTAGCAACAAGAGGGATAGGGTGAGAATTCTACTTTGGGGGTTCATTTTGATAAGGGGAGCTTGGCAAGCTTAGCAAAGAGCACAACATGCTATCTTCTCCAATCTGAGAGAAAATAAAAGAATCACTATCACTTACAAGGTTACTCACAGGTGGCACATTGTCTACTTTGGATGAAGAAGCAACCAATCTGGTAGTTCCTTTTGTTGGTTGAGCATCTTGTTCACACATCATTTTCATCTTCACAGACTCCTCAGGATGCCTATCATCATCACCATTCGATTGTGAGCCGACTCTATGAAGAGTCAGGTCCAAACTAGAAGATCTCCTATATAAGTGGGTAGTTTGAGACCTGCTTTGGTTTTGAGAAGCCGAATCCTTTGGCGTAGTGGAACCAACACACTCTTTCACCTTCCCTTTTAGCCATTTTTTTGTTCTCCTCAACACATGAAGAGAAAGAAATTTAACATCTGTAACTTCTTTTTCAGACCATTTCATAGGTGGAGGGGGTTCCATTGACATAGCATGATAGCCTTCATCCATTGTGCATGAGTTGTCATCGACCATGTCAAGAATCTGAAGATCTAGCTTAAAAGCTTGAACTTGATCTATAGTTAATCTCATCCATTTCCTCCTTTGTACTTCTCTTTCATCTACACAGTCTTCCCAAAAATCATCAAGTTGAGACTGATGTAGGTAGGAACCACCCCCATGCATGTTTTCTTTTATGTTCTTGCTATCGAAAGCTATGCAGGGTGATAAATTATGAAGACTAAATTCAGATAATAATTTTGTCAACATTTTTGGCTGCATCATTACTTTTGCAAGAATAGAAAGACAAAGTCACAGGAAAAGAATAACCTTTCTTCTTCATGGCTTGATATTTCACATTTATAGCTGTCATCTAACGACATAACTCCAACAACACCAAATAATCAGAAGGGTATCAAGGCAATTTCAATGGGGCATTTTCATAACCCCCAATTCTCAGATAAGAAAAATGATCAAATTGTATATAAAAACTACCAAATTTCAAGACCAGAACATAAGTAACAAATGAGAACCTTCACTCTATTAAGCCATCAATCCTTCTAGCTAACATCATGGAAAAAGAATCATTTATTCTCCTAAAATCTTTCATACCTTCTAGTTTTTGCAATTAAGGAAAAGTCCAGTACACAGGCACACTTGCCGTAGGATTGCCTTGAATCCTCAAGCCAGGCCAAGCAGCCTCTCTTCGAGCCAATACATACACTAGTTGGGAACACATGTGGAAACTCACACTCCTTGTAAAATTAATCAGTTGTTCATGCAGATAGTCACTAATAATCTTCGCCCAGTTAATGCGATGGTCCCCACAAATCAACAAGATGAATCTACACATCCAAAATTGAAAAACATCTAATTCTAGGTTCTTGACTACTCTATTCAGCAAAGTTATCATGTTTGAAATTTCTTCCTTAAAATAGCTCCTCTTTAGGTTGGTGGGAAGTCGAGATTTCCTAGTCTTTTTGATTTCCAACTATTTTTTGGCAATGCAAGTACGACACCAATCTTTCCTTTCATTATAGTAGTTCCATGCAGAAGACACATAAACATCCACATTATCTTCATGTTCCTCCAAATTTAAAGCTAGGGCAATAGATTCTAAATCAACTTTTGCCACAATGGCACCTTTAGAGGTCCTTATCTCCTATGACTCCAGGAAATAACCATTCACACACACCACTATCAATTTAGGGCAATGCATGGTGAGCGGAAAGCCTTCAGCTTTATCCAGACCACTACTAACAATCTTTCCTGCTAATGGGGTTTGATTATCAAACTGCATTCTTCCCCAGAAATCCTCCAAATCAACATGGCCTAGGTTGGTATCTCTCACCCCTGATAGACCATTCTCCACTATAGAAGCCATGGGGACTTGATGCAAAGTGCACAGGGGAAGTAACAACCTTCTGTTGGCGAACTGTGGCCTATGTCTTGGCAATCCACTCTATCATCCAAACATACTTCCGTCGGCCACCAGGTAACTTCTTTCACCAAACTCTACACTCTCCCCGACAACCCAACTCTGCTTTGTATTCGGCCAGACCTCTTCTATCGACAGCCGCTTGCAGACTCAGACCGATACACCGATGTCTTAGTCACGTACATCGCTTTATTCACCAGTTGTATGTTTCAACACATACAAACTCAATGTGCAATGTCGATATGCATTAGGTGGGGACCACCTATCTTCGGTGTGACTTTACTCTTCGGTGAACCCTTTGTATGTCTCCTCATTATACCGATACAACCAAATTTCATATGCAAGACTTGACATACTATTCCAGTGGGCCAAAGTATCTTTGCCCTGTTACTGCCGGTCACCTCTTGTATCCGCAGAAAGGTGCCCTTCCAACATGTATTCTAGTTACCACTCCGACCGGTCATCCTTTGCATCGTATGAAATGTATGTTCCCAACATACAATTGCAATATAGAATCACAATATACCTTTGACAACCTGATACAAGGCTTTGTATCTTAAGGTATGTATGTTCTCCGATCTTTGTCGATGCCTTTCTATCGGCTTAACACCGAGGTTCGGTGTGACTTCCAAAAGCTCCTCTGAGGCTCATGTTATGCCGATGACACTTCAACTATTCTGCGACAGCAAAGACACTAAACCCACATACACAGAAACAAAGGCTCGATAGTAGGGACACCCTCTATGAACACTTGATCACCCTGACAACTTGGTCACTCCATAATAGCTCTTTTCCTAACATTTCTATGACTAGTCACATAGAGATGCCTAGTCGACTTATGCCGAACTCCAAGGATTCCTGGGTGTCTGAACCAGAACAACAGAAAACACAAAATACATATGGTATTCTTCCATCACACTAAGAATGGGAATGCTTTCAGTGGACAGAGGAATAACACTCCATTTGTTTACCAAACCCTAGTTTTGGGGTTTTAGACTAGTCTTTGCAGAATTAACAATATTTCACAAACTTATAACTTTACAAGACACCAGAATACTATCAGACAAAAACTACTTTATTGCATGGAAACTTCTAGTCTGTACAAAATAACACTCATAGAGAATACTTAGAAATAACAATATTCAACACCTAAAAATCTAGTTCTTCATTCATTCACCCTTCTTCAAGCATGCTTCGTTACATCACACTGCTCACCTATAAAATGCTTGAGACAATAGTTTACACCCTCCAACCATGCAAAACTGATTTGAAAATAGTTAGCCGTTGGATTTCTCCTAACCCAAGAAAACTACATGTTTTCCTTGTGTGATTACATCAAACTTGACCAAAACATGGTCTACACAAAACCTTATTACAAACATGAGATGGCTTAAAATCCTTATTGAAAACAAAACAAAACATGACTCCTACTCCATGGAGAAGGTGCTCCTACACCGTACTCCCCCTGTAGGAAAAAACTCAAGTCCCTTGAGTTGCTAACTGCTGAAGTGTCTTCCCATGCTTCAGAATATCTGCTTCACTCATCCAGGTAGCTTCTGAATCAGGAAGATCCTGCCACTTGACCAAGTAGTCCTTGTACACACCCTTCCTTGTCTTTTTGACAATTTTGGAATCTAAGATGCATTCCAACTGTAAAGGTTTACTTGGAGGTAGATCTTTGTTCCAATCTTCATCTTCAATCACAACCTCAGATCCATCTTCAGCATTCAATGGAGGTCTGAATGAAAAAAGGTCTGAAACATTGACTATGGGAGAAATACCAAGACCAGATGGCAATTCTACTTCATAAGCATTTGGACCAAACTTATGCACTACCTTGCATGGTCCTATTTTCTTCATCAGAAGCTTGGTTGTCTATCCTTTAGGCAACCTTTCCTTCCTTAGATAGGCCATCACCAAATCTCCCACTTTGAATTGTACATCTCTTCTTTTGAGATCTACTCTATCTTTGTATTTGGAGACTGTTTTCTCCAACTGAACTTTGACTTGATCATGAATGGCTTTCATGGTAGGAGCAAAATATTCTCCTAGAGCACTCCTCTTGTCCCAACCTTGTAGGTCAGTGAGTTCAAGTGGTCCTTTGAGATGGAAACCATAAACAATTTCAAATGGACTTTTCCCAGTACTTCTATTCCTCAAATCATTGTAAGCATACTCAGCTTGACTGATCACCAAGTCCCATGCCAACCCATGTTGTTTGGTAAGGCATCTAAGTAGGTTTCCCAAGGACCTATTAACAACCTCAATCTAACCATCAGTTTGGGGATGGTAGGCTGATGAGAAAGACAATTGTGTGCCCAATTTTCTCCATAAGGTTCTCCAAAAATGACGAACAAACTTGGGGTCCCTATCAGTGACATTTGAAAGGGGCAAACCATGGATTCTGACCACTTCTCTGAAAAAGAGACCAGCAATGTGAGATGCATCATTTGTGCATCTGCATGGCACAAAATGAGCCATCTTACTGAATCTGTCCACGATGACAAAAATACTATCCACACCCCTTGCTGTCTTAGGAAGACCAAGGAAAAAATCCATACTAATGCTTTCTCAAGGCTTGTTGGGAATAGGTAGTGGTTGGTACAAACCAACATTAGAAGACATACCTTTGGCCTTCTGACATATGGTACAACTTGCAACATATCTCCTTACATCTAATTGTACTTTTGGCCAATAGTAGAATCTAGTGACTTGTTCTAAAGTCTTGTCCAACCCAAAATGTCCTCCTAAGGTTCCATTGTGCTTCTCCTTGATGATGTTATCCCTCATTGAACATTTAGGAACACAAAGCAAATTGCCTTTGAATAGGAGACCTTCCTGCAACACAAAATCTAAATATTCACCATGAAAAGTGTTAGCCAAATTAGCACAAACTTCATAAGCAGCCTTGAAATCTGCATCCTCCTTGTATAACTCCTTCAAACAATCTATTTCCATGCTTTCCATCTGTACTTCCTATATGACCAACATCCTTCTACTTAAAGCATTAGCCACTTTGTTGGTAACACCCTTTTTATGCTTAATAGTGAAGGTATAGGCCTGCAATTATTCCATCCACTTAACATGCCTATGATTCAACTTTTCCTGACTATTTAGAAAACTAAGAGCATGGTTATCAGTAAAAATAGTGAATTCTTTGGGCAGCAAATAGTGTCTCCACTTTTTGAGAGATTTCACCATTGCATAAAGCTCTAGGTCATAGGTAGAACACCTTTGTTTAGCCTCATTCAACTTCTCTGAAAAAAATGCCACTGGATGTCCATCCTGACTGAGAACAACACCTATTGCTTGCTGACTTGCATCACACTCCACAACAAAAACTTTGTCAAAATTAGGGAGCACCAATGTAGGTAATTCAACCACTTTCTTCTTCAATAATTCAAAGCTATCATCAGCTTGTTTTGTCCATTGAAATTTACACTTCAAGCCACCCTTGATAGTGTTAAGAATAGGAGCACTTATGTGACTAAACCCTCTAATGAACTTCCTATAAAAAGTTACCAAGCCATGGAAACTTCTAACATATCCCATGGTCTTAGGAGTAGGCCAATTGAGAATAGCCTCAACCTTTGAAGGGTCCATCTTCAAACAACCATTTGAAATTACAAAACCAAGATACACAAGTTCAATTTTCATGAACTCACATTTATCCAAGTTGATCATCAACTTATTCTCATGTAACTTCTTCATCACCTGTCCAAGATGCTTCAGATGTTCTTCCTTTGTCCTGTTGAAAACAAGTATATCATCATGATAAACAATTACAAATTTGCCAATGAATTCAACAAGTACCTCATTCATCAAATGCATGAATGTGCTTGGAGCATTGCTAAGGCCGAATGGCATGACAAGCCACTCATAGAGACCTTCATTTGTCTTGAAGGCAGTCTTCCATTCATCTCCCTGCCTAATTCTGATTTGATGATAACCAGATTTCAAATCAATCTTGGAATAATAACATGACCCTCCAAGATAGTCCAAAAGATCCTCAATCCGGCATAGGGAATCTATACCTTATTGTAATCTTATTTATGGCCCTTGAATCCGTACATTGTCTCCACTTCCCATCTTTCTTTGGAGCAAGTACATTAGGGACTGCACATGGACTAAGACTCTTTCTAATCAATCCTTTCTCTAAGAGTTCTTGAATTTGTCTACTCACCTCTTCATTCTACTATAGTGTCAACTTGTAGGCAGCCTTATTGGGCAATGTGGCACCTGGAATCAAGTCAATTTGATGACTTATGTCTCTCATAGGTGGTAAGGAGTTAGGAGTATCCTCTACCACAAGATCTTGGTACTTGTTCAACAATTGTTGCACTTCCGGTGGGACCTCCTTCTGCTTTTTGTCTTGCTGACCTGATGCATCTACATGCCTCATTATCAAGGCATACCCTTGGGTATCCTCCTCCTTCATGAGATGTAAGAACTCTTTGCCACTAACCAACATGACATTGGTGTCATTACTCTTCTCTCCAATCTGCTCTGGCAAAGGATCCATCCTAAACTTCCTGCCATTCTTAGTGATGAGGTATGTATTCTTCTCACCATCATGTTGTGCCTTCACATCATACTGCCATGGACATCCAAGAAGAAGGTGACAAGCATCCATAGGAATAATCTCACATAGTATCTTATCCTTATAATCACCTATCTCAAACTCTACCCAAGTTTGTTCTTCTACCATGTAATTTTGATTCTTATTCAACCAAGAAATCTTATGTGGACTAACATGGGGCAGCCTTTTCAACTTACATTTCTCTACCATTTCAGTAGACACTACATTTGTAGTAGAACCTGAATCAACAATGATTTTACAAAGCTTACCATATGCTTTACCTTGGGTTCTGAAGAGAGTCTTTCTCTGTGGAGGCTCTTGCTTCAATGGCATCTTCATCAAGGTTCTCTTGATCATCATGCTCTCTCCTTCTAGGACTAGTGCAGCACTACTAATTGGTGAATTCACACTCTGGCAATCATCATCTTTCAATAGATGATTCCTTCTCCCACCATCATGGGAACTAGATGCCTTCTTAGGGCATTTGCTCACAGTATGGCCTACTTGATTGCAGCCATAGCATCTTCTAGTGAAAACTCTGGGTCCTATACCTACGCCACCACCTCTACCTCTGCCATTAGGTCTTCTCCAACCTCTGAAACCACCTCTATGTTCTGCATCAGAACGAGACTCTTGTTGACTTGAATTTTTATTTCTACTTGACTGTCCTCTATGAAAACTGCCTCTTCCTCTATTATTTCTGCCACCTCTTCCTCTGGTGTTTTGATCACCCTTTCTTTTCAACTTTTCCTCAACCCTAGAGGCTAATTGAAAACACTCATCCACTATTTTAGGAACCACCATACTGAATTCATCTTGTATGTTATATCTCAAACCATTGAGATATCTAGCCACCATCGCTTTCTCCTCTTCCTTGTGATTGGCTCTCATGCTCAAGCTATGAAATTCTTCAGTATATGTAGCAACATCCATATCCTTTTGTCTGAGATGATTAAACTTTCTAATGGTTTGCAACTTATAATTAGATGGCATGAACTTGTCTCTCAGCATGGCCACCATTCTACTCCATTAGGTGATAGGATTCTTTTTAACTTTCTCCCTTTCACCTTGTGTATAGTTCCACCAAACCAAGGCAAAACCTCTCAATCTGGTCTTAGCAAACTTGATCTTCTTACTGTCACTATACTCCTTGAAGTCAAAATAGTTACACATGGCTTCAATCTAATCCATGAGGGCATCTCCATCTAGTTTCCCATTGAATGTAGGAACATCCATCTTTGGATCACCACTATCTCCATGAGTATTTTTTAGTGCATTCAGGAATGCCTTTTCTGCAGACATACCTTCTCCTTGAGGATTCTCTTCTGCCTCTTCTTCTTCTTCTTCTAACTTAGAAGTATTTCCATCCTCTTTATTCTTACCTTTGGATCTCTCTTCTTTCAATCTTTCTTCGAACATCTCCTCTACCATCTTCTAGATGGCTACTTTGCTCATAGACTTGGGAGGCATTGTGCTAGCCTTAGTTTCTATCTCTTCTTCCTTGTCTAACATACACGGCTCCAATTAGAATATTGGATCTGATACCAATATGATGTAGAGTGCATAGGGGAAGTAACAACCTTCTGTTAGTGACTGTGGCCTATGTCTTGGCGATCCACTCTATTGGCCAAACATACTTCCGTTAGCCACTAGGTAACTTCTTTCACCAAACTCTACACTCTCCCCGACAACCCAACTCCACTTTGTATTTAGCCAGACCTCTTCTATTAGAAGCCACTTGTAGACTCAGACTGATACACCGATGTCTTAGTCATGTACATTGCTTTATTCATCAGTTGTATGTTTCAACACATACAAACTCAATGTGCAATATCGATATACGTTAGGTGGGGACCACCTATCTTCGGTGTGACTTTACTCTTCGGTGAACCCTTTGTATGTCTCCCCATTATGCCGATACAACCAAATTTCGTATGCAAGACTTGACTTGCTATTCCGGTGGGCCAAAGTATCTTTTCCCTATTACTACCGGTCGCCTCTTGTATCCACATAAAGGTGCCCTTCCAACATGTATTCTAGTTACCACTCCGATCGGTCATCCTTTGCATCATATGGATTGTATGTTCCCAACATACAATTAAAATATACAATCACAATATACCTTCGACAACCCGATGCAAGGGTTTGTATCTTAAGGTATGTATGTTCTCTGATATTCATCGACACCTTTCTATCAGCTTAACACTGAGGTTCGGTGTGACTTCCAAAAGCTCCTCTGAGGCTATGCCGATGACACTTCAACTATTCTGTGATAGTACAGACACTAAACTCACATACACAGAAACAAAGGCTCGACAATATGAACACCCTCTGTGAACACTTGATCACCCTGACAACTTGGTCACTCCACAATAGCTCTTTTCCTAACATTTCTATGACTAGTCACATAGAGATGCCTAGTCGACTTATGCCGAACTCCAAGGATTCTTGGGTGTCTGAACCAGAACAACAGAAAACACAAAATACATATTGTATTCCTCCATCACACTGAGAATGGGAATAATTTCAGTGGATAGAGGAATAACACTCCATTTGTTTACCAAACCCTAGTTTCGGGGTTTCAGACCAGTCTCTGCAAAATTAACAATATTTCACAAACTTATAACTTTACAAGACACTAGAATACTATCAGATAGAAACTACTTTATCGCATGGACACTTCTAGTCTGTACAAAATAACAATCACAGAGAATACTCAGAAAGAACAATATTCAACACCCAAAAATCTAGTTCTTTGTTTATTCACCCTTCTTCAAGCATGCTTTGTTACATCACACTACTCACCTATAAAAGGCTTGAGACAACAATTTACACCCTCCAACTGTGCAAAACTGATTTGAAAATAATTAGCCATTGGATTTCTCCTAACCCAAGAAAACTATACGTTTTCCTTGTGTGATTACATCAAACTTGACCAAAACATGGTCTACACAAAACCTTATTACAAACATGAGATGGCTTAAAAGCCTTATTGAAAACAAAACAAAACATGACTCCTGCTCCATAGAGAAGGTGCTCCTACACCAGGACTCATTGAAATTTGAACTTTATTTTCATATACTTGTGGAACGAAAGCACTAGAGACTCCAAAACATACGTAGGCAATACAGAGCACTAACAGGAAATTCTTTGCACAGATAGATGGAAATGGAAAGTTTTAACTCCCCAAAGAAGGTGTTATGCTTTTATAATAGAGAAGAACAAGAGATAGTAGAATTTCTAATCTTGCTAACCTATGAGAATAGAGTTATGCTGATATCCCTATTGGCAAGAGACACATTCTAGCTTCATGATTGTTGTCATTGATGGCAACAAAGTTCATCGCACACATCCGCAGGACATGGTGTGCCTATACCAGAAGTCAGATTGAAGAGTGTTGTGGTCCGGTAAGCAAGAACAAAGTATGTGGCAAGGTCCAACAGTCAGGTCCGGATCTCTCAGAGGAAGTATCTTTTGAAAGTTCGGACTTGGGGAAGTCAAGTGGAGTACCTTGACTGATAGATTCCAGGAATTGAGCCTCCGGTGATGCAAAAGTAAAGAGATATAAGCATTCAAGTATTGGGGTCCAGTTTGGTAGAACAGACAAAGGAAGAACTGACAAGCAGAGCATCAGAAGTTATTTCGAATGAGATGCTGATGGTGATAAAGATTCTTAAGGTATCATTCATGATTGGCCGACTTGTTAGATGACTTCTATAAGTTTCTTTTAGATCCGCATCACTTGGTAAGCAAGGATTCAATCGACAGACTAGAGTTTGGGAAATATTGACTATTCCGGATGCCAACTAGAAAGAGGATGAAATCCCTTGTGCGGATATATATATATATATATACACCAGATGGATTTTGATGAAAAGGTGTGTGTTTTGAGTTAAGTGTGAAGAAAAGCAGAAGAGCAGAAGGAAAGCAGTAAGGAAGGTTCGGTATGTGAAAGGACAACAGAACAAAAGAAGAGGAAGGACGAAGTGCTGCAGATCAGTTTACTGAGCCTAACCGGAACTGAACTCCAGCATGTGTGGATGCTTCTCATCAGTTCAAGTATCTTATTATTCTTCTTACAACTTGTAGACAGTGAGTCTCTTGTGAGCAGTGTGCTCGGGCAGTGAGCCCTAATTGGCAAGTGCCATTTTGTATTTCTATTCTTCTAACAGAGAATACAATCTTGGGTTAATCACCCCGTGGTTTTCTCCCCTAACAGGGTTTCCACGTCAAAATATTGTGTCATGTGTATTTCCATTTCATGGTTATGTTTGCTTATTTGAATTGATGATGCATTAATTATTAAGAAAGTTTAGAAAGCTAAAACAATTAAGATAACTGATTCATCCCCCCCTCTCAGTTATCAACAATTGGTATCAGAGCCAAGTTGCTCCAAACATAGCCTAACAGCTTGTGGAAGATCTGGGAATTAAGATGGATGTGTATGGTATGAGGGAGCAACTTCAGTCTGCCCTAGATGATCTTGAGAAATCTAATTCTGAAGTCAATGAATTGAAGGAAAGACTCAAATAGGCTGATGATTTCATAAATGAACTAAAAGGGAAACTAAGTCTCTCTATGAAAAAGAGAAAGGAACTATTTCAGCAATTGGCAAGTCAAGGTGAAGCAAATGATACAAATGGAGATCTTAAGGACAAAACCAAGTTATGTGAAAAATTATCAAAAGAGATCATCATGGTAAGACATGAAATGGAATCAGGAGTCATGAAATTTACCCAAGAAATTGAAGAGAAAAGAAAAACTGAAGATGATCTAAAACAATCTCTCAAGGAGAAATTAGAAGACTGCCACAAGATGGATAGAATAATCAGACATCTTGAATCCGATCTTGAAGATGCTAAAGATAATGAAGAAAAACTAGAAGATCAAATTGTCTCTTAAAAGGGATCTTCAAACAACAAATGAATACAAAGAGAAATTCAAGATAAGTTCTGCTCAACTTGAAGTTCTTCTTGAAATCTAAAAGAGGGTAGATGACAAGCGTGGCTTGGGATATGAGAAAGGTGAGAGCTCTGGATCCGGTCAGAAGAAGTTTGAATCAGAAAATCCAAGAAACAAGCCTAGAAGACCTTTGGTGAGGCCACCTAATGCTCAAAGATATCCATCCTTCAATAGATACTGCCACAACTGCAATAACTTTGGTCACAAAGCTAATCAGTGCAGAAGAAGAATGAATCAAACTAACACATCCTTCTCCGGACAATGTTTTAACTGCAAAAGGTATGGTCAAAAATCTCATGAATACAGAAATAT
Source organism: Cunninghamia lanceolata (assembly GCA_027924645.1). NCBI lineage: Eukaryota > Viridiplantae > Streptophyta > Pinopsida > Cupressales > Cupressaceae > Cunninghamia > Cunninghamia lanceolata. Next base: position 23,331,610 of record BSBN01000025.1, read on the forward strand.
GCAAATGAACAATTCTTTCAATGGTAGATGCTTTGCATGCAATAGAATGGGTCATATGGCTAATCAATGTAGATCAAGAGGACATCAATCAAATATGCAAAGAAATGTTGTTTGCCACAATTGCAATACATCCAGTCATATTGCAAAATTCTATAGAAGCAAGAATCAGGACAAAAGAGGTCCGGTACATCATAATTAGAATCAAGACAAGGGAAAAGGAAAAGTGAATGTGGATGAAGTTAAAAGTGAGATGAACAAGATTTGGGTGAAGAGAAGTACATAAAATGTAGGGGATGGATCCGCACCAGAATTTGGTGTTGATATTCCTTCCAGAAATTAAAAGGTGAGCTCTGGCTCAGGAGGAGACACAAAGAAAAACTTTTTCACCCAGCCAGTTAATTGGTGCCAGAACTGGCACAAGGAGAGTTGCAGATTAAAGGGTTCACAAAGGGACATCTAAATAAGCTTTGGTTAAAAGATGAAAGATCCGCAAGAAATTTTGGACAAGTTGAAGACTAATTCGGTTCATCAATCATCCGGTGAGAAGTAGGTTTTTCACAGTTAAATCTGACATGATTCAAACTATGGAATCTTGATCTACGGATAGATCAAATGATTAAGGAAAGGAAGATAGATTATCACTATTCTCTAAGAATGACTCTAAGTGTATCTCAGTGATCAGGAAAAGATCTATCTCAGAATAAGATAAACAAGGCAACCAGAATGAATTAGGTCGTGCATTTATTGCAGTATGAAATTAGGGCTTTCCCAGAAATAAAAGAGTTCATTCGTTCGTCATTTGCACATTTGCACTCAAGAAGAAAAGAAAAGGAGCTCTGCAACAAATTGTCTCAAATTTTCAAAGATCAACCATTGAAGTCAATTCATCCTGCAAATTAATCTGGTTCATTCAGCGAACCCTAGAAGTGTAAAAGGTATTTTTCGTTGCTGAATATCTCTCTGTAAATCTTTTGAAAATGGCTACTCCGAATGTGGTGAATATTTCTGATAGGCCACGCCCTAAATTTAAGAAGCATCCATATAAATCTCTAGAAGTTGATCCCCTAGGCACCTTTTCAAGCATTCCGCATGGAATTCTACATGTAGAAGATGTTAGGGCTTATATTCATGCGAATATTAAAGAATTTGGGGAATCTAAGTTGGTTGATATCTATCACAATCAGTTAATAGATGATTCTTTTGAGCTCAAACCTCAGTTCAAGGCCATCCTGGATAAGCATTTTGCATAGTGCATTCATTTCCCTGTTTTGAAGAAGATGAATGGGTCCGGTATGTGTTGAGCAGAGTGCATGATAACTTCCTATGGTTGAATAGACCATTTAAGATCACCAAGGATGCAATTAGGGCAGTAACTAGTCTGCACTCATCTGATGGGATAGCTGTTCTTAAATCTGTCAAGAATCAAATAGTAAGTGAAGCAACTAGATCAAAATTTGACAAGAGAGCTATGACAATTGAAGATATCACTGATCCAGATATCAAATTTGCATCCATGATAATTGGTTACAAGATTTATCACTCTAGTAGGGAAAATTTAGTACCGGGAACTACAATTTATATAGCTTATCAGATGCTAAGAGAAAATGTTGACTATGATCTTTGTGAACTTCTTCTAAGCCAACTGTTGGAGAACCTACAAAAGATCAAAAAGGACAAGAAAAACTCATTCAAGTATGGTGGGCTGATATTATGTTTATTCTTCTACTTCATGAATGAGCTTCCCAGATCCAGTGGTTGGGTTTGGCAGAATGATAGACCTGTTGCAATCCAAATCAGAGACTACCTGCATGGGCCTAGGGATGCTAAGGCAAGAAATACAGCTTTGTGGGGATATTTCAAGAACTTTCAAAGTATGATGCAAGCTACAGAAAGAATCCCCCAATCTTTGGTTGAGAAGTACAAAGATACAGTGTGCTTTATGGTAGAAACTAATCAGTGCCTAATGGAGGCTGTGGAACCAAGAACAGTGTGGATCATGCCAATGGGGTATGAAGTTGATGAGAAAATTGTAGAGATGCATGTTCAACACATGCTAAGTTAGCCCAAGGATCCTAAGGCAGAAAGGTTTGGAACCTTTGAAGAATTAAGTATAAAAATCCATGTGGAGCTTAGACAACCAGAGATGAAGAGAAAAGTGAGAAAAGAGGTAGAAGAATTTGCCAAGAGGCATGGAATCTCAAAAGAGGCACTTGATGCACATAGAGAAAAGATGGAAAGGGCAAAGAAAGAGAAGGAAGAAGAAGAAAAGGAAAGTGATCTTGTAGAAGCCCCCTTCTGGACCAGATCCTCTAAGAGGTCTGCACCTACAACTGCTAAGACCTCAAAGGCATCAAAACTGGAAGCAAAATCATCCGGTAAAGAAGAGAAAAGAACTAAGACGAAGGCCACAAAGTCTTATATCAGTCAGAATGATGAAGAAGAGACATAATCAGATGAGGAGATAAGGAAAATGAGGAAAAAGAAGAAAGTATCTGGTGAACCCTCTACCGGTGAAGACAAGGAAAAGATGGCAGAAGAGTTTGTTGAAAGGCCCACTCTGTCCATTGATAATGTAGTCAAATCAGTCACTATGGATGGGAATTTGAAACCAATGATTGAATTTTATGTCTACTACAGTGAGGCTGATCAGAAGATCCTGCAAGAAGCCACAGTCAGGTACCTTAACATTTATAATAAAGCATTCATTGAGATTATATCTTTAATTCCAAAGAGCCTAGAGAAAGAACTAGAAATGAGAAAGAACAATGCCAAGGCCAAGGACCTTGAGATCAGGGAACAAATAGCTATTCAACTCTATCCCTCAATCATGTAGAAATAAATGAATATGATTTTCAAAGATTGCAAGGATGAGTTCCGGAGCAAAGCTAGAATGAATCAGTTTATGCTTGGAGAAACTGACAAAATAGCTAAAGAAATTGAAGAAATCCTTCAAAATGCCTACAAAAGGTTCAACATTCCTATCATAGAGGACATAAGTTATGAGCCCTCTGCCATGGATGACAAGGAAGAAACTACTGAGACAGTAGTAGAAGAAGTAAAGAAGACAGGTGAAGAAAAAGGCAAGGACTTAGATTCCTCTGCTCCGGAAGAGGAAGTCCAAGGAGAAGTAAATCCAGACTCTCTAACAGTCTCTGGATCTAAAGGAGAAGAAAGTATAAAAGAAAAATCTAGTCAAGAAGAACAAGGAAAGGAAAGAAAAGAAGAGTCAAGGACAGAAAAAGCTACAGATGACAGTGGTAAGGCTGCAGAAGGGGAGAAAATTTTGTCTTCGACAAGAGACACAGCAAAAGTAGTTAAGGATTTCTTGACCAAAGAGATGATGGAATTTGATGAACCAGAGTTACTTCAAGGTCCATTCAATTTTGATTCCCTCTCTTCGGTGCAAACCATGAAGCTAGCTTCCTTCACTCAAGCAAAGGCAAAATAAAAAATGCTGAAGTCTCACATGGAAGACTGTGAACTCATAGAAACTGCATCCGGTGTACTGGAAAAAATCATGCCATCCTTCCAAAAGGATCCTACAGCATCCACATCTGGTAATCTAAAGTCTCTTGTAAATTTTGTTAGTACTCATTTTGATTCTTTAGAGAAAGCAGCAGAAGAGAATGTCTGGAAAGAGTTTTTGGATAAAAGATTCTCGGAGTTACAAGGACTTATAACCAATGATAGGAGAAATATGGATATTGGGATAAAGAGCTTAGAAAATGCTCTTAAAGATGGCAGAGATATCTATAAATTTTGTGTATCTTGGTCCAAAGTGACCAAGGATATTGAGAAGAAAGTAAAGGAACAAGAGGATAAACTATCAAGCCTCTCTCAGAATTTTGATCCTCTCACTGTATCCATATTAAACCAGGAATGTCAAACTATTGTAGTCATGAATGAGATCAAGAAACTTGAAAAGGAGAGGAAGAACATAATAAGTTGGATAGGTGAGCTTAGAGGGATGATTATCCCCAAATTAGAGGCCATGCATGAGGTCCTAACAGATGCCCAGACCATAGCCCGGACCAGTGATCTGACAGATCTCAAGAGGGCAGAAGCTTTTGCATTCCTGTTGAGTGGTCACATCTCAATTTTGGACAGGATAAAGTAGAGTTGGGTGACAAAAGTTGTACAGTTGAAGATAACTTTTGTAGACATATTACAATATATGTAAGTAAAACCTGTTTATATACTTATGCGGCTAAGTATAGTTGAATTTTTGGGCAATTTTGGTGTGCGGACCCTACCCTTTGCCATTGATGTCAAAAGGGGAGTGAGGAACAGTGAAAAATGTGGAATCCAGCTAAAGGGGAGCTCCAGTAAAGTGTACATTAGAAGAGAGCATCTACCAAGGGGGAGTATAGTATAACACTTAGTCATTTTTCACTAAGTGTTGCCATCAATGCCAAAGGGGGAGATTGTTGGCAAGAGACACATTGTACCTTCATGATTGTTGTCATTGATGGAAACAAAGTTCATCCCACACATCCACAGGACATGGTGTGCCTATACCGGAAGTCAGATTGATGAGTGTTGTGGTCCGGTAAGCAAGAACAGAGTATGTGGCAAGGTTCGACAGTTAGATCCGGATCTCTCAGAGGAAGTATCTTTTGATAGTGCAAAATTGGGGAAGTCAAGAGGAGTACCTTGACTGATAGATTCCAGGAGTTGAGCCTCTGGTGATGCAAGAGTAAAGAGATATAAGCATTCAAGTATTGGGGTCCAGTTTGGTAGAACAGACAAAGGAAGAACTGATAGGCAGAGCATTAGAAGTTATTCCGGATGAGATGCTGATGGTGATAAAGATTCTTAAGGTATCATTCATGATTGGCTGACTTGTTAGATGACTTCTATAAGTTTCTTTTAGATCCACATCACTTGGTAAGCAAGGATTCAACCGATAGACTAGAGTTTGGGAAATATTGACTATTCCGGATGCCAACTAGAAAGAGGATGAAATCCCTTGTGCAGATATATATATATACCAGATGGATTTCAATGAAAAGGTGTGTGTGTTGAGTTAAGTGTGAAGAAAAGCAAAAGAGCAGAAGGAAAGCAGTAAGGAAGGTTTGGTATGTGAAAGGACAGCAGAACAAAAGAAGAGGAAGGATGAAGTGCTGCAGATTAGTTTACTGAGCCTAGCCGGAACTAAACTCCAGCATGTGTGGATGCTTCTCATCAATTGAAGTATCTTATTATTCTTCTTACAACTTGTAGATAGTTAGTCTCTCTATGAGTAGTGTGCTTGGGCAGTGAGCCCTAATTGGCAAGTGCCATTTTGTATTTCTATTCTTCTAACAGAGAATACAATCTTGGGTTAATCACCCGTGGTTTTCTCCCCTAATAGGGTTTCCACGTCAAAATATTGTGTCATGTGTATTTCCATTTCATGGTTATGTTTGTTTATTGAATTGATGCTGCATTAATTATTAAGAAAGTTTAGAAAGTTGAAATAATTAAGATAACTGATTCACCCCCCCTCTCAGTTATCAACAATCCCGCACGTAGCAAGCTAGCAATTTAATACTCTGCACACATTCTCTTGGTGAAATGACACAACTTTAGATGAGATGAATTTATTAATGTCACCTCACATAAATTCGCTTATGGAGAACATTTAATTCTGGTGGTGAATTTAGCTTTTGAAATCATTAATACATGCCTCGGGTTTCCCTCCAAAAATTGTGCCAATGTGTCTTCACATACTTCTAATTAAATGCGAAGTGACAAGTGTCATTCCTTCATTTCGTATGCCAGTGTAGCTAGAACACCACAACAAGTCCTTTGAATTTGGGTTAGTCGGGTAGGAATTGAAGTTTTGAACTCCAAGTTGGAGGTTTGAAAGTTTAAGGAACTCCTGACCTCCCGAAAACAAAGGGACTTCACAATACCAAGACACAAGGAAAGACTCAAGACAT